>CM062813.1:1062229726-1062778773 GCA_031772625.1 Pinus tabuliformis | reverse complement strand
GATTTGACAGATGCCAGGGAAAAACTCAAGGTGGGGAATACCCTTTGATCATTTCTTCTTTATGATTATATCAAATTGTTCAGCAGAAAGAGGAGAGTGGCAAAAGTCAAATTGACTTGCCCAATTCAAAGTCAAATCAAAACCTTGGTCCATTTCTGCAGTCAAACTTCAGTGCTATCTAGAAAGTCAATGCTGGTCAAAGAAACAATGAAATGTCTTCAAAATAGCTGTCTGCCCCAGTGAAACTCGGTTTGTCATGAGGTCAATGTCAGCACAAAACAATACAGTCAATAGTAAATCTTGGTCAAACTTCCTTAGCATGATTCTCAATAATCCATATGATGCCAAAATCATAAAACCAAGGCTTCCTTCCTTTTTGCAGCTAAGATCGACTTTTCCATGAGCCATATCCACTTGAAATTGTTGGATGGGAGTATTGTGCACCTTATTCCATTGCTCATTTTCCATTTAGTGGTTGACATCTCACCCACAAAGAATAGGAAGACAGGAAGGGAAGGTTCGTGCCAATCCTAACCTTGCATCACCATAATTCTTGTCCATGTCAACAGGAAAACAATGGGAGGGAAGATGAAATATATAGAAGATAGAGGTAAAGAGGGAGGAGGAGGGAAGTCAAAGAGGAGAGGGAGAGAGAGAGATGCAGAGAAAGGGAAGAGAGAGGGAGACACAAATATGGAGGGGGGAGAGAGGGAGAAGAGAAGGGGAGAGGGAGGGAAAATAATGACAAAGTTGGAGGGTAGAGAGAGGGATGAGAATTGCCGTGAAATTCCGCTTTGGACAACTCACTTAATGGAGACAATGTTTGCATTGAATTCTCTTTTCGAGAGGGAGCAAAATCATGCAGTTAATTCCACTTTGGACAATTCCTTAATGGGGATAATGTTTGCATTGAACTTCTCTTTTCAGGGGGAGCAAAATCAATCTAAAGATCACTCAAATTGGATAAGGGAAAGTGTATTTTAAATAAAAACCCACGTGCATATTTGATAAGGTCGACCTTAAAGAAAAGTGAACCTTCTTGAAAGGCTATATAAATAAAGTGACGTCTACCTCATTTGAACACAATAATGAGACACTCCCTTGGGATTTTGGTTCGCACAGGTATGAGGCTCGTCTGCAGAGGAATATGTTCGCTTTGAGGTGAAATTATAGGGTTCAAAGTTTGCATTTTAGATCTAGGGTTTTGGGCCACAGTCGCAGACACAACACAAAAGGATCTCGACCACAGTTGCTCCCACAGAGGCTCATGCGTGTGACTAGTGCCTTCATTCGCACATATAACTCATTATGCATGGACTAAGAGTTTCAGTTTTCACAGACACAGTCGCATGATCGCCACAATTCAGATTTAGCCCTAGTCGCTCACTCGCCAGGCTTTAAGGGTGTGACTCGGTATAATATTCTAAATGGAAATTTACAATGATAAATAGCAAAAACACAAAAATTACTCAAACATCAGAACACCATTTTAAAGCCGAAAATTGTGTTACTGAGTCATTTTATTCTTATATGAAGATGGTACAATGAGGTGCTATAAAGAGTGCACTGGGCTTGCTCAAGGCAAGCTAGCTAAGCCCAATGAACAATAAGAAGTCCCTCCCAAAACATTGTTGCTCTCTCTTGGCTCTGTGCTGACACTGTCCAGAAATATGCTAATGGTTGTGAAGAACTGTTGCTAGTGCCTCCTTTGGTGCTTGGAAAATTATGGGAAATTAACCGGAGCTCTCCACTAATCACTCACAAAACCCACAAAGGAATTGGCCAAAAAGTTGATTTCGGAATTTGGCCCAAATTTTCCCTATCTCTTTTTGTTGCTCGCTGAGTTGGGACCCCTGTTTGACCCTCAAATCTGCTTAGAAAATTCTGCAAATTTATATGTGAGATCCTTGTGAAAAACATAGAAAGGGTTTTCTTTAATTTTGATGCTTTAAAATTGATCCAAAATTCCCAACACTTATCTACTATCAGTGAATTTCAGTCTGCGGGTTTTTTTGTCTTTTACAACCCTCCAAAATAGTGGAAAACATCCCCTTGGCTCCCTTCTAACTCCCACACAACATCCCAACTCCAAATACCTCTGACCAAGGCCACCCACAACAATTCCTTCTCAATTACTGCACAGGTCTGGGAAATAACTGCGTAGGCTCAACAAGAGAAATCTGTACTAGTGAGAAGGGCTTACTTATGTTATGCAATTCTCTCCTCTCCTCCATCAAATTCTGCTAGTGTCCAACAAATGGCGTGCCTTCTAATTCCCGACACCAACTCCCCAAAGGACAACGTGGCCCTGTGCTATGCCGCTCCCTGCCTCAACAAGCCAATGGTGAAACTTTCCTAGGGTGGCACTCGTAGTCCACTAAAGAGAAGGGTGAGTTTCCTCCTTGGCAAACTTTGGTGCTCAACAACACTTGTGACTTAGCTGAACAACTTGAACAACAATAAAGTTTGTCAAATGATTAAAAAACCCCTAAAATGACAGCCTCACCTCCAATTTATAGATAGCCATCCCCCATGCTTCTTGTGGGCTCTACCCATCAAATTCCCTCTCTCACCCAATTCAAATCCTACAAGGGGTGCGTATTCCCTTGGAGTGGCCCCCACTCTCCACTTCCCATCAAAATTCTTGGCTTTTCTAATGTTTGGGGGTGGTACCTTTATAAATTTTCTTTTTTCACCCACTTTTTCTAAGTTCATATGCCAAATATTTATTAACACCCAAAAATTGCAAAATTGAGAATTCCCTTAGCAAAATTATTAATTGGGGACATGACAATCCTCCCACCAAAAATTGCTTGTCCTCAAGCAATCCCTGAACAAGCGCCCCTCTATCAACTTACCCAAATGGCTATTGCAAGCGTGACTGGGGTCCAAATGCGCATTGAGTCATCCCTGTCCCTAACACTCTCCTGCATGGAGTCCCTTGATACTAGGACCCCAAACCATCCTGGTCAACATGAAGGCCCTGTTGCTCCACTCACTGTCCAACATGGTATAAGCACCTGAAGCCCTCTGCATACCATCAGTTAAGAAAGCAACACGATCATATAAAGCCATGTCTGTCTCCTCATGCAGTTTCTCTACTGAGTCATCCATCTCATGTACTCGAAGGGTGGGCACCCTAATATACAATCCAACTCCTGTGGAGATAAATCTTTGCCCGCACAAGCTTCCCTGAACTCCCCTTGTTGGTCATTCCTCCATGCTGGTGAAGTCCCCCATGCCAATAAAGAATCACTAAAATCCAATGGAAAGTCGGAATGATCTCCTCTGTCAAACCTAGCTCACCCCCAAAGGTAGCGGAACTATCAAGCACTGTGATGATAGGGTCCCAATCCCATCGCAGGAGAAACTGTCATGTAGACCCTGCGACTCTCTGGTCATGACTAACTGTGCTCGTACCAGAGCCTCATCTCCTGCAACTCTCTAACATAATATATGTGATGATTGAGCCTATGCCCAACTTGCCAAGAGGACTCAACAATGCTTGCGCCTATCACTCCATGGTTGGCCCCAATCCTGAATACCCACTTGCGTCACCATATGATGATGACCTCGATGATCCCCCAAGTGTCCAACTGATAATGAACCGAATCACTAGCTATCCTGATCATACTCACTAAGTAATGGAGTGTTCCCCACATCAACTGGATCCTTGGTTCCCATAACCATACTAGAGGTCCACAACTCCCACACCTCACGGGTTGCGCTGCGTAGCACTACTACCTACTAGAGCCCATTCGGTCCTCATCTCTTACCCCTGTATGTATACCATAGGTCGACCCCAAGTATCACGAATATGCTCCAAGCATGCAAATCTGCCCTGCTCTTGCCAGACCATGTAGTGAAATCTGTTATCCTATCTCTTGATGATACACCTGGACATTGATTGGAGTCTGGGTACTCTCCTGTAGACAAAGTCTACCATCCATTCTCCCTTAGGCTCTTGTAATGCCTAAGATTGTCTCTCCAGAAGTGCATCATGCAGTTCACTCGTAGTCGATTCCCCAAGTGTGAGCATAAGAGTGGAACCTATGCTACCTCAGAAATAAACCACGCCATCCCTAAGCCTGTATCTGTCAACTTGTGCCTCCACCAAATGTCTCAACTGGAGAGTCTCCTCCCTACCCATGACACAGTGCCTCATCGAACTGCCTGGGTGGGCCTCCCATGTCTTGTTGCCTGAACAGAAAGCATCAAGGGGCAACAACCAAATGCTCTGCGACCGTAAGCAACACTGGAGGGTGATGGGTGGGTAGGTCCCCAAGGGTATGATCAAGAGTCTGCAGGGATACCGAAGAGTAATCCTATGGATGTCCCTCTCTCTGCCTCAGATCTGCTGATAACCCAATTGAAGACCTTTCTTCACTGAACATGGCATCCCTAGAAGCTCAACCGTGTCCTCATCGATTTGGGGTGAGCTACACCTAACGATACACCTAATGTCCCTGTCCATAAGTCTCCTTGGAGGCAACACTCCAAGAGCCCACTTCGCGCCGCCATATGCCACTGCATACCACCAAGTGTCCTTGTACTCCACAGCATGCCACTGTACCCTGCAGCGTATCCCTATACACCACTGGATACACTGTGACATTGCGGGACCATCCTGTATCGTCTTGTATCGTGCCAGTGTCAGTAGACCTCGCATTCCCCGTGTATACTCAATGCGATGGGAGTCGCTTCTCCTACTCCACAACGAATGCCAACATGCTACAACAAATAACCATGCATCTCCTTGCTCCTTTGTAGGCCATTGCTCGTCACTGTATGCTCCTACACATCCTTGGATGTGCTGGTGTAAAGATGTGATAGTACGCGTCGACCCACATCCAATTGTCATCATCACCTCCACTATTGCATCATCATACCCTTCGATGAATGGATCTCCCCTCCAAATCCTCCCGGAGGGACCCGAGAAGTGAATCTCCCTAGGTACTAATAGCGATGCCACCTACTATGCTCCTTCGTGTTCTCTGTGCCCAACATAATTGTGGAGAATCCCTAGCCCCATACAAGGCACTGTCTAGTGGCCTGCCAATGCCACCTTTGACAATCACCTGGGAGAGTATGCTGATATCTTGTGACCCCACACATGAAAACATAACCCGATGACCCATGGAGTTCCCTCATACACTGACTGGCCACTGGTGTTGATGGAAACTCCCATAGCAAATGGGTGCACTCAATTGCTGGGCCAACTATACCACCAATGCCATAGTCAATCTACATATCTGACAAATGGTAGATAGTCCCACGTGGATCCCAATGCTAAGTTGGGCCTCTAGTATCCCTGATGCCTGAACATACACGCTGACTCTCACTATGGCCTATAACCGACTCCATACGTCTATCCCACTCAATCGAGTACCAACTCAGAATCTCTCACCATCCGACCCCAAGAAAACGATCGAAAACATAAACCCCCATACACTGAACTAGCCCTCCAACCTGCAAACACAACATGCTGCCAACTCATGTCGCCTCGTCTCGTCGCGCTGGTCAACACATATAATATGTCTAGGTAACTCCACCTCTCTCTTTCTCTTGTATGAATGTAGCCTAGCAATGTTGCAAGCCCCATCTATATAGGATTGAAGATAGTTATTGTCTGGAAGTATTGTAGCTTTGTTGAAGGTTTGTGCATCTATCTGGTCTAAATTCGTGGCTAGCCCAAAAGATGGCTACTCGTCCTCCTCCACCATTGGCTTTACATGGTTCACAAGATGCCCTTCCATGACTAGCTCACGTCCCTTTGTGTTCTACATGATGTTGTAGGTGGCTGCTGTCAGGGAACTCAATGATGGCTCCGGGTACCTTTGTGTACTCCTAGCACACTCTTAGGGACGACACCTCATCAACATATGGCTCTAGGGGTGTAGACTCTATTCTCTCCACCCAGGTGTCAACGAGTGCTATCAAAGATCTCTCCAACAATGGTGACTCCTACGCCACAGTGGGTATATCAATGTGCCCCTCACCATTCTGCGTGTCTTCATGCTCCTCCTCCTCCTCCTCCTCGGGATCTTGAAATCTAAAGCCCAGTTTCCACCAACAGAAACGCCCCTTGGTCTCACCCTCTAACTTCCCTCATTTACAGGGTGATCTCGTCCTTGACCCTTGCTTCTCCTTTGGCTCATCTAGAAAACGAGGCATGGTAGGACAACCAAATTGGCCATACGTATGGGTGTTGTATTGTTGGGTTGTGTGTGCATCCACATGGCTTCTCTGTTGGGTATGACACAACGTTCCCACTATTTGTTGCATCCTCTATAGGACCTGTTGGTTTTTCCTCTTCAATTGTTGGTTTTGCCTCATCAACTCTTTCATGATCCCCTATGTACTCTTCTTTTTCTGTGTCATTGGATTGCCCACAATTTCACCAGTCACTATGCATGCATGGCCAAAACCTCAATGATTTTGCTAGCTCCCCCACAGCTAGCCAAGATTATGCTCTGATACCATTGTAATATTCCTAATGGAAATTTACAATGATAAATAAAACAAACATATCAAAAATACATAGAAAATTACTCAAAGATCATAACACCATTTTAAAGCCAAAAATTGCACTGTTGAGCCATTTTATTATAATATGAAGAGGGTACAATGAGGTGCTGGAAAGAGTGCACCTGGGCTTGCTCAAGGCAACCTAGCTAAGCCTAAATGAACAATAATAAGTCTCTCCCAAATCCGCTGCTGCTTTCTACTGGCTTTGTGATGAAACTACTTAGAAATATTTTGCTGGCTGTGAAGAACTACTACTAAGGCGTCTTCCGGTGCTTAGAAAATTTCGGGAAATTAACCCCGGGATATCCACCAATAACCCACAAAAACCCACGAAGGAATTGGCCAGATGTTGACCTTGGAATTTCGGCCCAAATTTCCCTTACTCCTCTTGCTGCTGGTTAAGTTGGTACCCCTGTTTGACCCCTCAAATCTATCCAAAAACTTATGCAAATTTATAGATGAGATCATTGTCAAAAACCCAGAAAAAACCAGAAAAGGTTTTCTCTAGTTTTGACACTCCAAAATTGACCCCAAATTCCCAACACTTCTCCATTACTAGTGAATTTCGGTTGGCAAGGATTTTTGTCTTTACAACCCTCCAAAATAATGGAAAATCTCCCCTTGGCACCCTTCTAACTCCCACACAACATCCCAGCTCCAAAAACCTTTGACCAAGACCACCCAAAACAACTCCCTCTCAATTACTACACAGGCTTGGGTAGTAACTGTGTAGGCTTAGCAAGAGAAATTCGTACCAGTGAGAAGGGATCACTTCTACTATGCAATTCTCTCCTCTCCTCCAGTAAATTTTGCAAGTAGTGTCCAACAAATGGTGTGGCTTCTAATTCTCAGCACCAACTCCGCAAAGGATAACATAACTATGATTCTACGTCCTAGTTTAGCTCATATTATTCGTGGCACTTGTGCTATGTCTCTCCCTGCCTCCACAAGATAATGGTGAAACCTTCTTAGGGTGGCACTCGTATTCCACTGAAGAGAAAGGTGATTTTCCTCCTGGGAAAACTCTGGTGCTCAACAACACTTGTGACTTAGCTGAACAACTTGAGCAACAACAAAGTTTATCAAATGATAAAAAACCTCTAAAATAAGAACATCACCTCCAATTTATAGCTAACCATCCCTCATGCTCCTTGTGGGCTTTACCCATCAAATTCCCGCTCTCACCTAATTCGAATTCCTCCAAGGGGTGTGTATTCCCTTGGAGTGGCCCCCACTCTTCATTTCCCATTGAATTTCTTGGCTTTTCTAATTTTTTGGGATGACACCTTTATAAATTTTCTGTTTTCACCCACTTTTCGTAAGTTTATATGCCAAATATTTATTAATTGCTAAAAAATGAAAAATTGAGAATTCCCTTAGCAAAATTATTAATTGGGTACATGACACTTGGCTACTATAGTCGCTTGGACGACTCCTCCATGCCACTGATAACTAAAACATGAAATCTCAGTCTTCCGAAGATTTCGCTCAATGACCACAATGTTTAGTAGTTGGATGCAGAGAGTGACAGTTCATTACTGGCCTCAGAATCAGGATTTGAGTATAAGCATTTTGGGTTCATTTCATGGATGTTGTAGTTATTTTGTTGGATAATTGTATAGATGAAGATATGGATCATTGTACTCTGTTTTGTTGAATCATTTGATGACGATATGATAAGAAAAGGTTTTATGGTGTGGGGAGGACTTGTGGAAAGGTTTTATGACATACTTTAGTTATGGATCTCATCATGTTTTGATTGGTAAATGAATGGTTAATGAATACATGACCTAATAGATGATATTGTAGCTATTATGAGAGGGAATCAAACCTTCTTGTTAGTTCTCAAATAAGTATGAGACCCTTATGTTCAGATATATAATTATGACCTCTAGATTATATTTTCAGTATGTGTTTGACGAAATGCTTGTCATGGTTAGGCCTTGTTAGTTTGTGATCAGGGATCAGTGTTTTAGCTAAAAAATGGAAGTGCTCAAAATTTCTTTAGACCTGAATGACCGGATAGAGTTTATCACCAGGATTCCAATGCCGCAAACGGTTTAAAAAACAGACATTGTATGCAAAAGTTAGAGCTTCTGAAAGTTTGGTAAAAAAAAGTCAAAGTCAAAGTTTGACTAGTGTCGACTAGATGCCTAATCAACATGCTGAGAATATTCTCCAGTTTCAGTGAGTGACACTGTGACAAGTGTCATCTTCAGATTCGCCAGTTTGGCTCAGAGAATGTGATTTTGCCTAGTTGGCTCCAAGGTGGAATTTGATTTTATTTTTATTATTATTAAATATTATTTATATATTTATATATATATTATATATATATATATATTTTTTTATTTTACATTATATTGTTTTTAACTATATTATTATATTATAAATGTTATATATATATTTTATATATTATAATTCAAATCCGAAATCGGCATCAAAAGTTTAAATTGAATATGGCGGCAAAATTATATTATGAGCATAAGGAGCGGGAATGAAACTCACGACCTCCCCCCCCCACTACCATGAACTATTGTTGGACCACCAATGGAGTAATTGAATTATATTTCTGAGAATTTGTATTTAAACTCGTGTTCGCTGCTGACAGTGGGGGTGGTGGGAGCCAGCCCTGCAGTCCAGCCCCCACCCCATGCGACTTTACGCTAGGACAATGGGCTAGCACCAACATTAAGCGCGATTAGTGCCAGAATCTAGGTTTATCATTAATTAACTCGAGTTTAAGATGACGACATTTTTGGAGGCCCACCAAATTTGGTGGAAACTAGCAGTTTTGGCGGACTTAACTGGAGTCTCTCCAAATTTAATGGAGGTTTTGTAGGAAAAATTGGTTTTTCCATAACTGAGGCAATTCTTAGCCAAATTTCGAAAATGAATAGTCATTTTTGGCTAATTGGGATGTTAGGAACTCATTGGAGCATCTTGAAGAGGAAGAATAGGTCATCTACATGTGTTTTTGGTCACTTGAATATTTTTGAAGCCTAGGGCCACCAGTTGTTGGAGGCCATTCCCAGAGCAACTAGTAACCAAATTAGTAAAAAAATAGTCATTTCTAATATATTTTAATATTTTAAACTCATTGGAACAAGTTCCAATAGAATTGGATGCATGTAACAACAATTTGAGCACTATTGAAGCTAATATAAAGGCCCACAATATGAAGCTGGACCAAGGAGATGTAGCCTAGGAGGGGTGAACTCCTTCAACAAAAAATTGTGTTGAACTTTGTTATTTGTGTTCGCTGTGTTTTTATATACTGTTGTTCAACCATTTAAATTCGTGTTTTTAAGTTCATGCAAAACACTGAATTTCACCAAGTTAGATGAATTGACAATCACATGCTCATGGATAAACTCTTTATGGATAAGCAAACCAAAGCAAAGAAAATTTTATATCTGGAAATGATACTAGCACAACATTAACTAGCAATCAATTTAAGATCAAGTTAGTATTAGAGCCATGTTGCTTGCTTGATTTGCTTGAAGAGTTTAATAGTTGCAATTTTTGTTATGATTACAAGGTTGAAGTCGCAAAGAGGAGAAGTGAAGCTACAAATAGCTAGTCCTGAGATTAGGACAAGAAGGAAGAAGGTTGAGAAAGCATCATCCTCGCCCAAAGGACCACTCAAGGTAGCACCTGAATCACCTCAAGTTCCATCTCCATCAGTTGAGATAGAAGAGGCACATATTGCACAAGATGTTGAAGTGATTGAAGAGGTACAACATCAGTACAATTTTTTGAGTCTGAATCCATAGCCATTATGTCTGGAGAAAGAAAGCATGAGGGTCCCTCTTCTGAAGAGGAAGAATTCAAGAAAGCTTTCTATACTTTGACTAAGATGGTTAAAGTCCTCTATGAAGATAGGAACACTAGAATCGCTGAAGAGATTTCTAAACCTCCACATGGAGAAGAAAGCTCAGAGGACAAAAAGGATGAGAAGAAGGATTCCAAGGGGAATGGTGGAAAGCCACCTCCATCTCCACCATCCTCATCATGTTCACCATCTCACACAACATCATATTCCACTACTACCACTGCCCATACTCATTCCAAAACCCCAAAAGGAAAAAATCCATTGCTGAAATTGGATATAAAATTCAAACTTCCCATGTACAATGGAGAGTGAATGCAAAAAAGTTGGACAATTGGATTCGACAGTTGGAGGTATACTGCAGAATTTAGAACCTTCAAGAAGATGACATAAAGATCCAGATTGCTTCACTGAGGCTAAAAGGAGTTGCACTAGTTTGGTGGGAAGCAAGGACTCAAGAGGAAATGCGAATCCATGGTAAGATATCCATTTCTTGGGTTGAATTTGTTTCTTCCATCAAAAGACAGTTTTATCCTTTAGTCTGTATGAAAAAAGACATTATGAGTTGGCAAAATTTTAGGCAACTTAAAGGCCAAACAATGCAAGATTATACTCAAGAGTTTAGGAAGAGGGCTTTATTGTTGGGAGTAAACTTGAATTCACAAGACACACTCTTGAAATATATTGGAGGTTTACATTTCTATTTGAAGCATACTATCCTTATGTTTAACTCAAGCAACTTAGATGAAGTATGTGTGCAAGCCATGCATCTTGAGGCAAGGGGAAAACAAAACATAGAGGAAAAAGGTGAAAACTAGGGTAAGGGAAAAGAGAAGGGAGGAAAATGGAAGGGAAAGAAGAATGCAAGTATAAAAAAAAGAGAAGAAAAAACTCACATGCAAAAATTGTTCAAAGACTAACCATGATGAAGACCATTGTTGGCAACTTCATCCAGAATTAAAATTAGATAGATTGAAAGCCAAAGAGAAGGGAAAAAATGTTGCTATAGCTAAAAAAGACTTAAGGTCATATTCAAGAGACGAGACAAAGATTACAGCTATGGGTTTGAAAGGTCAACATGTTGAAAGTACTAGTTCCTCAAATAGTCACAACAACACTCCAAATGAAGACAAAAGGGAAGAGTTGTTTACTGTCAGAGTAATCTCAAATCATACCAAGATTGATGCACTCTTTGATAGTGGATCACAAACAAACCTAATTTCAGAAGACTTAGTTAAAGAGCTTAAACTTGAAACCATACCACATCATAAACCATACCCTTTGGGTTGGATAGTTAAGGATGCCAATTTACAGGTTTCAAGGACATGCATTTTTAGATTTGTTATCACTGCAAACTTTGTTGATGAAGTCGAGTTAGACGTGGTTCCACTTGACATTTCTGTAATTATCTTGGGAATTCCATATTTGTATGACATGAAAGCGGTGTTTCATCGCTATGAGCCCAAATATCATTTGTTTAAAGATGGGGTGAAGTATATTGTGAGAGCCCATCGCAAGAAACTGGACATTTCTTTAGTTAATGCAGGGCAAATGAAGAGGCTAGTGAATGCAAGTCATAACTTGACATTGTTGATGATCAAACAAAGATATGTTTTGAATCATACTTTTCATAAATATGCTTATATTTATAATGAGTTTTTTCAGAATGATAACAAGTTGCATTTGAAAGAAGGTGAAAAACATTTGCAACAACCAACATTGGTGTTGAGCAGTGCTGAAAACAAGGTGTCGGTGCAAGAAGTTGCAAACTTCAAAGAGAAGAGGACAAAGCAGCTTGGCAAAGAAGGCATGGGTTTCACAAATGTTCATTGTTGGTTTTCAAAAGGCACATTACAATGGCGAAGAAACTTGGGCAAGGGTCGACTCAAGTACAAGGCAAAAGCAGCTAAAAATCGCCATAGAGACAAAGTGCAAGGTGAGAAAGATTCCAAGTTTCCTTTGATTATTAACCAAGGTAGGAGAAAGATGTTTTCTGCAAAATTAGATTGTTGTTCTGCAAATTCAGAAATATTGCAGCATGACGGTGTCAAAGACAACAATAGATGGTTGTCAGAATTAAGGAAAAATTTAACTTTTTATGAAAAGCTCCAAATGATGAATTTAGGAAAATTTCAATGGATAAAGACTGGAAGGATGATGGAACAATCCCCTCATCAACATTATCAATGATCAAGAGAGATTTTGGGGTCCAAAAGGCTTCTAGTGGGGAGGAATGACCGGGGAAAAATATTTTAGCTAAAAAATGAAAGTGCTTAGAATTGCTTCAGACCTTAATGATCGGATAGAATTCGTCACCTGGATTCCAACACTGCAAACGGTTTAAAAAACTGACAACATATGCAAAAGTTAGAGTTTCTAAAAGTTTGGTAAAAAAGTTAGAGTCAAATTTGACTAGGGTTGACTTGATGCCCAGTGAACATACAAAGAATATTCTCCAGTTTCATCTAGTGACACTGTGACAAGTGTCATCTTCATATTTGCCAGTTTAGCTCAGAGAAGGTGATTTTGCCTAGTTGGCTCCAAGGTGAATTTGAATTTTTTTTTTTTAATTATTTAAATAATATATATATATATATTATAGTTTTTAACTATATATTATATGATAAATACTTTTTATATATTAAATATTTTAATTCAAATCCAAAATCGGCAGCAAAATTATATTTGAGCGGATGGAGGGAGAATTGAACCTACAACGTCCCCCCCGCCCCGCTTCCATGCACTACCATTGGACCACCAACAAAGTAAATGAATTATATTGTTTGGATTTGTATTTAAACTCATGTTTGTTGCCGACGACAGGGGTGGTGGGAGTCAGCCCTACAGGTCAGCCCCCACCCCATGCGACCTTACGCTAGGACCATGGGCCAACGCTAACATTAAGCGTGATTAGTGCCATAATCTAGGTTTAGCATTAATTAACTCGAGTTTAAGATGGCGACAGTTTTGGAGGCCTGCCAAATTAGGCAGAAATTGCCAGTTTTGGTGGACTTAACTGGAGTCTCTCCAGATTTAGCAAAGGTTTTGTAGGAAAAAATGGTTTTGCCATAACTGAGGCAATTCTGAGCCAAATTTTGAACATGAATAGTCATTTATGGCTAATTGGCATGCTAAGAACTCATTGGAGCATGTTAGAGAGGCAAAATAGGTCATATACAATTGTTTTTGGTCAATTGAATATTTTTAAACCCTAGGGCCACCAGGTGTTGGAGGTCATTCCTAGAGCAGTTGATAACCAAATTGAGTAAAAAATAGTCATTTATGATATATTTGAATGTTTTAAACTCATTGGAATAGGTTCCAAGAGCATTGGATGCATGTAACATCAATTTGAGCACTATTGAAGCTAATACAAAGGCCCAATATATTAAGCTAGACCAAGGAGATGTAGCCCAAGAGGAGTGAAATCCTTCAACAAAAATTTGTGTATTGAGCTCTGTTATTTGTGCTTGCTGTGTTTTTATATGCTGTTGTTCAACCATTTAAATTCATGTTTTTAAGTTCATGCAAAACACTAAATTTCACCAAGTTGGATGAATCTACAATCACATGCTCATGGATAAACTCTTTATGGATAAGCAAACCAAAGAAAATGAAATTTTATATCTGGAAATGATACTATCACAACATTAACCATCAATCAATTCCAAATTAGTTCGGGTTAGTGTCTAAGTTTTGCTTTAATGCCTTTTTACTTGTGTCATTCATCATTATGGAAAGTTTTGAGTAGAGGTATGGATCTTAGCCTTGAAAAAGTGGCTCAGATCTCGGGGTCGCTTGTAGAGAACTATGTAATTTAGACTACAATCGCTGGAAAGCAGGGTCATACATGCGACTGGAGGCTTACAATCATTGGCTTGCCTTGTTATGCAAGCAACAGGGTGTCCAGATCACTAAAAAAGCAAGTTAACTCAGGGTTTCATAACGTGGAATGGTTGTTTGGATTTTAGAGGTCCTATAGCTCATGAGGAAGGTCAATAAGGTTTTAGTCTATCGATTCCACTTCCTTAATTGTACCTAGGAGGTTGAGTCATATCATGGTAACTCTTCGTCACATATTTACCCCGTTGGACCGGTGAACCTGGGTAAATGTGGGAGGTGGGTGTTGCTATCACTCAAAATTTTTCCCTAGAAGTTATCAGAAGAAGGAAAGACCGAGTTAACCACAAACCAATCTTTTAAGTATAGGCTCTAGCCAACCTTTGACTTAGAGAGGGCTCTCTCTATATAATTTAGCTTTGTTTGCTGAGATTTTAGGCTAGTTCTTAAAGTTCAAGGGGTTTTGGATTTGTATTGGAAATTGGATGGTGGAATCCGTAAACAAATGGATAGAATGATGTCTCTAGCTATTGGGCTATGGAGTCAAATAAGGGCAGTAGAACTATGATTAAATCATTAAAGGGAGTGTTCAATGGGCAAGCTAGTAGAGTGAAGCACAAGTTTTAGGTCGAATGGGTGAAATGATCTTAACCAGGGTGAGAAAGCACTTAAGAATCCTCAAACCTAGATTAAAAGGAGGAACAAAGGATGATCATGAGCAAAGGGCAATTAAGAATCCTTTACTATAGACCAGAGGGAAACTACCTGGGCTAAGGAGCAATCAAGAATTCCTTAACTTAGATAATTTAGCAAAAAACATAAAAAAATGCATAATAGTCAAAACGGAGTGCAGTGAAGCAAGTTCTGAAATATCATTCCATATTATAGAATTTATATGTCAGATACATTTAATATTATGGAAATATTTTTAAATAAAAGTGACAACACGAAAGAAGATACTTGTCTGTATTTCACACTACACATGAATCCAGTGAAATGTCTTTGCTTTATTCATTAATCCAACTTGCTGGTCCCAACATTGATTAAGAAAACTATATAAATGTCTAAGAATCCACCCTACATACTTCGAATTGTGAAGTATTTATACAAAAAAATTATTACAAAATATCTCAAAACAACTTGAGATTTAATCTAGGAAATACAATATCTTCTTGCAAGAAGATAGAGACAACTAATGGATTGTTTCATGTTGTCCCTTTAATGATGGTTGTTCTGGCCTTTATTGTTGAAGTGTAGCCCTTTATTCTATTTTGCAGTTGTGGAGTTTCATGCTAGAGTCTTCTTTACTTTCATCTTTCAACTGATACTCTTTAACCCTGTTGTGTTGTTTTTACCTGGTTGCCTTCATTTTTACTGTGCAGTAACTTTTTGCTGTAAATTTATCAAAGTAAATATGTCATTTTCTCCCACCATTATACATCTGGTAATTTCACATTCACCATTCTCCTGTAGATTTCATCAGCTTTAGTATACTTGGAAACATTGGGCTTGGTGAGGAACAAATGTTTTACCTCATGCCCAAGGAAAAACAAGTTTTCAAATGTGTCATATAACACTTTGCTTGTTGGCAGGGATTTTATGGATGAAGAATTGGCTTGTTCCTTAGCCAATTTTCCGAGTTTATCACCATAGTCCAACTGTGTCATGAGTTTGTCATTGATAACCATAGCACTGGGCAAACCCTTCTTCCTCAAAATCTGGAATTTAGCCATGAACCTATCAATGGCTACTTGCATATTGTGGCACTTTTCTTCCAAATTAAGACTAAGGTTCCTTTTGGAAAGGACCTTCCTTATTTCTAAAATGGTAACAGTCCCATCTTCTATAATTAGCTCATGGAGCTCATATCTATTCTTGTTGTTGAGGAAGTGGATGAGTCTATTTGCATCCTCTCACTTATCTCCCAACCCCCCCTTCACTTTTTGGATAGCTTCTGTGGCTATCTTTACAAATTCTATTTGTTAAAAAATAACTTGGATTGATGGCCAAATATCATTGACAGAGTCAATGATATTGGCCCATAGCATTTCCTTGGTTTGTCCAAGTGGTTTCTCCAGTGTTAAATCCTTCTCTAGGATTTTTATTCTCTCACCCATTCTCTGGGCCTTTTGTGCTTCTTCTTTCTGCTTCAGTTGGGCAAGTTTGTAGTCTGTTTCCAAACTTGCAACCTTTTCTCTTAACCTGTTCATTTCAGTAGCCTGGATAGACATCTCTTCCATGGCTTTGACTAGTTTTGCTGCTTTCTCTCCTGATGCACTTGCTGCTGATGTAGACTCTGTTGTTGCTGGCAAGGCTGTTGCAAGTGGAGCTGTAGGTGCCAAAGATGCTGCTAGTGTGGATGGCACTGCTATGGAGACTGTAGGGATAACATTTGTTGAAGAAGTGGCCACATCTGCTTGTTTTAATTGGATCAAAGCATCCAATTCCTTTTCAGTCTCTTTTAGTTGATCATTCAATTTTAAGACCAAGTCCATGAGTTCTTCATGCCCCTGCTGGGCTTCTAGGACTTCCAATGTTTGTGGATGCTGCAACTGAGGTATTTTTAGTTGTTTCTTCAATGCAGCTATGTCATCATTCTTCTTTTTAATAAGCTGTTTTGTAGCTTTTATATCCTTGGGATCGTGTCCCAATTCAATCACTAAGTCCTCTAAGGACTTGATCCTTGTATCCTTGGCCTGTGAGGAGGCCTTCTCTAACTGGAATTGTGCTGAGATGTTGTTTAGAGAGTTCTGTAGCTGATGGGAAGCTATGGATTTACCTGTCAGGGTGGAGTATATCATCTCTCCAACCTATTTGTGTAGTTCAATCTGGTCTATGGGATGAATATCCCTTGCCAACACTTCAAAATCTACCCTTTTGAAATCTGATGCTGTCTTTGGCTACTGGGCTATAGGCTTCACAAAGGTCATCTGCAACTTCCCCTCTTTAATGTCAAAGGCTGACATTAGCCTTGTTTGATTGGTAGGAGTCAGCTTCAGGTACTGAGCATATGTTTGGGCCTTAAGCCTCTCATTTCTAGCTTTGATTTCTTTATATCTTTCCTTGATATCTTGGTCTTTGTCAGCAGGCATTCTGAAGGAAGATACTTCAACACTGAGCTGCCTTTCCAACATCTGAGTTTGTGATGTGGAAGGCTCTTGCATGCCTCCAGATGGAGTGGCAGGCCTACTTCTTTCTGCTCCTATATTTGTGACCTCAGTTGAGTCTTCAGTGTATTCCTGCTCAGAGGCTGGATTTAGCCTTTGCCTCTTCTTTGATTCTTGCTGCAAATTAGAGGTGTCCATTCCTGAAGTGGAAGCACCTTCTCTGTTTCTTTTTGGGATCTTCTCCTCATTTTGCGGAGTCTCCATAACTGGAGGGGTACTCATGGTTCTTTCTGGTTCTTATGGTACCTGTAGAAAAGAGCTGTCGTCAAGCTGCTTTTCTAAATCAATTAGTGCATTCTCTACGTCTACTCTGGTGTTGTCTTGGTCTACTAGGGTACCCTCCACCCATTCTGCCTGATTTTCATATGCTTCTATTTCAGGTATGGGACGGTGAATGGAAGGTCCTAGCTTGACCTTTTGTCTCTTCTTTGTGATGAATTCCGAAGGATCATATCTCCAGACAAAACTCCTTTGGAACTTCATTCTCTGTAGAGTTAGGTCTACTTCTTTTCCTGCCTCCCTAGAGTTGCATATGAAGGGGCCTAGTTGGTCTTTTATTTTGAAATTGGCCTTCTTCTTGGCATTGACGAAGTTTACTTCATTTGCATTGATGATTTGTCTATAGTATTCTAATGCAAACAACCTCATTGGGAGGTATCTTGGTAGCTTGTATGGTGCCAGCATGCAACCATAAATCCCAATTTTTGTATGGTTTTGGTAAAGGTACCAGTCAACCACTTTAGTCTGTTTAGACAATTGAAGGACTCTCTTTATTTTTGGATTGATTCTAGGGGGAGGGCTTCCAGTCAACATTGTCATGACCGGGCATACAAATAAATCAACAAAATCAGAGTAAGAGTATGGAGACTGAGATTGGTGAATCAATGGGGTCCAAAAAATGACTGACCTGGGTTGACCTTTGGTGTCCAGCTTCTAAAGGGTGAATGGGAACTTATCAGGTTGGTAATATAAGAATATGTGGTATAAAACTGAGGAGTACTTGAAAATCCTTTCATTGTTCATTCTAAGGAATTTCTCATGCATCCTATCAGCTATAAATTTGGCATAGTCATAAATGACAGGAGGAGACTGCCCTGGAGTGTAGATGGACATGAAGGCAAGGGTTAACTCATCAATGTATTCACTAGTGGTGTACCCTAAAATGCAGGAGATCATGGCTACAATATTTTGGCCCCATGGGGAAAAAAATAGCAGCTACATATGGGGGTGGAGTCCTTAGCAATGTGTCTCTCTTCTCTGATGAAGGTTTGGAATAGTTGGGCCAATTTTGCAGAGCTAAGTTTAGGATACAGGTCCAACAAGTCCCCATTTGAAAGTGGGGTTAAGTTTGGCCCTGGTTGGAGCTGCAAAATTTCATTAATAGACTCAATAGTGATGGTGAAAAGGACCTTCTGGTCATGATACATGATAGTTCTGTGATTGGGGACGTAGCAAGCATAGCACATATGAACAATCTCAGGAAAAATGTGGACTTGGGGGAACTGGTACTTGGGCAAATTTGACTCCCAAAGGCCAATTTCATCAGCATGGTTCAGGAACTTGTCCCTAGTTTGGCAATGTACTTTGAGTGGGGACTCTTGGGTAGTGGTATATTTTATTTGGAAGTCTTTATCAGCTAAAGGAAGGTGGTCTAGGTCTAAGTGAGGTGTAGTGATGGGCCTTACATCCATAGCAATTGGGGCAAACATACTCAGTTCTTATGGATTTGAGTGTGGGGGGTGATTCATAGTTTTTAGGGCAATCGAAGTTTTGCAATTTGTTTATGGCTCGTAGTGTTAAAATTTAAGTAAATTTGATCTTTTTTACTTACCTAACAGTGTCACGAGGTTGAATTGACTCTGAATTTGATAATGGAGTTGGAATTCCACAGTTAAATACCTGGAATTGGGCGGAATTGACTGTAAATGGTGGTTGGAGACGGCTGCAGAGGTTTGTACGGTACTAGTATGGATTGATGAACGAGCTGGGCTGTCTGCAACATCTGTGGAGCAATGGTGGAGGTTTGTGAGCAATTTGGCTATTTGCAGGGGTCGCAATGACTTTCTGAGTTCTCAAAGGCAAATGCGCGAAAAGAGTGAAAAGAGGGGTAATTAGGCTTTTATAGGAAAAATGGTTAATTTTGGCGGGTTTCACTAATTGATGAACAATGATGGTTTTCGATTGAAAGGGGGAAGTGGTTTTGGAGGGCCATCGCACCGCTTTTGTGGTGCGGGCAGTATTCGGGAGGGGTCGCCTGATTCCATTCAGCATTTGCCACGTAGCGTCGGGGGTCAGGGGGAAAACCGCCTTATCGGGCGGGTAAAGGGTGGATGTCGGGCTAACCCGATATGCTTGTGGGGTGTTGGATGTGGAGGAGGGATGATCGACGGTGATTGGGAGATGGGAGTTGCGCGGGGGTGAATGATGGGATTTAATGGGGGCTCAGGGATTTAATTGTTGTGGTTTCTGGATTAGTTTAAGGACTAATCCAGGTTTAGGGGATTGGGTCAGACTGTAATGAGGAAATAGGGACTGAGGGTGGGGTTTTAATTTTTTTTGCGGGATAAGGGGTAGTAACATAGTTTATAAATAAACTAAGGGGTGGGGTTAATTTATATGAGGGAGTTAAATATATGCGGGATAATGGGTTTATGAGGAATTTTATATATTTAATTAAAAAGTTAATATGAAGTGAAATGAGCGGAAGGGATATTGTGCTTAGGTACATGAAATGTTGTGTGTTTTCCATATACCTAGTACTTAGGATAAATGTATTTGGTGGGGTTTTTACATAAAACATGTTTGTAAAGGGGTTTTCCTAGGCCAAAGAACTTAAACTTAGGAAAAGGTGTTTTGTGAGGGGGATGAATGAATTATAAGGGAATTTAACACCTTTCCTTCTTAATTCATCAAGCCGAGGGTCCGGTCCCACCAGAAGTTAGAGAAATGCTCTAAGCCTTTTTGACTTAAAAACTAAAGGTATTAATATTTTAATTATGGAAGGGAAGTTAGTGAGTGTTATGGGAGTTAAAATGAATGAGGGGATATTTAATAAACCAAATTGTGAACCATTGTTTTTGTTTTGTTTACCACTTATGCATATTTAAATGATGCATTTGGAATAATGACATAAGTGATTTTTGTATCAATTGCATGACATTTCTGCAACCTTTCTACTACTTACCCATTTACTCATCCTACCATTTTTTCTTCACTTTATTTGGGTGCATTTAGGCTAGCAAACCCTTATCAATCTTTTCTTTTCTTTACAAAATAAACTATCTAATTCTAACCTTATAACCTCCAAGGGCTCAGATTAAACTAATGAGCTCCTTTTATCCACTCTACATACTACTGATCTGCCAAGATTACACTATTTGGTTAGATTTATTCACTACCTGTAAACATAAAATTCAAAGTATGAAATAGCCAAGTTTAAACATTTTGACTATCATGGATTTTGGCATAAGTAACAAGCTACACACAATCATTAATTATGCATAAAAAAGTAAATAGTTGTGGCATTTTGACTTGCACAATTTCATGGTCTCTTTTTATCTTTTGGGGTTCATATACTTCATTTTTTTGACCTATTTTCATTCATTTTGTCTTTTGATTATTCTTTTAGGACATACTCTCTTTACATTTTTTAATCTTTTAATATGGAAAACATTTGCAGAAAGCAAAGGTATGTACAATATTACAAGGCTTAACCTTAGTCATTCAAAATTATGACTCCTTTTGGTATAGGAACATAACAGGTGTTATAATAAGTGACACTTTTTTGTGACTTTCAAATTTCAATTTTTTATAAATTAAATTAATGTATTATCAAATTAAATATTGTAAATATAGAATTAAATGAAAACAAAAATACCTTTGTCACCCAAACCATCCTTAGTCAACATTAATGACCTATCAAAATGACCTTTTCTAGTGATCAATATATTCATGGAATTATCTGAAAGCTTATAGGGTCATTGATAATGAAGGATTGCAACTCCATTCTAATTGCCTTGTTTTTTATTTGATTCACAATTAGGTTGTTATAATGAAGGATGTGATAACAATTAAATTCAATATACTAGGTAAGGAGAAACATGATTCAAAGAAAAATTGAATTGAGATAGTCCCTTGAACTAGCACCTTTCCGAAGATATCTTTTAATGATTTTTTGAATCACCAACAATTTGCATCCTTGTGATCACATTGCTTCAAGCTAGAGAACGAACTTGCAAGATGTCATAGGATTTGGATTGGTAATTGGAGGCCTTCCCTAGATTTCAAGAAAGAAAAAGACCTATTGTCATTTGGAGTGAAAAATAACCTTCCCTCACCTACCCTTGCACATGCCACACCTAACACAAACACATTTTAAATCTAAATATTTAAATAATAAAAGAGACCAAATTTATTACACAATCTTTTTAATCTTTAAATTCCATATCTTATATTAATTATGGCATATGATATGTTGACATTTAATTTGTATTAATACTTCATTTAATTTAAAACAAATTTTAAGTATTTTTAAAATTAGAACTTGTTGAAGGTTTGAAATGTTCGCCTCAACATCAGGGAAAATCACCTGGTCGGGACCTTAGAGTAGATCATTTTCTATTTGGATTGGTGGCTCCGACTGGGAATTATGGGACCAGTTTCCCTTAATATAAATAATAAAAATTGATGAAACATGTATGTGTGAAACTTAAGATGAATGAAACTCGAGAATAAAGAAATCTATAAATTAGCTATTATTCTATCTATCCCAAGAAATCTTATTTTGTACATGCGATCTAAATAGAATTTCATAAACAATAAGACAATATATATTATCAAATGTCATGAAGTTAAATCAACGAATGATAGCTAAAATTTAATTAAATAGTTAATTAAATCTTGTTGATAAAACTTATCACGCATATATGATCTCTTTGTGTATACATACAGTATATGATTTCAATCGTACATGAAAATAGTGAAAAATGTAATATTGTTTTCATCCATGCAAGTAGTAAACATAAATTGAATAACCACTTAACTCATAAAACACAGGAAAAATAAACAGATAAGAGTACCTGATCTATTATGACTCTCTTCATGAGAAAAACAGTGTCGGTCCAACCTTCTATTAAGATCTCTTGAGTTACAATAGTGAAAACAAAAGTTTTCTCCACAAAATTCATACCCATTTTCCATTCAAATGAAGGGGATTTGTATTTTTTAAACAAAATGCAAAAATAGAAAAGAAGAATAAAAGTTTGGAGCGGTTTTAACAAACACCACTTAAAATACAACCATAAGACAATTTTAGATTTTGTTACAACAATCTAGCTAAGACTTTGAAGAAGATTGTTCTCCCATATTCGGGTGGAGACCATGGTTGAATGCACATCTGACTAGTGGATACCGCATCCCTGAGTGTTGGCAACATATGAGTGGTTGTGTTGGACAAACACCTCAACATTAACCATTGACTATGAGGTTTAACTAAGAAATGCCAATGGAATTCTATGTTAACTTTTGACATTTTATCGATGCTTTTGGCTTTCTTCTTTGATAATTCATGCCATGTCTTGGTCAATAATTTAATATCAGAGAGATATCCCTTGGGGAAATCTAGAATAAGTTTGGCCTGCAGCAAATTGTCACTGATATATTCAATTTGCATGTTTAAGTCTAATTTCACAATCTCGTAATACTATCTTCTTTTATGACTCTTCAATTGTAGGGAGATTGGCTAATCTCCCTTCATCACTTTCTTGACATGTTATATAATCTGAGATTTTCTCCAAAAGTTCTTTAAAGTATGTCCTCAGATGAGACAACTAATTCACCAATGTATTGGTTGTTTGACATAAATCATAAATAATGGCCAATTTTTATTTCGGCCAATTCAGGATTAATGTTCAATTGTTAAATATTGTGTTGTAACTCTTGGATTTGAGTATCTTGGATTTTAAAATCAGATTCATCTTGAAGCTTCAAGGCATAAAAAATATTTTTAAGTTTTGCAAGTTGTGCTTGCCACTATTGAGCAATCATTTGCTTCTCATTCTCCATACCTTGTTCCAATTCATAATTCTTTCATCCTTTTCTTTCAGAAGTTGATGCACTTTGGTGGCATTGTCTATGGTGGCAAAAGCATATGTTCCTGCAAACTGTGAGAGCCTCTCGAAATCCTCTGTAGGAGTAGATTGAGAGCCTTTACATACTACTTCAAATGAATTATTTTAAGGGACTAATGCCTGGGTTTGATAAATCTTGCTTCTTTTCCTTTGTCTTCTTACAACATCTTTATGTTGTGGACTGTAAAATATGTCGAGAGGAGGAATCTCTTCGACCCTCAAAACAACCTCGGAGTTCGGGAATGATGGGATTATTTCTATGTCATTAGTATCCAAAGGCCCATCAAAAGTCCCAATAGTGAGGATTTCTCTATAATTTCAGGAGTATGTGAAACTTTCTCCTGCAATGGATTCTTTAGATCTTAAGGCCCCGTTTCTTGAATAACTTGATTAAATTGTTCCATATTGCATCAAGTTTTTTATCTGACAAAGTTTCTTCCACCCGAGAAGAAGAGGAAGTACCTATCTCTTTTACCTAGGATACATTAGTAACCTATGTTGAAATAACCAAGACTTTATCATGTTCTATGTTTTGTTGAGGGAACTTCAATAAATCCGTAGGCAAGTGAACTGTCATTTTATCTCTGTACTGGTTGAATTGAGTTATTTCCTCTGGAATTAACTGTGTTGCTGCTAGTTTCACAACCATTGAATAGGCAGAGGCTAATTCAAATAAGTCATCAAACTTATCTGGCACGTGCATAAATTCCCTGATACTTGATCGTGCAGTGACCTTCTTGGCAGTTTCCTTCGAATCATATTGCATATTCAGAATAGTTTGGAAGTTTAAAATTTGAATCTCTTCACTCTCAATACCAACGTGTTTATAATTATCTAGAGTATATAAACCACATTGAATAGGGAAAGTAGGTCATATTGTCTTTTTAGCATGACTCAGGTCCTTTGAAAGACCATGTCCTACGATTTGGTAAGTTATTTCTTGGGTAAGAAGTTTATCAGGGATGTATAGGGGAAAAACATGGGGATGTGCAAGACTACCAAATATCAAGACATAAGTGAATGATTCTTCTCCAAACCGGTTTCCAATTGATAGAAAATCATGGTTAGCTTCAGGTGAAACCCTAGGGGCCTTCTTATCAAAGACACTTTAGTGGATGGGCAACATTACTTGATGGAATTTTTTATAGAAATGAGGGTGAAATTTTGATTCCCAGAGTATGTCATGATAAATATGGATAGGAGTAGGGTCTTATATAGTTCATCTACATCCCATAGATGTAAAATATTAGATGAAATAAATGGCATCCATTATATAGGTGCTCATATAAAAAGGGGGAACCACGTTCAATGAAAAACTATGTTTGCTCCTATAATTCATGGTTTGAGTGGCTATATTGTTAGCCAATATGTTTCCCTAATCCATAATATATCCCTCAGAGGTAGCATCAATGAGTGGTACCCATTGGTTGTATAATTTTTGTGTATCAAGGTAACCATAGATCCTACATATCATAGCAACTATTTGACAATATGGACTAGCAAGGGAGGCAACATAATACATACCCTTATCTTCTCGCTTATGTTTGTTAGGATATATTTTCCAGTTTCTAATGGGCTTTGATTGATGCTCATTTTCCTTCATCAACTTCTGTATAAAAATCTTATCATATTTTTGTCGAGGTTGCGACAGATAATACATTTTGCTCAAACTGCTGTTGATGAATGACCCAATGACTGTTTTCGTCCGAGTCATGAAATTCCTTTGTGAAATGTTCATATGATCAATAATCCATTTAACCATATATATATAAGGAAGGTTCTTGGGTCAGGCTGCAATTCTATGTAAGAATGAATTGGTGATATCACTGTAGGTAGTTTCAAAGACCGGGATAGAATCATCAGTTGTTGTTGTTTTCTCTGTTTCCATGGGTCCTTCATCTTCAAAAATCTTATAAATAGCTTCCCAAGAGGAGATTCCAAGATCTAGAGAACAGGTAGTGTCTGAGAATAATGCAGGAATTTCGATAGTTTCATGTGGAGGAGCGACTGGTTGTTGTTGAACAATGGGTTTCTTCCTTGCCTTCATTGCCCTAGACACCTGTGATGAATTGTGCTTGTTGGAACTAGCCTATAATGGAAAACAAAAGAATAAGCGGAAATTCCTTAACCATAGATTTCTTTAGGGAAAATAACTATTTTCCATAACGATTCATGTCTTTATGAGAAAATATGACAATATCAAGCTGCAATGATTAAATCGTTTAAAACTTCAAAAAACATAAATTTGCTGATTTTGGCCATTAAATTATAAATGTGAATTCACATGGGCTCTGTACATGTCAACACATCAACAGATTTTATTGGGGATATTTTAGGGATACACCTTTAAAAATTGCGATATCCTCACCTTTCGATAGGTGTTATTCAAAGATATAACAATTATGAGTTGTAAGTGGGAAGTGACATCAAAGGTTCTGTATCAGGGATGCAATATCAGATATTTTAAAAGAGTGCTCCCTGAAATAAAAGTTCTGATATGGATAGGAGGTGAATATCAAAGGATGGGGGATATTAGAATATCAGAGGATGAGGGATATCAGAGGATTGGAGGATGAGAGATATCAAAAGTATTAAAGTGGTGCTTGCTCTTAAAGTTCCAATATGTGAAAGCTCTGATATACTACGTGGTAGCCTTGTGGGTCTATACTTTTCTTTATTATATCCATGAAATCATGTTTATATAACTTTAGACTTAAAGTATCAGAAAGTTTTATCACAACTTTATATAAGTAATGTTGTGATATTTAAATATTTTTGATAGAACTTTTCCAATAATACATTTTAAACAACCACCTATCTGTTTATTTGTAAATACTATATTTATGAGGCTAATCTCCGATGTGAAAGCTACGATAAGGGAATTTTTCTTATTCAAAGGTGTTCCGGTGACAAAAGCTTAGAAATTGCCTTATTTTATTTGAACCAAGGAATTTTATCAAAATTCAGAAGGGTCCCCATTATTTATTAGTTCAACTACCATAAAAATTAATGGGGAGTTGTTGAGTACTACAACAATTGGCAACATACTAGGCGAAACGTTTATCTCTGTAAACATAAATGAAATTTAAACTACTAAAGAAAAATATTTAGAAAGGTAAAAATAATTGAAGTTTTGACTGGTAAAGATTACTCTGAAGGGAGGAACTCATTATTTTGCAAATTACCTCACAACTCTTTATTGATGAAAATATTTATTGTCTTTGTCAGTCATTTATTGAGTCATAAATATAAAGTTAAGAACTAAATAAACTAAGATTTTAAGATAGATTATTTTGTCACTGGTAGAGCCATTGTTGCCAGCAAGCATCCATAGCCTCAACAGGGTTACCATTTAACCAAAATATACCAATATCCCATCCACTTATAGTAACATTTTAGAGGCATTATTTTTTTTTAATTTGTTTTTGTATTAAAGCATACTTGAAAGCCATTTTCCTGGCTGGGTAACCAGATGATGACAATTCCATTCACAGGTTATAATGATATTAAACAAGTCCACTCTTGATGAGACCTCTTGTCTTATAACTGTGAAGCCATAAGCCATTATCCTGGTTTGGTGACCAATCATGATAATTCAATTATCATTGGTTTCCTACAATCTTGGTAAGTCAGCTCATGACGTGACTTCCTATCTTTCAAGTTTTAATAGTATATTTTTGAATTGCACTCTATTTTTTTTTTGTTTGTTAAATTAGTGGATGAGCAGGTATATTCACTCCTTAAGAGTCATCGATTATGATTGAAGCCAAAATATGCTAAAAATTCAAAATAGTGTTCACTTTTTAAAGAAATCCTTTCATGACCAATCATAGGACAACTCGATTTTTTAAAGTTTCAAGTTATGAAATATTTACAACTTAATGGATGTAAATATTTCAGAGATTTGTAACAGATGCAATATTAAACTTAAATGTGAGCATGAACTTGTTTGGCTCTATCTCTCTCTTCTTCTAAGTTAATAATTTAAGACATTCTTAATTGCAAAGCAGAAGAAGGTTTTTCTTCAATAGATTGTACTAGGGCTACTGAAGGGAGAGATATAACCTCTTTTCCATATACTAATTGAAAAGGAGAAGTGCCTATAGAGACATTCTAAGTGATTATGTCAACCCATAAAGCAAAAACTAGAGCTTTGTGCCAATTTCTTTGATTTTGGTCAATTGTTCACTTGATTATCCTAATGAGGTTTTTATTAGTAGACTCTACTAAGCCATTTCCTTGAGGGTAATAATTTGCAGAATATTTGAGTTTAAAACCTCTTTTAAGAGAAAATTTAGTAATGGTATTTCCGAAAAAATAAGATGCATTATCAAACATAAGGGCATAAGGAAGACCAAACCTGGTAATAATAAATTGATCGATAAATTCAATAATGTTTTCAGAATTGGCCACCTTCAGAGGTATTGCTTCCACCCATTTGGTGAAATAATCCGTAGCAGTCAAGATGTATTTATGTTGCTTAGAAGAGTTAGGAACAATCTCACCTATTATGTCCAGTCCCCATTGCTCAAAAGGTTGCTCAATGTTAACTGGCTACAAAGGTAAGGCTGGTTTCTTTTGTCTTCCTGAAGCAGTCTGGCAGACTTTGCATTTTATGACATAGGCATGGGTGTCCTTAAATAGAGTCGGCCAATAGTATCCAGCATGCAGAATCTTATGAGCAGTGGTGTCCCCACCATAGTGTCCACCAGCTGGTCCATCATGTAGCTCTTGCAAAAAAAATTCCGCTTTAGATTTTTCTAGACATATTAACAAAATGAAATCATAATTTCTTCTAAACAAGGCATCATTGACAAGCTGATATTGATTAGATTTAAGTCTGAGAGATATTTTATTTGTAATTGAGGTCTAATGGAGCATAAACATTTTTCAAATAAAAGATTAAATCAACATATTGAGATTCGGTGAAAATGGGGCATACCTATATGATTTGAACATTATTACCTAAATATTCATCAGCCAAAGTGTCATAAGCTCCAATAATTAATCTGCAAAAACCTTGACCCCTTACTATTTTAGCTGGTTTAATTTCTAGGTCATATTCTTGCAGGGTAGTAACCCAATTTTCCCTTTCTCTCCTAATTCCTTCTGGATAAGCAATTGCATGACTGTAGGGAAAGGAACAATCAATTCTGTATGTGCTTTTAGGAGGAAAGGCTTGAAATGTTTTATGGACTTAAAGAATGAAAACGTTTGTTTCTCAACCTCTGAATAATTTAGTTCAACTCCTTGTAAATTGGCACTAAATAAGGAAATTGGAGCTTCAACTTGTTGTTCATTAGGTTGTATCAACACTGATGCATAGGATTGTTCGGAAGCAAAAGTATAAAAGAACAAATTATTTAGAAAAATTAGGAGTTGATAATGAAAGGGCGTCTATGATTTCCTGATTTATTGACCCAAATTCTTTTCTTTTGATCAATCCCCATTTGAAAATTAACTTCTTCTTAATCATACTTTGTAAGGTTAATACAATTTGACAGAAATATGGCACAAATCGTTTAACAAAATTAATTTGCCTAAGAAAGGATTGCATGGATTTTTTGTTGTGTGGTAAGGGGATTTTAGATATCACCTTGATTCTATCTGGATCTATGCAAATTCCTTGTTTAGACACAATAAAGCATAGAAGCTTACCTTCGCTAAGGAAAAAAATGACTTTTTAGGACTTAAGGAGATTCCAAAATTTTGACATCTTTCAAACATTCGTTTTAAATCATGTAAATGGTTACTTATTTGTTTAGAATAAATTACAATTTCATCTAAATACACTACAACTATATTATTGATCAAACCTCTGAACGCAATGTCCATGGCTCTTTGGAAAGTAGCTCCAGCATTAATCAATCCAAAAGACATTTTTTGATAAGCATATGTTCCCCACTTGGTTTTGAATGTGGTTTTCAGTTTATCATCTGGATGTACAAGAATCTTATTGTAACCTGAAAAACCATCTAAGAAAGACATTAGCTCAGAACCAACAATAGATTGTAAAATTTGTTCCATTAGAGGCAAAGGAAAGTTATCCTTTTCACAATCTTTGTTTAAATTTCTAAAATATATACAAATACAAATATCTCCATTCTTATTTCTAACTGACACAAGATTTGAGACCCTCTTAGAATGTCTGACTAGGAAAATGATTTTGGCCTTGAGTAGCTTATTCAATTTAGTTTTAGTCTGGGCTTCCAAGTTAGGGTGAATCTTCCTAAGCTTCTGTTGAATCGCCTTTGCATCTAGTAGCATAGGTATGGTGTGTTGAATGATAGATGTATCATAAGTTTTAAGATAATCGTAATTCCAAGCAAATACATCCTTGTGTCTTTTCAACAAATGAATGAAAGAAAATCTCTCATCTGGTGAAAGTCCAAGGCCTAAATTGATGTTCTGAGGCTTATGATCAGATCCTAAATTAACTAATTCAAATCTCAGAGTAGAACTTTGAAGCTTGCAATTAGTTACTTTTTTAAACCTATCTTTCAGATCATATAAATCTTCCAATTTTACTACAGGTTTAGGTAAAGAATTTTCCTTAGAAGATTTATTCAGTTGCTTTTCATGCTCATCTTCATCAATAATCTGGTCAGAGTAAGACCCTTATGATGTTATAAAACTCAGGATGTCACTATCATCATTAAACACATGCCAATTAGTTATGTTGTCTGGAATGGAAGGGCGAAAAATCAACTCAATTGAAAATCTATCGGGACTGAAATCTTCAGGTGGAATGAGTTTGGAAGCAACACTGTCTAGGAGGTCAGCATTAGCATTTTGTATTCTTGGGATCAGAGCTATATTGAATGCAATAAAATGGGAAGTTGGGTCTTGGATCAAGGATTGGTAATGCTTAAGGTGACTAGAAACACAATGGATGTTGTTTCTAACTTGTTTGATTACAATATATGAGTCACCAAAAAAATTAATATATTTAACATCAAGGCTAATCGTCTTTTATAAGCCTTGTACCAATGCTTCATATTTAAAAATGTCATTGGTACAATCAAATTCCAATTCGCATGCAAGCATAGTTTTTTGACCCTAAGGGCTTACTAGGATGCAACCATCCCCTACACCATCATTAGATTTGGATCCATCAAAATAAAGAGTCCAAAATAAAATATCATGCTTATTTACAAGGTTTTTTGCAATATTAATACACTTAGATGAATCTGTTTGGGAAAAAAATTGAATTTGAGATGAAACAAAGTCAACTAAAAGGGGAGATTTTTGTGCTTGAAAATTGCCAAAGAAAGATTCAAAAGAATAACTTCCAAGAATGTTGTTTGTAAATACTACTAGTTCATTTTCCTCATCAAAATCAGTCACTGAGTATTTTATATGCTTCTCCCTATCCACATGAATTTGATTGGGTTTTCCATTGTAAGGAAGCCACATGTGTGACCAATCAATTGGAAAGTAACCATGTAGTTTTTCAGTGCAATCTCTACTTAGAATAAGACCATAAAATTCAGGAATGTTTACAACTAAGATATCTATTATTTGACAAAACTTTGAAATGGAATATAACCTGATTAGAACATAATTCATTTCTCCCAGAACTTTGACTTTGGTGCGGTCTAATTGAACAATCTAAACATCAGATTTCTATGGTGAAATATTTAATTTAAAACACACCGCATAAGGTATGCCATTTTATGATGCACCATAATCTACTAGACAATTGTGAACATTCTTGTTAAAAATATCAAAAGTAATTAAAAGGGAAGGAGTATGTGAATTTTATCTATCTCCAATTAGAATGGCATCTGATGGGTCAATTTTATCTGAAGAGACATTAGGAGGTTTTCGTTTCCCTTTTGAGTCTTTTGCAGTGACAGTAGTAGGCAATGTAGATGCATGAAGTTCATTCAATTCTTTAAGTAAAAGTTTCTGCTGTTGTTTTAATTTACTAACCTCATAAAGGGAAATGCTGGCTTTGACATTTGTCATGTCATCCACAATATTATACTCCATAGTATCATATATTATCAAAGCCTTAGATGAAAAAAGATATTTGAAAGTATTCGGAACAAAATCTGAAGGAGTAGAAGATTTCTTAACTATACTTTTGTCTTTATTAGGAGGAGCAGGGGACTTCTATTTTTGATTTGATGGAGAGGTATCAACAAGTCCCTTACTTCTAGTACTTACTGGTAAGGTTTCTTCTTCTTCTTCTTCATTTTCTGAGGCAGTTAGAAGGAAGTCCCATAAACCATGAGCTTCTGCTAATTCTTCTTGGTATTCTTTAGTAGATAAGGTTGATTCTTCCTCTTCATCATCTTGGTCAGATTTTGCATTCGATATAATGGCAGGTGGTTGTGATTGTGATGGTTGATTCCTTTTGAAAGGCTGAAAGGAATTTTTTGAGGATTCAACAACTTGCTTCTTAATCTCTACCATTTTTTTATACATTATCTTCAGAACCTTTTGTAATTGTTCCAAGTCAAAAGAACCATTGGGGGCTTTATTCTTGGATTAATCTTTAAAAGAGACCTTCTTGGTATGTTTTCTATCCTCAAGGGCAATTTTCTTCTCAAGAGCAAGGATTATTTTTTCCACAGATAGAGCTTTCTTCATGTTATCAAGCAATACTGTTTTATTGGATTTATCTATGAACATAGAAATATTTGAAGGATGAGTAGAAACATACGATTCAATATGTACATCAGTTCCTGGTCTGGAAGTGCCTAGGATTTTATTCAGTAATTTGTTTAATCTAGAATTAAAATCTTTAATTTTTTTCATTTGGGTTGGTCCTAAGATTTGGTAAGTCATTAATCAAAGTGGTAGTTGTTTTGTCATCACCAAATTTTAACAAAAAATTCTCTTCAAACATATCCCAATTTGTTATTGACCCAGGATCTAGATTAAACTTTAGAAGCCACTTCTCTAGAAGTTTGGGAAGAGGGTGTAGTGGTGGAGTCATTTGTACTGCCCCAGGATTGTGGTTGAGGAATGTGGATGGATGGGATGTTATGATGATAAGAGGAAGGTAAAGGGGTAGAGGAAGAAGCAAGACCAATAAAAGGAGTATGCGGTGCAGATTATGATGTAACCTCGCTAGCAGAAGAGTAAGTCTCTGGGGTACTTTTCTTTTTCCGATGAGTGGGTAGTGGAAATTCAAAAGGTTTAAATCCAAGTTTTTCACTCCGAGATCGAGTTAATACACAAAATGACTGTAAGGATGAAGTACCACTTCCTTCCGATATATAAGTTTGAACATATTTTCTCAAGAAATGGAAATTTATTCCAATTTTTTAATCAAAGTCTGAACTTCAGGGGGCTCTGTAGATTCTTGAGTATAAGTTTGGCCAACTGAATTTGGATGTGTGCTAGGAGTTTTCGTGGTTGTTTGAACAACTTTAGCTCTTGGGTTAGGAGATTTGGAATGTAATCTAGAAGTGGGGGTGATTTTAAGGGAGATTGACTCTTATAATGACCTTTTAATTTAGAATTGGATGTTTTTTCCATTCATAGTCTGAGGGCCCTCCTTCTAGCGCCAAAACTGTTGAAGGCTTGAAATGTCTGTCTTAACATCGGGGAAAACCACCCAGTCAGAACTTAGAGCAGATCCTTTTCCGTTTGGATTGGTGGCTCCAACTGGGAATTATGGGATTAGTTTCCCTTAATATAAATGATAAAAATGGATGAAGTATGTATGTGTAAAACTTATGATTAATGAAACTTGAGAATAAAGAAATATATAGATTAGCTATTAAGCTATCCTAGGAAATCTTATTCTATATATGTGATCTAAATAGAATTTCATAAACAATAAGACAATATAGATTATCAAATGATCATGAAGTTAAAACAATGAATGATAGCTAAAACTTAATTGGATAGTTAATTAAATTTTGTTGATAAAACTTATCACATATATATGATCTCATTATTTATACATGCAATATATGATTTCAATCGTACATCAAAATAGTGAAAAATTTAATATTGCTTTCATCCATGCATGTAGTAAACATAAATCGAATAGCCACTTAACTCATAAAACTAGGAAAAAATAGACAAATAATAGTACCTGATCTATTATGACTCTATTCATGAGAAAAACAATATTGTTCTAGCTTTCTATTAAGATCTCTTGAGTTACAATACTGTAAACAATATTTTTATCCACAAAATTTAGACCCCTTCTCCATTCAAATGAAGGGGATTTATAGTTTTCAAACAAAATACAAATATAGAAAAGCAGAATAAAAGTCTAGAGCGGTTTTAACAAACATCGCTTAAAATAAAACCATAAGACAATTTTAGATTTTGTTACAACAATCCAGCTAAGACTTTGAAGAAGATTGTTCTCCCATACGTTGCCGTAGTTCATAGATATCTATCATAGGCTTCAATTTGGGTGGAGACCGTGGTTGAATGTGCATCTGACTAGTGAATATTGCATCCCTGAGTGCTGGAAGCATATGAGTAGTCGTGTTGGATAGACATCTCAACATTAACCATTGACTATGAGGTTTAACTAAGAAATGCCAATGGCATTCTAAGTTAACCTTTGACAATTTATCGATGCTTTCGGCCTTCTTCTTTGATAATTCTTGCCATGTCTTGGTCAATAATTTAATATCAGGTAGAGTTCCCTCAGGGCAGTCTAGAATAAGGTTGGCCTGCAGTAAATTGTCACTGATAGATTCAGTGAGGTCATTAGAAATATCCCTGGCACTGAATATCATTGTCTCTGCATGTTTAAGTCTGATTTCCCAATCTCGGAAGACTATCTCCTTTTGTGACTCTTCAATTGTAGGGAGATTGGCTAATCTCCCTTCAACACTTTCTTACCATGTTATATAATCTAATATTTTCTCCTCAATTTCTTCAAAGTATGTCCTCAGATCGAACAACTGATTCACCAATGTATTGTTAGTTTGATATAAATCATGAATAATGACTCATTTTTGACAGAAAGTAATATTTTATTTAACAAGGAGAGTATTTAATTCTCTTGCTTCCTTTTTGAATTCAACCAATTCAGGATTAATCTTCAATTGTTCAATATTGTGTTGTAACTCTTGGATTTGAGTATCCTAAATTTTCAAATCAGATTCATGTTGAAGCTTCAAGGCATCAAAATTCTTTTGAAGTTCTGCAAGTTGTGCTTGCCACTATTGAGCAATCATTTGCTTCTCATTCTCCATACCTTGTTCCAACTGCATAATTCTTTCATCCTTTTCTTTCAGAAGTTGTTGTACTTCGGTGGCCTTGTCTATGGTGGTAGAAGCATATGCTCCTACAAATTGTGAGAGCCTCCCGAGATCCTCTGTAGGAGTAGATTGAGAGCCTTTCCATACTACTTCAAATGAATTATTTTCAAGGAGTAAGTCCTGGGTTTGATCAATCTTCCTTCTTTTCCTTGTTTTTTTACAACAACTCTATGTTACGGACTATAAAATATATCGAGAGGAGGAATTTATTCGACCCTAAAAACGACCTTAGAGGTCGGGAATGTTGGGATGATTTCTATGTGATCAATGTCCAAAGGCTTGTTAGAAGTCCCAATAGTAGTGGGGTTTTTTCTATAATTTCAGGAGTATGTGAAACTCTCTCTTGCAATGGATTCTTTAGATCTTAATGCCTTGTTCCTTGAATAACTTGATTAAATTGTTCCCACATTGCATCAAGTTTTTTATCTCATAGAGTTTCTTCCACTTGAGAAGAAGAAGAAGTACTTGTCTCTTTTACCTGAGATACATCAGTAATTTGCGCTGAAATAGCCAAGACTTAATTGTTGAGGGAACTTCAATAAATCCATAGGCAAGTGAGCTATCATTTTCTCTGTACTGATTGAATTGAGTTATCACCTCTGGAGTTAACTGTGTTGTTTTTAGTTTCCCAAGCATTGAATAGGCAAAGGTTGATTCAAATAAGTCATCAAAATTATCTGGCTCATGCATAAATTTCTTGATACTTGATCATGCAGTGACCTTCTTGGCAGTTCCCTTAGGATCATATTTCCTATTTAGAATAGTTGGGAAGTTTAAAATTTGAATCTCTTCAATCTCAAGACCAGCATGTTTATAATTATCTAGAGCATACACACCACATTGAATAGGAAAAGTAGGCCACATTGTCTTTTTAGCATGACTCAGGTCCTTTGAAAGACCATGTCCTACAGTCTGGTAAGCTATTTCTCAGGCAAGAAGTTTATCAGGGATGTATAGGGGAAAAACATGGGGATGTGCAAGACTACCAAAGATCTGAACATAAGTGAATGATTCTTCTCCAAACCAGTTCCCAATTGATAGAAAATCATTGTTAGCTTCAGGTGAAACCCTAGGGGCCTTCTTATCAAAGACACTTTGGTGGATGGGCAACATTACTCTATGGAAATTTTTATAGAAATGAGGGTGAAATTTTGATTCCCAGAGTATGTCATGATAAATATGGATAGGAGTAGGGTCTTCTATAGTCCATCTCCATCCCATAGAAGTAAAATTAGAGGTGAAACAAATGGCATCCATTATATAGGAGCTCATATAAAAAGGGGGAACCACGTTCTGTGAAAAAATTCGTTTGCTCCTATAATTCATGATTTGAGTGGCTATATTGTCAGACAATATATTTCCCAAATCCATAATATATCCATTAGAGGCAACATCAATGAGTGGTACCCATTGGTTGGAGAATTTTTGTGTATCAGGGTAACCATATATCCTACATATCATAGCAGATATATTTTAGTATGGACCAATAAGGGAGGCAATAGAATACATACCCTTATCTTCTCACTTATGCTTGTTAGTATCTCTTCTCTTGTTTTTGATGGGCTCTGATTGATGCTCATTCTCCTTCATGAACTTCTATATAAAAATCTTGCCATATTTTTGTTGAGGTTGCAACAGATGATACATTTTTCTCAAATCGTTGTTGGTGAATGGCCCAATGATTGTTTGCTTATGAGTCATGAAATTTCTTTTTGCAATGTTCATCTGATCAATAACCCATTTAGCCATATATGTATAAGGAAGGATCATGGGTCGAGCTGCAATTCTATGTAAGAATCAATTGGCGACATCATTGTAGGTAGTTTTAGAGACCAGGGTAGAATCATCACCGTAGATGTTTTCTCTATTTCCCCGGGTCCTTAATCTGCAAAAGGCTTATAAATATCTTCCCAAGAGGAGATTCCAACATCTGGAGAAGATGTTGTATATGAGAATAATGTAGGAATTTCAGTAGTTTCAAGTGGAGGAGCGACTGATTGCTGTTGAATGATGAGTTTCTTGCTTGCCTTAGCTGATGTAAACATTTGTAATGAATTTTGCTTGTCAGGACTGGCATGTAATGGAAAACACAAGAATAAGCGGAAATTCCTTAACTAAAGAGTTCTTTAGGGAAAATAACTATTTTCCTTAACAATTCATGTCTTTATGAGCAAATCTTGGCGACATCAATCTGCAATGATTAAATCATTTAAAACTTCAAAAAGCATAAATTTCCTAATTTTTTCCATTAAATTATAAACGTGCATTAACATGGGCTCTATACATGTCAACATATCGATAGATTTTATCGGGGAAATTTTAGGGATACACCTATAAAAATTGTGATATCCTCACCTTCCGATAGGAATTATTCAAAGATATAACGATTATGAGTTGTAAGCGGGAAGAGACATCAGAGGTTTTGTATTGGGGATGCAATATCGAAGATTTTAAAAGATTGCCTCCTCATATAAAAGTTCTGATATGGATAGGAGGAAAATATCGGAGGATGAAGGACATCGGAGGATCAGATGATGAGGGACATCAGAAGTATTAAAATGTTGCTTGCTCTTAAAGCTCCGAAATGTGAAAGCTCTGATATACTACCTGGCAGTCTTGTGGGGCAGGCTTTTCTTTACTATATCCATGAAATTGTGTTTATATAACTTTAGACTTAAAGTATCGGAAAGTTTTAATCAAGCGAAAGTTTTATCACAACTTTATTATAAGTAATTTTGTGATATTTAAATATTTCCGATATAACTCTTCCGATAATACATTTTAAACAATAGCCTATCGGGTTATTTGTGAGTGCTATATTTATGAGACTAATCTCCGATATGAAAACTTCAATAAGAAAAATTTTCTTATTCAAAAGTGTTTTGGTGACAAAAACTTAGCAATTGCCTTATTTTATTTAAACCAAAAAACTTTATAAAGTTCAAAAAAGTCCCCATTATTTATTAGTTCAACTACCATAAAAACAATGGAGAGTTGTTGAATACTACAATAAAACTTTATTGAAATATTAACATGTTCGAATTGTTTTCATATAAATGAATAAAAAGTCATATTTTTGTTGTGCACCAAAATTATATGATTTAGTTCACATCCACCCATTGGATTCGATCACACAAAAAAAAAATTGCATATATATAACAACCTCACAAAAAGTTTAGTGATTTCCTATCTTAAATATAAATGTGACCTTAAAAAATGTTTAGTGACTTCATATTTTAAAGTTAAAGTTAACTTTAAAATAAATTAAAATTTATGAGTAAAGTCAAGTTTGGTGAAAGACAAATCAATCTCAAAACAAGCATATTAACTACTCAACAATGAGAAAACCATGAGAGGAAGTCTCTGAATTTTTCATGGATTGTGGTTAATGTCACCACCCTTTTTGAATTTGTTTATGCATGTCATGCATTATTGGTAGTCTTATTCAAAATCATCCTCTAAGGTATACTCCTGTCACGGTTGCTAGTTCACACCAGGTCTCTATCCTTAAAGTGAACCTTGTAAAGAGCATACATTTTTTTTCTTAATTGTTTGTATTGTCAAACTATTGCTGCGACGTCATCACTAAATGTCATTATGTGAACACAATGACATAATAAACGTATTTAACAGTAAGTATTTTTAGATATAAGTTGTATGGCTTGTGCAAAATGAATAAATATATCGGTGGAAGGACATTTAAGTTTGTAAAGTTAACGTATTTAACAGTAAGTATTTTTAGATATAAGTTGTATGGCTTGTGCAAAATGAATAAATATATCGGTGGAAGGACATTTAAGTTTGTAAAGTTTGTGTAAGTGTTTAAGTAAAATTTACAAATGCCATAAATTAAAAATAGTAAAGTGAAGGAATATACAAAGAAGATAAGGAAGATGCTATGTAATATGAAATAATTTATTTAACATTTTGGTGAAAGAGATGAAGTTATATATATATATATATATAAAACGTATTTGCATGATATGGGGTCGATTCCAAATACTATTATCATAATTTTTGTGTGATTATGTATGTCCCTTGCACAAAGACAAGGGAATTTGGGGGATTTGAACATCGAATCTCCTCACACATAACACTTCATTTTTACGGTTGTCCTCAATTGAACTGCCCCAATTTTTTTTAAAAGTATTTTAATTATTATTATTTTTAATATATTTTAATTAATTTACTATTATAGTCTTGTATAATATTTTTTTAACACAAATGAATATATTTTCTATTAAGTCTGCACCCATATGCTGCAAAATCCATGAGAAATGATTACATTATTTTTTCATGCTTCTATTCCTTAAGAGGAGGATTGGTAAGTGGTTCCAAAATTTCAAACTGGAAGTGTACTACAACAAACGATCAACATACAAACATTTTGCAAAATTGGCCTAATAAAAGACAAGCTTACAATAGTTATTCATAATCAAAAGGGGGAGGGATCTTTTGTTAGAGGTCTGTTAAGATCAATCTACAAATTATGAGGAGCATGACAGAATGTAGTGCTTGTGGAGCTTTATTTTTTGCTTATCTCCATTTGCATTTGCATATCATTTAATTACATGAACAAGGCATCAATTTCATCATTCCGACGATTAACTTTGGCTTTGAGTTGCTGGAGTTTGTCCACTAGAAAAATAATTATATTTATTTGCTAATGGATTTTCCAAGTCAGATCCATATTCTCAAGGTGTAGATCTTCAAAATGTTTGGGACATGTATTTTCAACCCTACTGCCACCTGCGACTATTGGTGGTTATTTTCTGAATGACATTGGATAATTACCAAGGAGAGGGAGCCAATTTCCAGTGAAGATAGGGAGAAAATGAATCTAAGAGCCAACACAAAGGCGATGAGACAAGGCTAAATTGCCAGCATTGGAAGAAATGGTAGGGGAGTTATATGGAGGCATCTTAAAAACACAGAGATGATCAAGAGGAGAGCCAGAGGGCACAAGCCATTGGTTATATAATAAACAAAGAAGAGAATACCCAAACGTCAAGGGAAAATTCTGCCAAAAAGACTAAGAGATATATTTAAAGTAGGATTGAAAGAAAGTACAGGTGGCAAAGGAAATTACCTCCAAAAAGGATGGAATATACCTGAGAGATTGGGGTGAGTTGATCTGCCCATGGAAACTCCTAAGGAAGAAAAAACCGAAGTCAATTACATTGTCTCTATCTAAACTAGGTTAAATTCTGGCTTCCCAAACCAGCCAAGAGGACTGCAGTGCAATAGAGAAGGAAATTGTTCTGCCACGAATAGGTTGTTAAATTGGAAACTAGGGCCAAACTCCATGTGGGTCAGCTTATTTATGGCAGATGATATTTTTATTGGATCCCTCTCGACGAGAGGTGTAGGATTGATCCAAAGATCATCCGATTCCAATAAGTATTTATGGAGATATGAATTTATTTTGTTTATGTAATTATTATCACGCTGACCAGCTCTTATGTAGGCTCAAGAAGCCCAAACGTCATGTCCATTCAACCTCCACATTTTAGTATAAATAGAAGAAGACTTTAAGTCATTCGACACACTCACTCTCTCGTGATCTCTCTTCATCCTGTTTTGGTTTTGATGGAGAAGAGGTATAAAAGGAGTGCCCTAATATCTACGATGCCCTAATGGAGAATGTAGTCATGAATCAGTAGGAAATGGAGATGTATTCATCTACGAATAAAGGCGCAGGGATATAAGTAAACGCGGGACATAAAGCGCAGTTATGAAGAAAAAGCAGGACATAATGTTATATATCTATACATTGTTCATGTTATATATCCAACGTTGTTCATGTTATATGGAACCACATATATATACGCATCATCAAAGACCTAACACGCAGGCAGAAAATTGGGTCATGAAACCTCCACGCAGATCATGATACGCTGTGCAAAATACCACGCAGATCATAATACACTGGGAATTCAAGTGATGGTGATACACGTAGATCAACACAGATATACCACGCTATGCATGGGCAGTCAGATATACCATGCAGATCATGATACACTGGGCAATATACCACGCAGATCATGATACACTGGGAAGTCAAGTCATGGTGATACACGCAAATCAACACAGATATACCACGCTATGCTGGGCAGTCAAATATACCACGAAGATCATGATATGTTGGGCAATATACCACGCAGATCATGATACGCTGGGAAGTCAAGTCATGGTGATACACGCAAGGCATACAATATACCACATAGATCATGATACGCTGGGAAGTCAAGTCATTTATTAACACGTAGGCAGAATGTTGGGTCATGAAACCTCTACACAGATCAACGCAGATATACCACACAGTTGAAACACTGGACAGTCATGATACGTTGGGCATTCTGATATATGGAATGCAACAATCATGGAAAATTTTAGGGGCGAATGTTCGCCCTTTGGCGAAATTAAGGGGTTTTAAATTTTTAGTGGGTGAATATTTTGTATCATAGTACATTTTTACAAATCACCTCAAATATCCCACCTCATTTTAAGGGAGAGGGTAAAAAAGGTAAATTTAGCCCTTGAAATTAGGAGTTACAACCTTCCATTTGCCCTATTTTTCAAGAATAGGTTTTATTTAAGTGAATCCCATGGGCGAAATACCATATTTATAAAAGAGGTATGGTAAATTAATAAAAATATAAATAAATGAGAGGTATGGTAAATAAATAAAACATTGTTTATATTTACTCCATAAGTCACCTTATATACATGCAAGGGTGTAAACAAATGAAAATATAAGTAAAGTGGAGGTATGGTAAATAAATAAAACGTCTTTTTATACTTACTCAAAAGGTGTGGTAAATAAATAAAAATACAAATAAACTAGACGTATGGTAAATAAATAAAACCTCTTTTTATATTTAGTCCATAACACTCGTTCTATTTATGAAGGCTCAAAAAATAGGTTTTATTTAAGTGAATCCTATGGGCCAAATACCATATTTTTAAAAGAGGTATGGTAAATTAATAAAAATATAAATAAATGAGAGGTATGGTAAACAAATAAAACATTTTTTTATATTTACTCCGTAAGTCACCTTATATTTACAAACACTCAAAAAATGCGTTATATTTAGGTGAAACCTATGGGCAAAATACTATGGGACAAATACCATGGGCTAGATTATTATTAATACCATGCAAAAAAACATTATTAACCCTAATATTAGTATTAATAAAAATAAAAATGGCACATGGTATTGACCCATGGTATTCACCAAAATGGAACATGGTATTGACCCATGGTATTCACCTAGAATGTAGCCCATTTAAATGGGGGATTAAACCAGCATAGATCCATCTTTACTCTGGATCTACTAACCCCTGAGAGGTATCAAATATCGTGATATGCAAACTAGCATAGAGTGAAAAAATATTTGATCCCTCTCGGGGCTTGGTGGATCAAGAGTAAAAATGGATGTTGTAATTTAATGTATGTTAAACATTTTACCTTGGTTAAAATAAAAATCAACTATTAATTTTATTAATTTTTATAAATTACTAATAGTAATTTTTAAGCTCGAGGTTTATGATAACCCATGGTATTGATCCATGGTAATACCATGGTATTCATGTGAGCATAGACTATTTACAGGGGAAATTCTATCATCTTAGATCCATCAAGTGCTCAGAGGGATAAATAGATTTCATCCCCCTAAGAGTGGTAGATGTGGAGTTAAGATGGATATAGGTTGGTTTTTATGATAATGAAGATATTAAATAGACTTAGGAAATTATATTGTGAAAACATCTTAACGTGAATGGTTAAAGCATAGACATTGGACAAGTATATTTGTATACTTCTGTTTTAAATTGAAACAAATCTAGGGCTAAAAGGAATGGATTGATTCCATTAGTCATCCTTCTATAACTTTCCAACATGGCTAGAGTAAACAGATTGTAATTTGGGTAATTTTTCTAATTACAAATAGGAACATACTTGTGTAGGTCCCTAGAAGTGATGAATTTGATTTTTTCTTGGTTTTATATATAGTATTAGGTTTTTTCTCATGCTTTCTGTGAATGACACAGGTGAATTTTATCCTACACCCACTAGGTTATCGATATGTAATTTCGGTAATTTTGATTTCAAAAGATATTTTAAAGAAATGCAATGATTTCATTTGTGTATTCAATAAACACAATATTCTAATGGAATTCTGCATTTGTGGTTTAGGTTTACCTATATAGATTTCATGGAGAAGTATTAGTGGTGTGACATCAATTATCCTCAAGCAGAGGCTTTAGTTTTATTCTTTTCTGGAAGCAAATACTTTCTTCCAACATTTTTGAGTTCCATGAAAAATTTGAAAGTCCTAATAGTATTCAATTATGGGTTCAAGAGATACATAGTATTCAATTATGTGTTAAAGAGATCCACACTGAATGATCTATCGGCCTTATCTTCACTTAGTTTAAGACTATTCACTTGGAGAGGCTGCATGTTCCCCCACTTCAAGAGCATAGTAAAGTCATGTAGAACTTAGAGAAGCTATCTTTAAGCTTTTAGTGAAGATTGGAAAAATGTCTTGGTTCAATAACACCCGGTCGACCATTAAGCTTCCAATAATGCTAGATTTTAACCTAGAACACTTTTGTGATTTGGAGGAGATGCCCCCTCGTATTTGTGACACATCTTCAGTTGTGAATTGGAATATTACTAACTGTCATTTCCTTCGAAAGTTACCTGATGACTTGGGGAACCTCAACTCTTTAAGAATGTTAAGGAAGGAAAGAAAGTACATTATGCTAAGTTCTCTTATGCTTTTCAAGCTTTTCTTGGATATCTACAACGTTTCAGGTAGGAAAGTACATTCTGTTAATGAAAATTTGTCTTGATAGAAAGACCCAATTTCAAATTCTAATGCTTTCAAAAAATATTGTATAACTGTAATGTTTCTAAAAGGAAAGCATATTTTTTCAATTTAAGTATCATGATCCCATATTCCAACTTATTTTTCAGTAACCCATTAAGCTTTGTAGCTTTGAATAAATCCATGTCTTTTGATAAGATCCTCTTCCAAATTAGAACGCAGTTTCCTTTTGGCAATAACCACATACAGTGCCTTGATTTTGTTATTGAGAAAATAGACGCTGTGAAACAAGCCTGTGCCATACAAGGACTTGATTCATTGATTATGTATCAATTATGGCTCTTGATGTAACAATGTCTTGATTTTTTTGCTTGAAAATAGAGGTTATGCGTTACTATTTCACAGAATTTGTTACAATCTTTCCATAAGTATTGATTTGTAATCTCAGTCATTGAGGGATGACAGTAATGACAAAGGTAATATTCCATGGTTTGAAGTTCCCCTCTTACTAAATATTTAAATATATCACCACAATTTAACTGTTAGTTAAAGGAATTGTAATTGATTTGTAAACAATTCATTGCTTGATTTATAGATTTTGATTTTTTCCCTTTTTTTATTTTTTTCTCAGATTTGGTATGAGATATCTTCCAAGATTTGGGTTCCCTAGTTTCCCCACCATAGCTACGAGTTTCAGATGCTATCATTAAATATTCTCGGAGCGTTACAACTTTTCCAATAAGTATGCTTTGAAACATTGTTGTTGCTTTTCCATGGTGTTAATGCAAATAAACACTGCAACTAGTGCCATTATTTAGATTAAGTGCCGAAATCTGGGTGGTCCTATAATGATGGAGTGATTGTTTTCTAGCTACTAAGGCCATATGCATTTTTATCTCTTATGTTGTCCTGAGATATTCAAATTCAGAATAAGAATTGAGGTCTCGTTTCCACTGTAGATTGCAGTCAGTTTCTTGAACATAATATATAGTAGATTATCTTTTACTAATCAACTGTGGATGTGATCCCTCGCAGGAAAGGAAATTCAAAGTGACTTTGATTTCACATTGATTTGTCAAAACATCCACACAGGAAAGGAGATTCAAAGTGACACTGATTTCACACTGATTTGTCAAAATGGAGGCAAGAGAAAAGGAAACTTTGTATTCAACAATGCTCTTAATTTCATATGTACATGCACATACATATTAATAGAAAATATTGAAGGGTTGCCTAAGTAATATTTTCCATTCCACTACATTCTTTACAGCTTGTAAATAAATAACTCGGAACAATTCATTACACTACTTGTTATTCTTTATTAATTAGTGGTTAAGATTTTGATATTGAACTGGCTAAGATTTTTCTTCCTTCTGTGAAATTGTGTGTTTTATAATGCTTCTTTTCCATTCACTATGTATAGCATATAAAGTGTGTCTAATGGAGTAGGAAGATTGGAAAGTCTTGTGATCCTTGAACTATGTTACAAGGCAGAAACCCAACGGGGCAGGGTAGGTGCATCCCCACAAAGGGGTCACAAATACCAAAGTTGGTATTGGCTAGTGCCTTGAGCTAGAAAATTTCCTTTACCCTTGTATTAACAGTGAATCTGGAGAGGATTCTAATATTATCTTTATAAGATTTATATCAGTTAAGATTGATGAATAAAATTCATGAGACATGAGCTAGGATGGCCTTGCAAGGTGGTTGTCGATTATAGGAAGCGATGATGGCCATTATGTCAAGCCAGGTGGTCACACTCCGTTGATCGTGAGCACGATTGTGATCAAGATGGAAGACTTCATAGTCTAGATTAATTGTTTAGCAGTGATACTTAGTGGGCTCATTCACAAAAGCTTCTATTTCACTAATCCTTTTTATAGAGTTGTCAGATTCAATTTCCAAAGGTTTTAATTACACTATAGAGTTGAGTTCTGAGAGAGTTGTGATTCACAGTGTTAAGTATAGCAGCTATGACACTTGAATGAAGACAAGCATAGTAGAGGTATAAAACTCTGTTATAAGCTTACCTGCATATTATAAGGGACTTGGTTGGCTTTTTTATAATTTTATAAACAAGTTCCATGTCGTGGAAATGTGAAAAAAAACAGTGATATTGCCACCATTTGGCTCTTGTCATATATGGTTTTATACTTTTTCAAAAAATTCTCTAAGAGTTCACAATGCTAAGATTCACTAGGACTTTACAAAGTTTTAATATTTAGTGAAAGACTCACCAAGATCTTACAAGATTTTATAATTGAGTAAAATATTCGCCATGCCTGGTGAGAGATTCGCCAAAAAATTATATATACATATTATATTATTGATAAAATTGCCTTCCATTTTTCCTATATACCATGGAGAATCGCCCATTTATTATACATATAAATTTAGGGGGGGTTATTAAAATTTTCCCTGGCAGCAATCATGGGATGTTAGGTTGTATGGAACATAATCAACTAGACTCAATCATATATATATACGCTTCATGATATATGGAATGCAACATCATGGGATCCAGCATGGTTATGAAGAACACTGGTCATATTGACAATGATAAGCAAATAATGGGACTACATGGAGGATAGCCTAGCTGCTTTGCTAGGCTGTAAGCCATAGCAAGCGGCTAAGGCTGATAATTGTATGAACTCCATAATGAAGGAACAGAAGGATAGCATGGGCAGCATTATGAGTAGCATGATGGGCAGCCTTATGAGCAACATGATGTATGATACATGGAGCATGGACAGTATCATGATAAATGTAATCATAAGTATGGGCAGTATGATGAAATCATGAAGCAGCACGACACATGGGCAGCATGAAGTATGAGGTCATGGACAACTTGATGTATGCGCAGCACAACAATCATGAACATCATGATGATGTATGATGCAGAATGATGGTGCTACATAGTAAGGTGCAGCAGATGAACAAAATGGATAGGTGAAGCCGTCACCTAGGAGAATCAGTTGAAGCAGAATGTCTTCAATTGATCTCATGTATCATCATTATAGGAGATGATCTATGCTCAGATCTAGATAAGTCAAAGTATTGACTTCTGATGTAAATGTACTATCTCTCTCACTTTCTCTGTTGAACTTTGAAGAACATAAAAGAAGAATTGATCAAGGGTTTCCCCACACATTGTGGGGTTTGTCCCTGGCTAGCGCCACATCTTGTGTCCTCTTGTCTTGGCATGTCTTCTGCGATTTATATTTATGTTCTATCTGCAGTTTATCTTAATGTTGATGTGATTGCTAACTGTGAAAATTTAAATAAATTTCTCTAGCATAGAACATACCTAAAATTAACATGGTATCGAAGCTGAGGTGAAGACAATTCCCAAGCAAGAGTGAAAGAACAATCACCAAAGACAGTCAGGACAAGACAACAAGATCAATGGGTTCCTCATAATTCACAAAGGGTGAAGTCGGAGCAGAGCATATTATCATAATGGCGCAGTGGAACTTCTGATGGCCTACCTAAAGATCACTTCATTGGGAAAGGGTGGAAGGAAAGGAAGATGTCTTGGTTATAAGTTCGGCCCTTATGCGAAGGAGTATCTAAATGGTAGAGATGCAGGTCATCAAATACACGACCAACTCTTCAAGGAAGCAAGGAACCCTAGGAATGGAAGTCGAAGGTTTTAAGGTGGCATTCGTCGATGGAAAGGTACGTGTTTGAAAATAGAATTTTCAAAGATGTTTTTGAGTTCAGGGTTGTATTAAGTTACTGGAAGTCCACTGGGGACCACTGACACATAGCATCGGAGGTCTGTGAGTCAAATGGTGACAGGGAAGCCTAAATTCAAAAAGAGCATGAAAGTACATGTCTGAGATGTATCGAAGGAAAATCTTACTAGGGGACCATTCCCCTCATGTAGCTGGTCCATAGGTTTGAAACAACCCATGGAGTTTGAGATTCATGAATGAAGAAAGCCCTCTATGGCTTGAAGCAAAAAACCCTGAGCGTAGTATGAGAGGACTAATAGCTGTTTGATGAAGCTGAGATTCACTAAGGAGTGAAACCGATCCAAACCATTATCCATTGGTTGTGGATGATAGACCTCTCATATCGGCACCTTATGCAGACAAACTATTTCTGACAGTTGCAGACCCTCTCATTGGCAGATGTAAGAGGGAGTTGGATTCCAAATGTGAAATGATAAACTGCAAGCCTGTGACTACCTCGAGAAAGTTATACGGTAGTGATGTCAGACCAGATTGGGGAAAGTTCTTGGTGAACTTCCGTCCGGACATATGTTTTGCAGTTAGCACGAGGAGCTCATATTTGGATGAGCCTCACTGGATTGTGCCAAGAATCTTCTGAGATGTCTTCTGGGCACAATCTCTCATGGATTGAGATACACTGTCGAAAATATATGATTATTCGAATGTTGATTGTGCAGTCAGTGTGGAGGATCACTGGAGCACTTCTTAGTGCTATTTCTCTTTGGATTTTGCTTCTAAGCGGGAAGCAGAAGTCAGCTATTATAAGCATCACCTAGACCAGATACATATCTATGAGTATGACCTCGTATGAAGCTTCCTGGATTGATGTGTTCTCCATGGCGATTGTAGTAGGATTGATGTGTTCTCTTGTGAGGCCTGGATTGGTGTGTTCTCCATGGAAATTGTAGCAGGATTGATGTGTTATCCTGTGAGGCCTGGATTGATGTGTTCTCCATGGTGATTGTAGCAGGATTGATGTGTTATCCTGTGAGGCCTGGACTGATGTGTTCTCCATGGCGGCCTGGATTGATGTGTTGTCCATGGCGATTATAGCAGGATTTATGTGTTCTCCTATGAGGACAGGATTGATTAGTTCTCCTCTCGAGGCACCCTACCCATGCAGTCTGGGACTCATGGGAAGTACCTCTCATCTGATCAATGAGCAGGGAAATGAAGTTAGGGACCATAGTAGTACCGATGGATGCATCATTGTATCTACCGTACTCCCTATGCTAGGATGACCTCCATTGATCTGGGATCAATGATACTGGTCTAGGATCAATGATATTGGTCTAGGACCAGTGGTACATACTCCGAGACTGATTTCGTGTCAGCGCAATACTGTTTTGGGACCAGTGAGAGTGGTACATACTATGATGCTAACTTCGGGTCGGTTGAGACTGGTCTGGGACCAGTGGTACATACTCTGAGACTAACTTCGTGTCAATGCAGGACTGGTCTGGGACTAGTGAGAGTGGTACATACTATGACGCTGACTTCAGGTCGGTTGAGATTGGTCAAGGACCAGTGGTACACTCTCTGATCCTACGATACTAGTCTGGGACCAGTGGTAGGAGTGCTACCCACTATGATGCTGAATTTGGGTCGGTTGAGTCTAGTCTAGAACCAGTGGTATGCACTCTGAGACTGACTTCGGGCCAGTGGAGAATGGTATGAGACATTCTCGATCAATTCTTCTTCTTCGTTGTTGAGCAAAGCTAAGTTGAGAAGAACTAGTAGAGCCAATAGAGCTGAGCAGAGCTAGCAGAGCCAATAGAGTTGAGCCAGCAGAGCTAGTAGAGCCAATAGAGCTGAGCAGAGTTGAGCAGAGCCAATAGAGCTAGCAGAGCTAAGTTGAGCAGAGCATAGTAGAACCAGTAGAGCCAACAGAGCTAAGCAGAGCAGAGCTGAGCTGAGCAGAATTGAGTAGAGCTAGGAAAAGCAGTGCAGGGCACTGATGGCAGAGATAGTATAGTCGGACTTATGGAACAACAGATGGAATTCTCCCTAGTTGAGAGGGAGTGTTAAATTGGCAAGTAGGGCAAAAATCCATGTGGGTCAACTTATTTATGGCAGCTGATATTTTTATTGGATCCCTCTCGACGAGAGGTGTAGGATTGATCCAAAGATCATCCGATTCCGATAAGTATTTATGGAGATATGAATTTATTTTGTTTATGTAATTATTATCAAGCCGACCAGCTATTATGTAGGCTCAAGAAGCCCAAACGTCATGTCCATTCAACCTCCACATTTTAGTATAAATAGAAGAAGACTTTAAGTCATTCGACACACTCACTCTCTCGTGATCTCTCTTCATCTTGTTTTGGTTTTGATGGAGAAGAGGTCTAAAAGGAGTGCCCTAATATCTACGATTCCCTAATGGAGAATGCAGTCATGAATCAGCAGGCAATGGAGATGTATTCATCTACAAATAAAGGCGCAGGGATATAAGTAAAAGCAAGACATAAAGCACAGTTATGAAGAAAACGCAGGACATAATGTTATATATCTATACATTGTTCATGTTATATATCCAACATTGTTCATGTTATATGGAACCACATATATATACGCATCATCAAAGACCTAACACACAGGTAGAACATTGGGTCATGAAACCTCCACACAGATCATGACACGCTGTGTAATATACCACACAGATCATGATACATTGGGAAGTCAAGTCATGGTGATACACACAAATCAACGCAGATATACCACGCTATGCATGGGCAGTCAGATATACCACACAGATCATGATACGCTGGGCAATATACCATGCAAATCATGATATGTTGGGAAGTCAAGTCATGGTGATACACGCAGATCAATGCAGATATACCACGCTATGCTGGGCAGTCAGATATACCACGAAGATCATGATACACTGGGAAATATACCATGCAGATCATGATACGCTGGGAAGTCAAGTCATGGTGATACATGCAGGGCATACAATATACCACGTAGATTATGATACGCTGGGAATTCAAGTCATTTATTAACACGTAGGCAGAACATTGGGTCATGAAACCTCTACGCAGATCAACGCAGACATACCACACAGTTGAGACACTGGACAGTCATGATACGTTGGGCATTCTGATATATGGAATGCAACAATCATGGGACGCTACGTTGTATGGAACACAATCAACTAGACTCAGTCATATATATATACGCTTCATGATATATGGAACGCAGCATCATGGGATCCAACATGGTTATGAAGAACATTGGTCATATTGACAATGATAAGAAAATAATGGGACTACGTGGAGGATAGCCTAGCTGCTTTGCTAGGCTGCAAGCCATAGCAAGCAGCTAAGGCTGATAATTGTATGAACTCCATAATGAAGGAACAGAAGGATAGCATGGGCAGCATTATGAGCAGCATGATGGGCAGCCTTATGAGCAGCATGATGTATGATACATGGAGCATGGACAGTGTTGGAGAGGTAAATCCCCTCTACGGATAGAGGCGATCCCTACTAGACCAGCAGGGGTCTAGCAACAATCACACAATGCTGCTACGCATGTTCCTGATTACAATTAAACAAGAGGTAAAGAGCACCTACTTGGATTCCTGCGCTGTCGTTTGACGAAGAGATGTTGCCTTCGCTCCTTCGCTTCAGCTGGTCACAATCCTCCGCGATCTCCGCGAATAGATACCTGCACACGCGAAGAGGAAACAAACGCAAGCGTGAAATCTAGTAAAAGCAACCATACATCAGTCAGAAAAGACGTAATTCACATTTAACCATTGCATAGACAAATGAGAATGGAACAATAATAACAGTCATCTATTATTAATCAGAATAGAGAAGAGTACAACCAAATGTTCTGACGTCGGTAACCTTCTCAGGAGGGGCCAGTCAGCATGTATCTCAAGCATTCACCTTTGAGGATGATTCTCCCAAGACAAACAACTCTCTCTCTCACCCAAATAGCACAAAACAACCTTCCCTAAGCAATCAATCACTTCCACACCTAGCACACCAAACCTATAGCAGCAATCTGAGCACTATAAGCTCTGCACAATCCAAGCTATTCCAAGCTATCTCTAATTATCCCCAAAAACCCAGCTGCTCATGGTAATGGTGAGAGTTTATATAGGAGAAGGATTCTCCTAAAAGGGTGGAAGGATGAGCTTATCTTCAAGGGAAGTTGTTGGAAAGGGTCGAACAGACATGCCATAAAAGGGAGTCGACATTCACAAAGCTAACAACCAAGCCTGGAGTGATATGGAAGGCAGGTTGTTTGAACGAATTCGCCCAAACTGGATCAGCGCGGATTATAAGGAGACTGCCGCGCTGTCGGCGCATCTCAGTAACTGGGAAAGTCACGTCAGCGCGGAAGCACACGGCAAAGACGCGCTGTGGACCATCGCGGAAAAGTGATGTTCTTCCGCGCTGGCAGTGCACAGCATACACTAGAAGGCGCCTGTCATCGCGGTTATTTTGGGAATAGACGCGCTGATGAACAAAACTTTGGATAAATGGGTTTTTGGGCCAGTTCAGGAAGCAGGAACTTGGTGATTGTGAATTCTGGGCACAGCAGGGTGACTGACAGGAAGGCAGTGACAAATTACTGTGTAACAGATGCCCCCTAAAGCATGAAGACCGAGAGAGTGGGAGGGGTGAAATGCTTTACAACACACGCCGAACTGGAACACCACCAGGAAGGACCGAAAATCTCTATCAATCAAATACATGCAGTCTAGGCATGGGCGCAGCCATCCAAAGGACATGCGAAAATGGTCTGTGGAATGGACGCAGCCACCCAGCTAAAGAGACCAAAAGAATGATAAGGTATGGTCGCAGCCATCCATGAAGACTCAGGTATGGGCGCAGCCATCCATCAATGAGTCATGTAATGATCACCCACAAAATCGCAACCTGGACCATAACAGACAGAGATCCAGGGTCTCGCGCTCCGTCCCGATCCGAACAAAGTACAAGTTCAAGCATGTGAATATATGAGTTGAAGTCGAACATGCATGAACATCGTCTGATTACCAGTCAATGATGAAAACTGTTAACAGACGTGAGAGGTACCACCAATAATGACAATGGCCCTCAAGGTACTATAGGTACAATCCGCGGCATGTGAATCAATGGGCTGGTGTCGAACACCCACGGAATCATTCGATCAGAGGCCAATGATGTAAACCTCGCGTCGAACACGAAGAACCTGCCATTAGGGCATGCAGGCTCTAAGGCACCTGAAGGGAGTCCCTAAGTCACCTTCCTGGATAATGAGCTGAAGTCGACAGGAAGTGACCTTGATCGAAGGTGGGCCATAATGATTCCCACATCATCGACACGAGACAGAGGAAACATGATTTGTGTGAGATAGCAGATGAGGTTGTATTATTGCAGAGGTCAACTTCTCTTGAACATATCGGCGGCACTGTAGCGGGTTTGGCAGTATTTGACATCAAATGAGCAGAGGGTATAGTAATAATGGCAATGGGCAGATGAGAGGTCGAATAAGATAACCCAAACCCACGGAGGCCAGTGAAAAACAAGATGAGATGGTCCCACCCAGACACGAAGCAGAAGAGTGCCATGTTCAAGAGCGACATACTGCCGACACGACTATGATTACAGTTCCATTTTCCCCACCATTTCTGGCAGGTACCCCGATTATTTTTGGGTGACAAGCTTGATGGGGATAGCATATGCTTGAAGAGTGTCATTTCGACGATGTCCGATGTCATCAAGTGTTTAACGAGCCTGACAAAGGAAAAACTCGGCGTCTTTTCTTATTTAGAGAGTCTGAAAAGACAGCGGAAAAGGAGACTCCAGGGGGGTCCTTTTTTCGTAAAGTTGTGTCTCTCGAGCCCGAAAAAGTATAAAACAATGCCCGAAAGAACCGCCCGACCATTTCGATCGAGGAGTACTTTTCGTAAATAGTAACTTCGACCCGAAAAAGTAAAAAAGCAGTCGGAAGTACGTCGTTTTGGAGCCAATAACGAGTGCGAAACGATAAACACCCGACAATCTTTTTAGTTTAAACGGTCGAAAAAAGAGCTTTAAAAGTGACCGCCTCTTGTTCTGTTAACGACTCGAGAGGGGGACTCGGCAATATTTTCATCTTTAAACGGTCAGAAAAGAGCTGAAAACAGACCTCCATTTTTATTCTCTTTAACGAGTCAAAAAGGGAAAAATACTCGACAATCTTTTCATATTTTATGAGTCAGAAAAGAGCTTAAAGGTGACTCATCCTAGAGGAACGAGTGGTATAAAGGGTAGCAACTGGTTCCGACAATGGTGGAACTGTTCAAAACATGTAATGGTTAAGAGGCTGGCTAATAAAACCACTCATCGCTGCGGTTCCTCAGGAAAGGATAAACAACCAAGTGAGAGCATATGATCGGCCAAAGAGATGGTAGCAATGGAATGAAACAACCAAGGTTCATCTAACAGAAATTAGCAGATAAAAGGCAATCACGAGATGTAAATCAGGTATGGGTTCATTTTTACACAAGCTTGAACCGTGGAGAACTTTGCTTGGATTCGGTTTCATGTTTACACAAGCTTGAAACGACAAACTATGCTTGTTATAAGTTCGCATGCACCCAGCATAATAATGCAAATCGAGGTACATGCCCCCCAAGCTTCATTGCATTCAACAAAGTGGATGGAATGAAGGTTCACTCTCGAGATCGATGAAAGACTCGACTTGTATTTTACGAGATCTTAATCAAAAGACTCGATCTGGAAAGGGAGGTGTTTCATTTTTTAATGAGGTTGACACAGTAAAAGAACTATCCTCATAACCCGTGTTTCATTTTTTAACGAGCTTGACACAAGATCAGGAACTATGCTCGAACACCTAGTTGCATTTTTTAAGGAGCTTGACACAGGAAAGCGAACTATGCTCCGACCAGACCCAGTTTCATTTTTTAAGGAGCTTGACACCGGAAAAGAACTATGCTCCATCCAGACCCAGTTTCATTTTTTAAGGAGCTTGACACCGGAAAAGAACTATGCTCCATCCAAACTTCATCATAATGAACGGGAAGTGGAGACCCCCAATAAAGTGGCTCCGGAAGGGAGGCCAACATCTTGGAAATCAGGACCTAATGCCCCCAGGACACTATGCACGATGGTGTCATCACTGGGTACGGGCATGGGGTGGGTGGCCACGTAGTTGATTTGCGGCGAGGCAGATGCAACTTGTGGATGAAAACCAGGAGGGAAAGACGAATGCGCGGGAGGGGCTTGTGGACGAACGAACGATAATTGATCGAATGTCACGATTCTTCCGTCGTGTGGAAAGCAGACCACACGGAAAAGTGAAGAAACAAGGGCTCCCATGGCATACACATAATCACGACCAAGGAGAAGACTGAAGTCTAAAGAACCTTGGGTAACTGAGACGTCTATATAGACAGTCTTGCCCCCCAAAGTAATAGGAAACTTCGGGAGGATCCCTAATGGCTGACTCGTTCCTCCATCAAATGCGGTGAGATGCGGCGCGACAGGTACGAGCGATGGGGAACCCAAAGCTCGCCAAGTAGTGACGGGCATGAGACTAACCGATGCTCCTTCGTCTAACACAGTGCCGGGCAGCGCCTTATTGCTAGCATAGGCGGTGACCCAGAAAGGCACATGGGACGGAAGGGGAGGGGTAGTCAAACGACTCCAATCAAAGGAGACGACCGAACTAGTTGGTGGGGGAACCATATGGTTGCCCCCCTGCTCGGAAAGAACCGAATCTAAATTCTCTGGAGAGGTGTCAGGAGAACCTTTATCAAACTCGGGAGAATCTGAGGAGACGAGAAGAACATGAGAATTTTTCTCTTCCGAAACAGAGTGGTTGAGAGGAGGTGAACTCGAATCAACACCCTTTCCGACCAACGACGGGTCTGGAACAGGCTGGGGACAGCCAGGTTCGGGAAGAGGGGCCTGGACAAAAGGAGGATCTGAAGTGATCTCTTTGTCAACAGGGGCGCGATCTACAGCTGTAGAAAGACGCTGATAACCAGCGGGAAATGGATTCGGAGGAGCAGCAAGACTTTCCAACACAGCAGAGGCTCTATCCATGAGTGGACAGAGGTGAAGGTGATGTTTGCCTTCACAAAGTTGGCAGGGGATTCGAAGCTTCCCTTTCTCCTTACCATTCCCACCTGATGAGGTGGCATCGCCATGATAATCAGTGGACGATGGAGGGCGGGCCAAATCGTGAGACCAAACTTCTAATACCCTGGGAATGCCAGGGAAATCACGAAGGAGATGGTCCTCCCTGCATAATCGACAAGGAAACTTAACCTTCCGCGGAAGAGTAGAAGGTGACCCGACTTCAGGTGTGCTGGAGGGGATAACTGGACTTGAGGGGGGGATTGTGTGTGTAGGCTCTCCCTTAGGGGACTTCTTCTTCTTGGTCTTCCTCTTCTTCTTCTTAGCCACCTGGTTATGTGAATCCAGACTTTCACCAGGCGAAGTAGAAGATCAGGACGTAGAAGTAGGTGTCGAAGGGGAGAGATCCACCTTTGTATCAACATGACGTTGTTCAGGTGGAGGGACTGATGGACTAACAGCCGATACGGTAGAGACCAAAGAGGTTGAAAACAACCACACGGGCAACCCGACAGTTAACCCTGGTAGGGACAACGTCACCATGTACGGAGCACCAACATTCCCAAGAGGAGGGAATTGTCCTGGATTCCCATCAGAGGGGGAGCCTGGGTTGGTGAATCCCGGAAAAGTTGCCATAGCAAACGAAAACGAAACCTACTCAAGCTAACGCACACAAGATCTAACCAGGTGATGTTATCGTGGCCGAATAAACTTTTAAGACACAGGAACCAAACTTGACCTTTTCATGTTTCAAGAGTCGAGAAAAGGACGAAAAGATGACTCCAGTCTCCTTCGAATGTTTAATGAGCACGAAGTGACAAGATGCTCACAGGCACCTTTTCATTTAGGGAGTCCGAAAAGGATCAAAAATGACTGCTCTGGAGATTCTAGGTAAAAGGTGTGCCAAACTTTTTGCAAAACCACAGAATACTTTTTAGGGTACGGGTGGTCAATCTTCGTGAATGCTGTGTTCACTGCATTGCGAATCGTAAGGCGGCAGACTCAGCTTCCTATGGATCAAGGATACAAGCCTAGTGGGGTCTCCCTATATACGCGACGGTACGTGGGAGCACAGTCCGTGTTAGACCACTATCGAGTCACAGAAGGAGGAATCACCCAACCGAATGTGAAACAACAACGACTATGTTTAAAGACGTCGGAACACATCTCTAACCTAGACCTCTAGATATTTGCGCTTAGTTCCAATGCGTTTTTAGATTCATTTGGTTTATTTTATAGTTGATCTTGAAATTAAGTTTCGATTTCAGGCTCTATCGTATGTTCTCTCACAATTACCTAGATGCCAACTACATGCCAAAGAATTTCACTTTGTTCGATGAATTCTAGCTATGAGAGGGTAAAGAATTTCGATCAAACAAAACAAATACAAGCAAACAAGCAACCTAATGCAGCTAAAAGCGAGGAAAGGAAACTTTTCTTTTGAAGATGCAAGCCAACGAAATGTTCTTTTCCTTTTCAAAATTTTAAAGCAAGCCACTAGTTTGATTTCTTTTCAACGACATAAAGCACCTAAAGGAATTTGGAGGAACCGGAACACCAAGTAAACTACTTAATGAGAGCACACAAAGTTCCCGAAACACTCAACCAAAGTTTCCAAATCAAAGGAAAACAAAGTAATGCACGAGCTATGTAATCTAAGCTCCGCAAGACAAGCAAGGATTGCAAGCAAGGAGGAAGCGAAAAGAGACCACTTGGAAACACAATCCAAAACACTCCAACAATCACTGAACAAATGCGAAAACAAGTCTAAAACCAGCTGGTCAAGCAAGCAAACAGAAATCCTACGGTAGGCTTGACACACACACGGCCTCTAGATGTCCTAGGGCTAGAGTGCGAAATCAATAGAGAAAAGCGAACACCCGACGGACGAGAGTCACGACCAGTCAATTAGAGACTCAACACAATCCAGCAATTGCAAAAGTAAGGGTGGAAACATGAACCAAGCAGCGAAAGCAAAAAAGGGAAGGTATTTGCAAACTCAAGAACCGAGCAAAAACGAAACCCTATGAAGCCAAGCTCCGCAATCAAGCAGTTCAGAGTTCAGACAGTGAAAAACAAGTCACCAGACAGGTGGAGAGAAGAAGGGAAAGTCTGAGCAAGAGGTTCAGGAGGCCAATTTGGTCAAAAATGAATTTTACAGGCTCAGCGCGGGTAGCCTTCAGCAACTCGGCGCTGACAGGGGGAGGCCTGTAGCAACTTTGTGACGTCAGCGCGGAAGGACAGGGATAAAGCGCGCTGTCTCAGAAAAACGAGGTCAGCGCGGAAATAAAACACACAGACGCGATGACGAAAACCACAAAGAAGCGGGGGCGCGATGCCAGCGCGGAAGGACACGAATAAAGCGCGCTGCCCTTGAAAACGAGGTCAGCGCGACTGTTAGACGTACAGGCGCGATGGAAAGGAAACCAAAGAACAGGGTCGCGATGTCAGCGCGACTGTTCAGAATTAAAACGCGCTGAGGGAGAAAAACAAGGAAGGCCAAAATAAAAACTTCCCAAACCAAAGGCAAGAGCCTTTTAACAATAAAGATGCTTCCCAGAAACACCCAGAAAGTTCATAAGCAAAGAGACGATCCCAAAAACTCGAAAAGAGATCAATCAAAGCCAAACACAAAAGTGGACTCAAGAGACAAAAAGGCTGATCCCCAGTGGAGTCGCCAAATTGTTGGAGAGGTAAATCCCCTCTACGGATAGAGGCGATCCCTACTAGCCCAGCAGGGGTCTAGCAACAATCACACAATGCTGCTACGCATGTTCCTGATTACAATTAAACAAGAGGTAAAGAGCACCTACTTGGATTCCTGCGTTGTCGTTTGACGAAGAGATGTTGCCTTCGCTCCTTCGCTTCAGCTGGTCACAATCCTCCGCGATCTCCGCGAATAGATACCTGCACACGCGAAGAGGGAACAAACGCAAGCGCGAAATCTAGTAAAAGCAACCATACATCAGTCAGAAAAGACGTAATTCACATTTAACCATTGCATAGACAAATGAGAATGGAACAATAATAACAGTCATCTATTATTAATCAGAATAGAGAAGAGTACAACCAAATGTTCTGACGTCGGTAACCTTCTCAGGAGGGGCCAGTCAACATGTATCTCAAGCATTCACCTTTGAGGATGATTCTCCCAAGACAAACAACTCTCTCTCTCACCCAAATAGCACAAAACAACCTTCCCTAAGCAATCAATCACTTCCACACCTAGCACACCAAACCTATAGCAGCAATCTGAGCACTATAAGCTCTGCACAATCCAAGCTATTCCAAGCTATCTCTAACTATCCCCAAAAACCCAGCTGCTCATGGTAATGGTGAGAGTTTATATAGGAGAAGGAGTCTCCTAAAAGGGTGGAAGGATGAGCTTATCTTCAAGGGAAGTTGTTGGAAAGGGTCGAACAGACATGCCATAAAAGGGAGTCGACATTCACAAAGCTAACAACCAAGCCTGGAGTGATCTGGAAGGCAGGTTGTTTGAACGAATTCGCCCAAACTGGATCAGCGCGGATTATAAGGAGACTGCCGCGCTGTCGGCGCATCTCAGTAACTGGGAAAGTCACGTCAGTGCGGAAGCACACGGAAAAGACGCGCTGTGGACCATCGCGGAAAAGTGATGTTCTTCCGCGCTGGCAGCGCACAGCATACACTAGAAGGCGCCTGTCATCGCGGTTATTTTGGGAACAGACGCGCTGATGAACAAAACTTTGGATAAATGGGTTTTTGGGCCAGTTCAGGAAGCAGGAACTTGGTGATTGTGAATTCTAGGCACAGCAGGGTGACTGACAGGAAGGCAGTGACAAATTACTGTGTAACAGACAGTATCATGATAAATGTAATCATAAGCATGGGCAGTATGATGAAATCATGAAGCAGCACGACACATGGGCAGCATGAAGTATGAGGTCATGGACAAATTGATGTATGGGCAGCACAACAATCATGAACAACATGATGATGCATGATGCAGCATGATGGTGATGCACGGTAAGGTGCAACAGATGAACAAAATGGATAGGTGAAGCAATCACCCAGGACAATCAGCTGAAGCAGAATGTCTTCAACTGATCTCATGTATCATTGTTATAGGAGATGATCAATGCTCAGATCTAGATAAGTCAAAGTATTGACTTCTGATGTAAATGTACTATCTCTCTCACTTTCTCTGCTGAACTTTGAAGAACATAAAAGAAGAATTGATCAAGGGTTTCCCCACACATTGTGGGGTTTGTCCCTAGCTAGCACCACATCTTGTGTCCTCTTGTCTTGGCATGTCTTCTGCGATTTATGTTTATGTTCTATCTACAGTTTATCTTAATGTTGATGTGATTGCTAACTGTGAAAATTTAAATAAATTTCTCTAGCATAGAACATACCTAAAATTAACATAGGTCTAGTGAGAATTTTATCCTCCCAAACCAACATGAATCTCCAAACTAAGTCAAAGAAAGAAATTGCACTATCATGAACATGGGTAAGGAGAATTCTAGCTTCACAAGTCAATAAAGAGACCCATGTTGCCCTCAAATTGCTCGAATCACCCCCCATAGTTCAGTGTGAGTTCTACTTTCCACCAACAACATAATAATCAGATAATCAACCCAGATTATTCCAGCTTCATGGCAAGTGACACCATCAATTATGAGAATAATCTCCCTGCTCAAAGAGGTGTTTAGTCGACACCATTTCAGACATAGCCACCATGAAACTTTGAAAGCTGAAGAAAATCTAACACAATCCATGAATTCAATCCCAAGGCCGAAGAACCCACATAAAACATAAATCTGTTCACCATTAAATTCCATAATATGCCACCTCTTCAAAGCCATCAAATCAAATGCAAGATTAGGATTTTGAATGCAGTATCGTCTAGCCACCTCTCTTGCCGCATGTGAATACATTGGGAGGTAGATCTCTACATGGCTTGCATGCTCACTATTAGCCACCTCAGCCCATATGAAGTGTTGAAGCCCAAAATTGAATCTTTTTTACTACCTTCTTACACTCTATCCTCCTTTTTAACTCTAATAACTCTAATTGAGCATCAATCTACAAGGTTCATAGAAATAGCAAGTACTTAAACAAATTTTATTTCATAAGTTTCATTGTTCTTTATTATTTAACTCAATATTTTCATAAGCTACTGAATTGCACCAATTCTGCAGCTAATGACTGATTCTGCAACATATTTGAAGGTTAGATGGGTTTCAAAACTCCAGCCAAGGAACAAGACATATGGGTAGGTGGTTAATAGCTGGCATAACGTTATTTACCTATCAACATGATCTGGATCGATGATAAGAACACCACATGGGCCCAATCAACAGGGAAGTCAACCAGTGAAGAAGGAGGCAAAGATGAGCCACACGAGCGAGAAAATTAATGGAAGCATATATTTAGCCTCATGATTTGCTTCTACGATAGCAAAATCATGAGATATTATCTTTTTTATGTTATTTTTAGTGTTTGTCTAGTAGGATAGGCTCGTAAATCTCTAAAACAGTTATTGATGGAGGTTATAAATCTACCTCTCGTCATGATAAACATAGTCTGGCATATTGTTTTGAAAACTTTGTTCGCAGCTATAAAAACATTGTTTCATTTGATACCCTTGTTGTGTGTTATCTCAATGTGTATATAATCATTTGAAGAAGTCGTGTTGTTACCTACATCTTGCAGGAGGCCCTCCTGGAGTTGTAAGGTTTTATCGTTTTCAATTAAGATTTCAATTCTGCATTTTATGTAGTGTTTAATTCGTTCATCTAATTGACCCATTTCAATTTTGAATGAATGTTTAGGACTGAGTTTAAAGCAAGACTTGTTTAATGATTTTGTTGTAGGATGAATAATGAAGCCGAGATCGCTTATGCACATGAATAGTAGTATGAAAGAGTGTGGATTAATTTAGGATTTGTAGTATAGTTTGAGTCATATTTGAGTTAATTTACATTTGAGTAAAGAAGATTTTGATTAAATGTGATATTTTAGATTAATTTCCTTTTCTGTTGAAGCAATTTGGGTTTGATTTTAGAGTATTTTTACTTTTGCAAGTGCACGATCTTTCTTTTAAGTAAGTGTGATAATTCTAGTTTGATATTTCTTTCAAGAAAGTGTGATATTTATTTTTGCAAGTGTGATGTTTATTTCAAGCAAGTGTGATGTTGTTTCTTTCGAGTAAAGTGTGGTATTTCTTTTAAGCAAGTGATAAATTTAGTTTCATTTTTGTTAAAGAGTGACATATAATCTTTCATGTAAGAGTGCTAGTTGTTAGAGAAAACATGTGCATCTTGATGTCTTAATTTAATCTAGGAGTTGTTTGAATAATAAAGAATTCTAGTACATATAGTGCACATAAACTTCATTAGTATACTAGCCCTCGTCGATAATTTATGTAGTAATTTAAAATCAATTAAATTACCAAACATTTTGGTGTTGTTTCCAGGGAAGTGTATATAGGAGTCTTTTTCTTTTCATAAAAAAAATATATAATAAAAATGATATGCATAGGGAAAGAGATTCTAGAGGTATATTTGTAAGTAGAGATAGGAGTTCAATTCCAACATCACCACTCACCCCACCACAACCTTATAGTGCCACACCATCCACCCATCCACCCAAACTCATATTCCATCAAATTCAGGCAGATATAGATTTCCTGAGGTACATAGATCTAAAATCCAACCTAGATATTCACCAACTTCCTCTAGTGAAGTTGTAGTAGAAGAAGAAGATCCTACATACCCAATGGAAGGAATAATATTTCTATCTTCAACTGGGGAACAACTTCTAGGAAAAGAACTGGAAATTCCTAGTGAATAAGAAGAAGAAGAAACCTATTTTAACATTCCATTGATAGAAGAACCAGAGGAGGAGCTAGAAAAACCAATTTTGGAACCTTATATTAGCTCTGGGTAATCTACAATGGCAGGAGAAGAGGAAGGAGAAGTACATAATGTGAATGGTGAAAAACCTAGGATTGGAGGTGGAAGAGGTGGAGGAAGAGAAAGAGGAGTTGGTAGAGGAAATCCATAACCTTTTTGATTTCCCATCTTTGATGAAGATACCACAACCACAATAAAAAATATCTCACCCTCTATCCTCCCTAATTTCCATGGATTAAGAAATGAGGATCCTGAAACATTTCTCTTTGAGTTTGAAGTCTTGTGTAGATCCTATGACTACTTGCTTGATACTCAAAAGTTGAAATTGTTTCTAGCCACTCTTAAATATACATCAATAAAGTGGTTTATGGGCTTAGGAGCATATTCTATAAGAACATGGGAAGAAATGAAAAATGTGTTCTTAGAAAAATACAAGGATTATTGTATGCCCCATAACCTTAAAGATGAAGTCTTTAAAATGATGCAAAAAGAAGATGAAAATCTTGAAGATTTTGTTGAAAGATTTGCTTATAATATAAAAAGGGCTAAAATGCATAATCTAGATGAAGAAACTTTGAAAGCTCTCTTGCTGAAATCTATCAATGATGAGTGGATATATATTCTCAATTTGATGGGTAAAGGAGATATTTATGAGTTATCATTTGAAGATATTTGTGAGTTATGCATACACATTTCAAGGGGAAAGGCAAGAACTGGGAAAAATCCAAGAGATCATGTTATATCTAGGATTAATAAATTTGCAGCTGGGATAGTAAGTAGGGCTGAAATAGGCAATTATTTTGACAATTTCAAAATAGATATTTTGGGGAGTCTTAGCGAACGAATAGATACCCTTAAAATACAAAACAAACAAAAGGCTTAAAATGTTGCATTATATATCTTAAATTTGTCCAAAATGTAGAAAAAAAACATGCCTTGAGAGAATGCCCCCTTAACTTAAAAAGTGTAGAAACTTGTGTTATATGTGTAGAAAATCATGATACAAAGGAATGTCCTTCAATACCGGGTCTTAAAATTGTTTATCAAGAGGAAGTAATGCCAAATCAGCTAGATCCTCTTTGTTTTATTGCTAGGATACCATAGCAAGATCCATAATCAAATATGACTCAATGTTTTAACACTCAAACATATGCACAACCATCACAAAATATTTGGATTGCACCCAAGCCTTGGCAACCTTGGCCTCAACCTTGGGCACAAGGATGGAAAAATCCTTATGGAAAGTACCCTCAATATCCTCAATTTCAACAACCTTACCCTATTTTCCACCACAATATTTTCCTTAGCATGTTCAACCCTCTCAACCTCAAAATTCAAACCCACAACTTTCATTACCATTTCCACAAAAGCCAAATCAATTACGTGCTCAGCCACTTCCAAATCCAAATAATAAAAACTCACACTCTGTTTACAACATAAAAGGTCATAATTTCCAAACTTACATGATAACTCCATTAGATCTAAATAATCTCCAACTTAGATATGGTAGAGTATTGGAAAAAAATCCACCATGTGTTGTTATCCAGGAATCTGAGAAGGATGACCTATCTGAGAAAGAGACATCTCTTCATCAAGAGGAAAATCCTCAAAAACAAACCACCCCTATACATTATGATGATACTCCAATAAACTCAACTCCCATTATAGAACAACCTTAAGTTTCTATTCAAAATCCACCTTTTCCTAAAAGATTAGAAATTGATGAAGGGGTATAAAAACATATAATGTTGCCTGATTACGATATGATAGATGAACTGAAGAATGCTTGTATAAAAATTCCTTTGTTACAAGCTATCAAAGAAATACCAATATTTGCAAAGACAATCAGGGAGTTAAGTATTAAAAAATGAGGAAGAAAAAGAAAAGAAGTTAAAAGAATCCAATTAGCTGGGAATATTGCAGATATCATGATGGGAAAGACAGCAATTCAGAAATATCTAGATCCAGGAAGCCCCATTGTGAAAACACACATTAATGGTGTTGAAATTCCAAATACATTGATTGATTTAGGAGCATCCATAAATATCATGAGTAAACAAACTATGAATCAATTGAAACTTCCTAATCTTCAATATACACCTACACTATTGCAAATAGCATATAGATCTGTTATCAAACATGATGGTGTGTTAAAAGATGTATTTGTATCCTTAGATTCTTGTGAATATCCTGTTGATTTCATGATCTCGACACCCAAGAATAATCTAGGAGGACACCTATTGATTCTAAGTAGACCATGGTTAGCTATAGTTGATGCTTTTATAAGTTGTAGATCTGGTGATATGTTTATCTCTGATGGAAGTTCGACAAAGAAATTCACATTATATCCTCCTGCAAAAACAACAATAGAAGTAGAAAGTGAAGCATGGATAGATGATGATAATGAAAACTTTGATATACGACCAATTTTTGCTACTTCACAAATAGATGAAGAAGATCAAATTTTAAATTTAATGGAAAATAATGAATATTCCTCATATTGTGAACAAAATCAAAGTTTTCAAGAACAATGTAATATTGAATATTTATTATCTTGTCAAATGGCTTTACATTCTATGGAGAAATTTGGCAATTATTTAATAGAAATTTTTCCAAGGAAAACTTTGAATATCAATGATAATCTGGAAGAATCTCAAAAATAAAGAATTAGTAAAGATGTTACAAGAACATTCCTCTGCTTATGCATGGAAATACATTGATATGGAAGGAATTGATCCTAACACTTGTATTCATCATATTTATATTGAAGAAAATGCCAGACCAATCCGACAACCCCAAAGGAGGATGAATCCAAACCTAAGGGAAATTATTAAAGAGGAATTACAAAAATTGTTAAATGTGAATTTCATTTATCCAATATCAAACGGCCAGTGGGTATCACCTTTGGTAATTGTTCTGAAAAAGAATGGAAAATGGAGAGTATGCATTGATTATAGGGAATTGAATAAAACTACTTTAAAAGATCATTTTCCACTTCCTTTTATAGATCAAGTCATTGATACATTGGTAGGGAAAAAGTTTTTTTCATTTTTGGATGATTTTTGTAGATATAACAAAATCCAAGTAGCTCCAGACGATCAAGATAAAACAACCTTTAGTTGTTCATGGGGAACTTATGCTTATCAAGTACTTCCTTTTGGGTTATGTAATACACCTGCAACATTCTAAAGGGTATTTTTAGTCATTTTTTCTTATCTAATTCATGATTGTGTGGAAGTTTACATGGATGATTTTTACCGTCTATGAAAAAGTTTTCATTAGGTGTAAAGAAGAAAATCTCATTGAGCCATGAAAAATGTTTTATGACGTTCACTGAGGGAATTGGTTTAGGCCACCATAGTTTAGGAAAATGAATCAAAGTGGATGCATCTAAGGTAGAATTCATTTCTAAATTAACAATTCCTACTTGTCAAAGAGATGTTAGAAGTTTTCTTGGTTTTACTGGCTATTATAGAATATTTATAGAAAACTTTACGAAGATAACCTCTCCACTTTTCAAATTTCTTACAAAAGATTGTGAATTCATCTGGAATTCTAACTGCCAAAAAGCCTTTGAAACATTGAAAGAAAATATTTCTGAAGCACCCATTTTAAGAGGACCAAACTGGAAACTACCTTTTCACATTTCAATTGATGCCTTGGATACAACTTTAGGAGTTGTATTAGGAAAGAAATATTTAACTCCTTATGCCATTTACTATACAAGCAAAAATCTGACCCCTGCAAAGTTGAATTACACTGTAACAGAAAAGGAGTTTTTAGTTGTTGTACATGCCATCAATAAATTCAGACATTATATCACTGGTTATGAAACCTTCATTCACACAGATCATTCTGCAATTAGATATTTAATGAATAAATCAATTACTAATGGAAAAATTACAAGATGGTTATTGTTATTACAAGAATTCAATATTACTATTTTGGATAGACTTGGAAAGGAAAACACAGTTGCTGATTTTCTATCTAGAATCCAAAATGATAATAACGAAGTTCCCACAGAAGACAATTTTCCCGATGAATATCTTTTTGCAGTATCTATTAAATCTCCTTGGTTTGCAGATATTTCTAATTATTTAGCTACAAGGAAGTTACCATCATACTTATCTACTCAAGAAAAAAGGAATGCTATTCAAACTAGTGCATCTTATTCATGGATAAATGAAGAATTATACAAAACTGGCCCTGACCTAATCATTCGAAGATGTGTTAGAGAGGATGAAGTACCAAAGATATTAAAATCTTGTCCTGATGAACCATGTGGAGGAAATTTCGCTAATAAAATAACTACATATAAAGTCCTTTTCTTATGATATTATTGGCCTTCTCTTTTTAAGGATGCCAAAGAATATGTTAAGAGATGTGACAATTGTTAAAGAATGGGAAAGCTTTTTCCTTCAGATGAAATGCCTCTACAACCTCAGGTACTTATTGAACCTTTTGAGAAATGGGCTTTGGATTTTTTTGATCCAATCAATCCACCATCAAGACAAAAAAAGGTGCACTCTTATTTATACGGATTATGTCACAAAATGGGTAGAAGCTAAAGAACTTCTTTTTGCTACTAAAAATGTTTTAGTTTCATTTCTTTTTTAGTAAATTTTCACTCGTTTTGGTGTGCCAAGGGAAATTGTGACAGGTCAAGGTACTCAATTTACATATAAGTTGGTACAGAAGACAATGGAGGAATACAAAATCAAGCATCGGAAGTCTACTCCCATATCATCCACAAGCCAATGGACAAGTTGAATCTACCAATAAATTAATTGAAGCTATTCTTACCAAGATTGTGCATCTGCATAGAAGGGATTGGGCAGAAAAGCTTCCAGAATATTTATGGGCATATCGTACCACATGGAGAAACACAATAGGACACACTCCTTACGAACTTTTTTATGGAAAGTGAGTCTTGTTTCCTATTGAGTTCTAGATAAAAACTTTTAAAACAACAACCAAATTAGGTCTTGATCTATCAGAAACCCAAAGAAAAAGAATGGAGCAATTTTATGAACTTGATGAGATACGATAAGATGCTATTCATAGAACCAATATAGTTCAACAACAAAGATCCAGGTGGCATGATCATTTTATCAAAGAAAAAAAAAATTAGCCTGGTGTTTGGGCATTTCTTTTTTATTCAAAGTTAAAAATTTTCAAGGAATCAGAATGTCTTTGATAATGGAGCGGCCAGAATTAGAACCATCGATGAAGAGAAAGTAACTTTCCTTGTAAATGGTCATAGATTATGAATATATCCTAAACCATTAACAAAGGAAGAGTTCATAAGAGATCTGCAAGATAATCTTGATTTGAAGTTGGTCAAGGAAGATTCTTCTTCCTCTCATCCTTAGCCTTCTACTTTCTTTTTCAAAAAAAATAAAAAATGAATGAAAATAATTTTTTTGTATAAACATGAAAACCAATATTGTTGGCATGTTTATATAAAAATCTAAGTTGAAAACTAATAATTCTTGGCAGCATAGATTTTCTTTTTAATTCCCTATTGTTGTCCCATTTATTTTTATTCCTCTTGAAAAATAAGACAACTACAAAATTGTCAATAATTTGCAACTCTCATGGAATCCTATAGCTGACTTGACAGATTGCAACAAGGGAAAATGAAGATCATGGCAAAAGCAAATTAAATGAAGATCATGGCAAAAGAAAATTGAATGAATATCACAACTAAAGCAACCCGAGTACAACCTACAAAATGACAAATTCAAAATCAGCAAGGCAATATAATAGGTATGTAAATATTAGTTAGACAATGAAGGGGGAAAACATTTAATTATGAAATTAAATATATGTATGACCGTTGCTACCACCATTTTGTATAATGATTACTTTCATTACGACATGACTTTGGTTCTAACGAAAATATATTATCGAAAGGATATGAAACCTTGTTATCATTCAAAATCACTCTCTTCCTTTTGTATATCGTCCCACTTCCTTCGCATACCATCATAGTTCCTTGCATCATATCCATTCCACTCGGACCTGTTCCATTGCCAAGAATGCCTCACCTAATAACTAAATTCCATCTCTTTGACCTACTCCATAACCAAACTCCTTCCATAAACTTGTCAAAAAGAGAAATTAGAGACTGAGATTTCTTCAGCATGGGAGTCATTGTACGTTCAGAGCCAAATGAGGCTATATTTCTTGAAGATACCCGCAGGTGAAACAATAGTTGCAACAAGCGCAATGGTTAGGATTTGTTAAAAAATTTGATGGGCATGATAAATAAGTTACAAAATCATTTGCTAGGGAATATGATGGTATAGAAGCAGAGATTGGAGACATTATATTGATTTTGACATAGTCATTTGTAGCAGAAGCTACTAGATTACCAAGAATCGAGGAAAACTAGTTCAAGAACCAAAAGATTAAGGAGAAAGAATGGGAGGTCTTCCTTAAAAACTCAGGTATGGATATATTTATATTTAAGAAGGGAATCTCAGTCACAAATTTAAAGAATAAATGGAGGAATTTGATATTAATTATTCAAAAATGCATAACTTGTGAAGGTATGTTTGGAAACATGTTCTTTTACCATGCTCGCTTAATGATGAATTTTCTTGATGGTAATGAAATCAACCTACCATACTTCCTGCTTAATAGTTTGAGAAAAATGGATGGAAATATTCAAAGGAAAATAAATTCCATAGATAATGCCTTGTACCATCATGGGTTAGTGAAAATTTTAATTGAAGCCCATCTGAAAAGAAAAGGGGATAACTGGGAAAATTTTCTGATTAGAAATCATTTCAAAGAAGCTGAACAAGAAGGGCCTAATGATAAAACAAGAAAGAGTAGAAGAAAGTTGCCCTCAAACCCTAAGGAAAGATCACATGCACAAGAAACACAACAAGATCAATATTCTAATGATGAAACCCCTCTTATAAGTGTGTTAGAAACTCTTAAGTAGAAAAATGTTAGAAGAAAGATAGCCAACAATAAAAGGGAAAGTACATCAAAAGGAGAAACAAAACAAGAATAAGTGCAAGGCTTGATAAACCAATACATGCATAGTCTCAGCAATCTCCAGAATTCGTCAATTTAGAAGAAGAAGAGGAACCAAGAGTTCCATCACCAGTTGCAAGTCCAGCTAGGAGAACTCAAGAAATTGATCTTGTCCAGCAAGAAATATACGACTACATAGAATCTCTGGAACAAAGAGCTACAGGAAAAACTGTTGAATCATCCTCAAACCGAGAAGAAATTATTCATTTTGATCCTCCAAAATAACCCCAAATTGTATGATCCAGGTGGATCTTCAGAAAGTACCAGTGGCATGGTAAAAGGCTCAAAACTCAAAGTGGAAGAATCTGGATAAACTTAGCATCGGATCGGAGTTGTCATCATCCTGATTCCAATGGTGCAAACGACACTCAAATCCGAGTTCATATGAAGAAGTTATAGAAAGTCAAAGATGATGTTTGACTTGTTTAGTTGGGAGGAGGAGTGGCATGGCAGACACTCTTAGCGAATGGGGAAGCGCCAAGTGGAAGGCTTCCATTTGTCTTTCATTTCGTTTGTTGCAAAAAAATAGGTCACGGCTTAAGGAAAATTAGCCCCGGCAGGATCCCGGCTACGATTGCGATATCGCATATCTCAGGTTGGAGGAGGAACGAAGCCAGGTTGCGATGTGATATAATCGTGGTTGCATATTGCACAAGTACCACGTCGATATACATATTACTAATGGACTCCACTGATTACGATTTGCGGGGAGGATCTGAATGCATTATTTTATCAACTGCATTCTATTATCCCGGCAAGTCCGTGATCATCATAGAGCGTGGATCTTCCACTGATTGCGATTGCGATGGGATCCCCTTGATGCGATATGATATATATCATTTTTTATATTCCTGGCAGGTCTGTCATATCGCAAAGTGCCTGTTGTTTGGGCCTAGGACTATCTGCCGATGGTTAGAAACGTTGATAGTCTTGCCGCCAGTTTAAAGACACAGTTAAAAGAATTTTTCCATGTTTGTAAGGGTTATTTCCACATACTATTTAGGGGCCCAAGAACCTTTGTGGAATACGCCTTCTTTCTTAACTTGGTCTATTGTTTGAATTTCCCAGGTATTGAGGGATTGCTGCCATGCTTATAAAAGGTCGTTTTTCTGTCGGAAGAAGATAGAGGGGATCAGCGGATATTTCGGAAGCATTGCACAGAGTAGACCCTAACGCTGGTAGCAGGCCAGGACCTCACCTTGAGCAGCAGGGAGGTTCCGAGAAGTTGTAGAAGGCCCGATTATCCAAATTGGGTGTTTGGATAGGCGTTTTTGCACGATTTTTTGCCAGGAGTTCAGTGGTACTATCTGTTTCTGAAGCTGGGCTCTCCATTCTTTGTCCATCTTCCAACTTGGAGGTATAAGGATTGTAAAGAATGTTTCTTGTACTTTTATCTCTTTTTATGCCACTTAATGAATGAATGCCTCCCCATTATTAAGCAGGGCCCAGAGACATAGTCCAAATTGGACAAATTCCGTAATCAAATCATTGTGTCATGGGTTTCATTTTTTTATGGTTATTTCTGCATTATTTATGTGCTTTTAAGTTCCAAGGTTAATTAGCTCTATTATATGTAATTTCGATGCATTTGTAAGTAAAATATCTTGGATCAAGTTTGGTATAAGAGCAAGTCTTTGTAGATGTGAATTGCAGGAGTTTATGCTAACCCGGAAAAAGTTGTGAAAAGGAGAAGGAACGCTTAATTCCTTTGATCCTAAAGCAGGACGTGCACAACAAGAAGAAACATGGCCAATGAAGAAGCTCATTGGGGAGAGGAAGAGAATTTCCGCAAGGTATTCTACAATATGGCAACCGGAAAGTAGATAAGTTGTTTGCAGAGTATGAGAAGGCGCTTGGGCACGAGAAGAAGGATGTTGATGACCATGGGTAAGCAAATAATGAAGTTGGTGGAGCAGAGCTTCCTCCCTCTCCTTCTTCAAGTGATATTTCTCATCACTCTCATAGAAATTCCAAGCAGACATCTAAGAAATTGTTCTTCAAGTTAGACGTAAAGTTTGACCTGCCCATGTACAATCGAGAGTGTAGTGTAGAAAAAATTAATAAATGGATAAGACATATAGAGGTTTACTGTTGAATTCAGCAGATCGAGGAAGATGAGGTGAAAGTCCAGTTGGAATCTCTTCGGCTGAGTGGCACTGCTCTCATTTGGTTATAGAGTAAGTTACAGAAGGGAAACACAAATTCATGTAACCTTTTGTCCTCTTGGTCTAGTTTTATTTCTCCATTGAAAGGCCAATTTTTCCCTTTGGTTTATACAAAAAAGGAACTTATGGAATGGCAATATCTAAGGAAAGGTAAGGGCCAGAATGTGCAAAGCTTCACTGAAGAATTTTGGAAACAAGCACTGAATCTAGGCATCTCATTAGATTCACCCGAGACTTTAATTAAGTATGTTGGTGCACTACATAGTTACATAAGACACTCACTATTATTGTTCAAGCCTACTACAATTGATGTGGCCAGTGTAAAGGATATTCATCTTGAAAGTCGAGGCAGTATTGACAGAGATGATCAAGCCAAGAAGACGTCGTGCAAACCTCAGCATGGCAAATTCCAGAAGAAAGGAAAAGGGATGGATAAGAAGATTGTTGCAACTAAGAAAGGGGATGGAGCAACACCATCTTGCACCCATTGCAATAAAGATGGTCATGATGAGGACCACTGCTAGAAACTACATCCAAAGCTGAGACCAAAGAGATTCAGGAAAAAGGGGAAGCAGAAGACAGTGGCGACAGCGCGGGACCTTGGATTAGATTCCGACGATGAGACATTGATCACAGCTGTGGGCACAAAAGGTACTCTTTCTATCAATGATAGTTCTGATTCAATTACAAGTACTAGTTATTTGAATGAGCCTGTAATTAATGAGCAAAAGAGAATTGAGTTATTTCATATTAGAGTTGTTATAAAACATACAAAGGTGGAAACTTTGTTCGATTCAAGTTCCAAGCAAACTTAATCTTAGAGTTTTTAGTGAAAAGCTAGGCCTTAAAACTAAAACTCATCCGAGTCCATACCCACTTGGTTGGGTAAGCGATAAAGCCAAATTGCAGGTAACCAAGCAATGTAGGGCTAGATTTTTTATTGCGTCCAAATTAGTTGATGAGTTAGAGTTAGATGTTGTGCCTTTGGACATCTGTGGAATCATCTTGGGGAGCCCGTATTTATATGACAGAAAGGCAACTTTCTTTCAACATGAAAAAAAATACCACCTTACAAAGGATGGGGTAGAGTATATAGTCAGAGCTCATCATACAAAAGTTAGTGCTAGCCTTGTAAGTACATGAAAGATTAAACGGCTGGTTAGTGCCAGTAAAGGGTGCATGCTCATGATAGTGAGAGCGAAAGAGGCCGAGACGGCTGACGCTTTCAAAGGTTGTGATCCTAATCATAAGAAAGAATTGTTTGAAATTATTTATGACTATGATGGATTGTTTCAGGAATCGAGAGGATTACCCCCAAAATGGGAAATCCAACATGAGATCCATTTACAACAGGATTCTCCTTTACCGAATGTTGGCATGTACAGGATGGCTTCTATCGAGATGGGGGAGATCAAGAAACAAGTGTAGGAACTATTAAATCAGGAATTCATCAAAACGATTTGTTCTCCTTACAGCTCACCGATCGTGTTGGTTCCAAAGAAAGACGGCACATGGAGAATGTGTGTAGACTACAAGGCGCTAAACAAGATTACGGTGAAGAATCAATACCCTCTCCCTCATATTGATGAATTGTTAGATCAGTTGGAAAATGTTGTTTATTTTACAAAACTAGATTTTTGAAGTGGATATCAACAGGTTAGAATTGTAGAGTAGGACATTTGGAAGACTGTGTTCAAAACCAAACAGGGGTTGTTCAAATGGATGGTGATGCCTTTCGAATTTTTCAATGCTCCAGCCACGTTTATGAGGGTATTGAATGATTTGTTTAGGCCTTTTCTTCATAATTCTGTGCTTGTCTATCTAGACAATGTTCTTGTGTATAGTAGGACATGGGATGAACATGCGTGTCATGTGAAGAAAGTGCTTGATGTTCTGAAACGAGAAAAATTGTATGTAAAAATGTCAATGTGTGGGTTTGGGAAGACCTATTTGGTTTATTATTTGGTTTATTTAGGCCACATATTCGGTAATGGGAAATTGAGGATAGATCCCTCTAAAGTGGATGCAATTATGAACTGGCCTAAGCCCACAAATGTTACAGAGGTCTGAAGTTTCATGGGCATGGTAGAGGATTGGAGAAGGTTCATTGCGAACTTCTCTGTTATCGCAACCCCCTTGCATGCATTGACTAGTGTGAAGTAGGCCTTTCAGTGGGGAGGAAAACAACAAAAATCCCTCGACATGCTAAAAGAGAAGATCAACACAACACTAATGCTAGCCTTACCGTACCTTCAGCATCCTTTTGAGATTGAAACAAATGCCAACGGATATTCCATGGGGATTGTATTGATGCAGTAAAGAAAGCCTGTATGTTACCATTCAGATACTTTCTCCCAGGTTGTCGTGAATTATCCCACGTATGACAGGTAGTTGTACACCTTGGTTCAGAGTGTGAATAAGTGGAAACACTACCTGATTGGCAAGGAGACCATCATCCATACTGATCATCAGCCCTTGCAGTACCTTCAGTCACAGACTAAGCTTCAGCAAGCCTGTCATTTCAGATGGATGGGATTCCTCCAACAGTTTCATTTGGTAATAAGATACAAGAAGGCCGCCAACAATAGTAGCAGATATGCTTTCTCTCCCTCCTATTTTTTCATCTGTAGTTTTGAAAAATGTTTCTTTATCATTAGAAAGTTACACTAAACAATATGCTAACAATGAAGATTTTAAAGAGATTTATGCAAAACTGACTCGTGGATTGCAAGTGGACAATTATTACTTGCAGGGAAATCTATTGTACCACCTTGGAAAATTGTGCATACCCATTAATGAAAGGGTTCATGTAATCCAAGAGGCTCATGCCTCTCTGGTGTTTGGTCATTTTGGAATTGAAAAGACTTTAAGTCATTTACAAAGGTTTTTTTTTTAACCTCATATGAAAAACATTGTGACTCACTTTGTAAAGGGTTGTGTGTTGTGTTCTATTTCAAAGCCCTCTAATAGAAAACTTGGGCTCTACACACCACTCCCTATTCCGAGTCAACCATGGGAAAGTGTGTCCATGGATTTTGTAGGAGGTTTGCCTATGTCTAGGAAAGGTCATGACTATTTATATGTCGTTGTGGATCGTTTTAGTAAAATGTATATTTTAATGCCTTGTAAAAAGAAGGTCGCTGCTAAGAAGACTGCTTATCTTTTCTTTCAGCATGTTTGGGTCCATTTTGGGTTGCCCACATCTATTGTGTCAGATCGAGACTCTTGCTTTCTTGGAGAGTTTTGGACTAGCTTGTGGAGAATGATGGACACTAAGTTGAAAATAAGTATGACATTTCATCCACAGACCGATGGGCAAATAGAGGTTGTCAACCGCACCATGGTACACTTGTTGCGAGGCTATTGTGGAAAAAATCCCAAATTGTGGGATGAAAAACTTTCTTATGTGCAGCATGCATACAATCAAGCAACACATTCATCTACATAGAGGTCACTGTTTGAGACATGTTTTCGCTATCTACCGAGAGATACCTTGGACATTGTCTTTAGAAAAGAGGAGGATGGCAATGGACGAGATGATAGGGACAAAGCACAGAAGTTTATTCAATGTATACATGTGATTCATCAGGAAGTATAGGATCAGTTGGAGAAGAGTCAAGCTCGATATAAAGCTCGACATGATAAGCACTGAGTTGACCATCAGTTTCAAGTTGGGGACAAGGTATGGCTCAACATCGGTAAGGATAGAATGAAGGGAGAAGGGAAGAAATTGAGACCCATTCGATATGTTCCCTTCACCATATTAGCAAAGATTGGAGACAATGTTTCTTGTCTTGACTTGCATGCTTATATGCAAATGTACTGAGTAGTAAATGTTGAAAACCTGAAGCTTTATGAACCTCCATTGATTATGGATACCGAAGAGGTTGCACAAATTCCTACAGTGGATGATTTTGCACCAGAGTATCTAGATAAGTTTCCCGAAGATATCATTCTTGACAGGAAAACTAGAACTTCACGATGGGGAGATGTGGAGTACATTCGTGTTGGCTTCAAAGGAATGCATTTGAGTAAATCTCAATGGATGGAGAAAGAGAAAGTGAGGGAGAAATTTCCTCACTTGCCAATTGACTGAAAAGGATTTTGGCGGTCCAAAAGCTCTTAGTGGGGAGGATTGATCAGTTGGATCTTCAGAAAGTACCAGTGGCATGGTAAAAGGCTCTAAACTCAAAGTGACAGAATCTGGATAAACTTAGGATCGAATCGGAGTGCTCATCATCCTGATTCCAACGGAGCAAATGACACTCAAATCTGAGTTCATATGAAGAAGTTAGAGCAAGTCAAAGATGATGTTTGACTTGTCCAGGTGGCAGGAGGAGTGATGTGGCTGACACTCTCAACGAATGGGGTAGTTCCAAGTGGCAGGCTACCATTGGTCCCGGATTTCACTTATCGTAGAAAAATAGGTCGTGGCTTAAGGAGAATTGGCCCCGGCAGGATCCCGGTTGCGATTGTGATATCACATATCGCAGGTCAGAGGAGGAACGAGTACTTAAGAATCGGCCCCCGGTGAAGCCAGGTTGCAATGAGATATAATCGCAATCACATATCACACAAGTACCATGTTGATATACATGTTACCGATGGACTCTGCCGATTTCAATTTTCGGGGAGGATCCAGATGCGATATTTTATAAACTGTATTCTATTATCCCGGCAGGTCTGCAATCATCACAGAGCATGGGTCTTCCGCCGATTGCGATTGCGATGGGGTCCCCCATATGCGATATGTTATATATCATGTTTTATATTCCCGTTGGTTCTACCGTATCGTAGAGTGCCTGTTTTTTGGGCCTGGGATTGTCCACCGATGGTTGGAAACGCCGATAGTCTTGCCGCTGGTTTAAACACATAGTTAAAAGAATTTTTCCATGTTTGTAAGGGTTGTTGCCACATACTATTCAGGGGCCCGAGAACCTCTGTGGAATATGCCCGCCTACTTAAATTGGTCTATTGTTTGAACTGCCAGGGTATTCAAGGATTGTCGCCATGCTTATAAAAGGCCATTCGAGTAGGATAGGCATGTAAATCTCTAAAACAGTTATTGATGGAGGTTATAAATCTACCTCTCGGCATGATAAACATAATCTAGCATACTGTTTTGAAAAATTTGTTTCGTTTGATACCCTTGTTGTGTGTTATCTCAATGCGTATATAATCATTTGAAGAAGTTTTTTTGTTACCTACATCTCGCAGGAGGGCCCCCTGGAGTTGTAAGGTTTTATCATTTCAATTAACATTTCAATTCTACATTTTCTGTAGTGTTCAATTCGCTCATCTAACTGGCCAGTTTCGATTTTGAATGAATGTTTAGGACTGAGTTTAAAGCAAGATTTGTTTAATCATTTTGTTGTAGGAAGAATAAGTGAAGGTGAGATCTCTTATGCACATGAAGAATAGTATGGGAAAGTGTGGATTGATTTAGGATTTGTAGTATAGTTTGAGTTATATTTGAGTTAAGTTACATTTGAGTAAAGAAGATTTTGTTTAAGTGTGATATTTTAGATTAATTTCCTTTTCTGTTGAAGCAATTTGGATTTGATTTCAGAGTAATTTTATTTCTATAAGTGTGATCTTTCTTTTAACTAAGTGTGATAATTCTAGTTTGATATTTCTTTCCAGCAAGTGTGATATTTATTTTTGCAAGTGTGATAATTCTAGTTTGATATTTCTTTCAAGCAAGTGTGATATTTATTTTTGCAAGTGTGATGTTGTTTCTTTCAAGTAAAGTGTGATATTTCTTTTAAGCAAGTGATAATTAGTTTCATTTTTGTTAAATAGTGACATATAATCTTTCATGTAAGAGTGATAGTTGTTAGATAAAACATGTGCATCTCGATATATCAATTTAATCTAGGAATTGCTTGAATAATAACGACTTCTAGTACATACAATGCACATACACTTCATTAGTCTACTAGCCCTGGTCGATAATTTATGTAGTAATTTAACATCAATTAAATTACTAAACATGAAGTGCCCAAAATACGAGTCTAAACTTTATTATTGTTTCCAATGTGAGGGAGGAAGGGGAGGAAGAGGGGGCATTAATGTTATTTGCATGATTTTCCATAAGGGCTTGCAAAGCAATTCTATAAAAAATTAAATAATCTAATGAAGTGAAATGGATCATGGGATGTTTCGCCATCCAAACAAGTCATTGATATCAATCTGGCCTAATTTTAAGAGGCACGCAAGATTTGCTTGTTTATCTGCTTCTTTGTTTTGAAATATGAGGATATGATAAAAGGCCTTACTACGAAAGTGGTCGAGGGCACCCAAATTCTGTGAAGAAGAAGTTTAAGTTGATTGTTCTTAGGAAAAGAATCTTTATAGAGATATTGGATGGTGAGGAGAGAATCTCTCAATATCACAATCTTCATAATTTCCATTTCGTTTGCCAAGTTTAGTTCTAGCAAGAGGTCATACATTTGAGCTTGATCGTTGGTCTTCTTGCCTAGGTCCCAAGAGTACTTCAGCACCTTTTTTCCATCAGGATTAAGAATAACCCCTCCCCCTCCCACCACCCTATAGTATTATACAATATTAATCAATTACATTAAAAAATTTATCAAAATTTATGATAATTAATTAATTGTTTTTTATATAGTTCAAGTTTATAAAACTAGCATAGTTGGCTAAATCGTGGTTGGTGAATGTTAAATAGAGAAAATGTCTATCCACATAATACGGGCAACGTGTTGCTCTTGTGTGTGCAACTAACAATGATGTGATGCTCTTACTATACTACGACATGGGCCATGCATGCATTTGAGCAAGAGCATTTTTCATCCTTCCTTCCAATCAATATAGGGTTGCCTTTCAATAGGAAGAGATAGAGAAACATCTTTTTTTTCCTTAAAGCATTAACAATCATTTTAATGTTTTACATCGTCTACCTTTCAATAGGAATAGATAGAGAAACATCTTGTTTTTCCTTAAAGCATTAACAATTATTTTAATGTAAGGAATATATATATATATATATATATATATATATAATGATTTAACTATTGACAAAATAAGTTAATGTAGTTATATAAATTAAATGACAAGTAGATGTGATAGACATCAAAACATTTACATTATAATATATCTCACATTATCTAAGTTAAATAAATCATAAAAATTAACTAAATTATAGCTTTGGTATTATTATTTATTCTAAATAAAAATTAATATATGAATTAAAATATATATACATTTAAAAGCTAAGTCATTTGGTTCTGCAAACAAAATTGATTAAATTGGAAGTTGGCTGAATTTCATTCATGGGCAAATTTATTGGATGAGGTTTACAAATTTCGAGCTGAACACAAACAAATCAAATAGGGACATGAATAATTTCATGAAATTTGTTTAAAATTATATTGAATTTCATTTCAAATTCGTTATTCAAAGAGATTAAGAATTAAAAAAATAAAATAAAATGCAAAATACATAAAACATACTCATATATATATATATATATATATATATATATATTCGAGGTTGCGTGTACTAATGGAATGTTGTCTCTAAATGTCAAACTTGACAGGGGAGAGACCAATATGGGTTAAGGTAACTTTGGGAAGATGTTGGGACTCATGTTGTTGATTTACATAGTAGAACATGAATTTCTTTTAATAATATTTTTCATTTCTTTTTGTTTTTCTTTATCTTCAAATTTTTGATATATTAATTTTTTTATTTATATTATATGCACTTAAATTATAGAAGTGTAATATATATATATATATAAAGTTCGGCATGAGGCTACATCATGGTCATATTAAAAAATAGCACCCAAATAGAGTATAATAAAATATAAAAGTTAAATTTATTAGAGAAACATATATAAATAAAAAAATATTTTACTCTTTAAATCTTGTTGTCATTTATTAATTTTTGAATATATATTTTTTCTAAATTATATATATACATATAAACAATTATAGTAGAAGTGCAATATTTTAATAAAATATAGAAGTTATATATATATTCTAAATTTTGTTATCAATTATTATTTTGTGTGTGTGTTTTCCCGAGAAAAAAGTATATATTTTATTTATAAAAGTAATATACATTTTAGTATATCTCGCGACATTCGAAAGGGCCCCTTGGCCTCAAAGAAATTATAGTTTGATATACCTAAGAGTCTGAGCAATATACCAAAAAATACAATTTGTATCCTTTGAATAAGATCCACAAGGGAACATATCCACTGAGAGATGTGCAAGTAGTTGATTTTATTTGTTGTGTATACGACCCAAAAAATGAGAACAAGTTTTTTGATAAGCTCAAATATCGAAATATGTTGTTAACCAGATTTTTAAAGACATAACTACCTGTGACAGAGGAAATATCACAAAGAAGCATGTCGAATGAAACAATGTGGAAGTTGTTACATTTACATTCTGTCATGTAATAATAATAATAAAAAGACTAATGCTAAGACTCAATTTTCCCTGTAGAGACCATAAAAAATATAGTAACTACAGAGAAAATAATTGAAGCAAACCAATTGATATATGCTCATAAGATAAGATAACCTGATATTATTGAGATTTGTGGATGAATTTTGATGTGTTAATTATTCCCATGGGCATAACTAGTGGATCCTAATGATGCCCTCATGGTTTTCATGGATTTCCCACTATCCTTTATCCAATGTCAATCCTCTCTTCAAAAGTTGATTAGTTAGTTGGTTTTGTTCCCTATAAATATGTGAGAAAGATATGTAAGAAGAGGACCTAGCTTTATGAAGAACATTTTGATATAGTGGAAGGAGTGTGTAATTTTTTAGCCTGTAGGTTCCTTGCATCCATTTGATGACAACCAAGGAGTCTCAGTGTATATGAATCTCAATGAGATGAAGATAAGAGGTGATCTACAAGAGTAATTAAAGAATGAAAAGTTTTGCGAAGTTGTTTGAAGCATGCCCAACGTTACAAGAGAAAGTGAGAAAATGGGGGTTGGTTAGATAGATGGTTCCTCCTAAGCCTCCTATAGCAAGACTTGTTGCGATGCCCCATCAAAGAATGCCCATGGTTTGCCTTTGAGAATTTCCACATCATTTCTATTCTGGATTTGAGTAGATGCAAAAGGTTTTAGAGTAAATGATAATAAAACTAGACTATTGACAACCAATCTAAGATAGGATTGCCCCGATCTTCGAAAATGCAACTATTTCTTTCTAACCAAATGCCCCAGAAGAAAATCAGAGGGAGAGCTTGAATGTTTTTAGGAGGTTTCCTCTCCAACCAATTTTTTAGACACACATCCACAAAGACCCCATTCCATTGATGTGAGTTACCAATATATTTCTAAATTCCAATTCAAACCCTGATAGTAAAGGGGAAAGTTATGAAAAGATGTGGGATGTCCTCGACATTTTCCATGCAAAGTGGGCATCTACTAGGCCTAGAGAAGGACCTTTTTGGTAAGATATCACACATTGACACTTTGTTTTTAAGGGGCAACCACATGAATAGTTTTGTTTTGGGTGAACAATTTTATTTCTAGAAATTTTTTACCCACTAGGGAAGAGCGTAGGCCTGTGGCTGATGGGCTAAAGACAAATAACGGATTATAGCTACATGAGGGGGCATTATACCATACCATAATGTCTTCAATATTGGAGAGAGATAGTAGATTATGAAAAAGGGTTTCAATGTACCTTTTTCATTCTTCAACTAGAGACCCTTCCAATGGCAATTCAACAAATTGCTTCCAGGTTTGGTGACCCATAAGACCCATATAAGCAGATGTCTGACTTAAAAGAAGAAGATTTCATGAGTGTGAATCTTGGATGAGTTTATTAGAGAGGATATAAGAATCCCCATAACCTATCCATGGATATTTTCCTACAATAATTTTTGTACCATCCCCAATCCGCACCGAAGACCTTGTAGGATGACTGAAGCAAAAATTTTAGGAGCTTTCCAAAACAATGATCGAAAGTTGGAAATTTCTTGGGAGTATGGATCCAGTCCATAATTGAAGAAGGGTATATCTTCTAGCTATAACTTGCGCCCACAACTCCATACCTTGAATTAATTTCCAAAACCCCTTAGCAGCAAGTGCCTTAAAGAACTAAAGGATATTTTTTAAACCGCATCCTCTCAAATGCTTGAGGATGGCTTTGGAAGACATGTTGCAAGTAAGAATATGAGACTATCATTTCCCCCACCTATAAATACCTTAAAGAGATTTGTTTAATCATGTGAATATGCCCAAAGAAACCTATTACCAGCTTCAAGAGTATCAACCTGCTCTGGAAAGCCATATGTTGCACTAGTGCCTAATTCAGAGTTCAAAACTTGCGATGAGCCAAGCCTAGTCCTATTCCAATTAACCATTTGGTTTTATAAAGAACCCCAGATACTTGATAGGATCTCTTAAAGGATATGGAGAGACAAAGGAGATCCTAGAGACAAAGTCGTTGTCATCGTTGCTAACAGCATTCTCGATTAATGAGGACTTTGTACTGTTGATTATCATACTAGTGGCCAAAGAGAATAAGTTCAAAATAATATTCATATCTTGAAGATTGTTGACATCCATCGCTAGAAAAATAATGACATCATCCACAAAAAGAATATGTGTGGTAGAACAATCTAGGGAGATCTCAATACCTTTAATAACGTGACAATTTTTGCATCAATGATGCCCTTGTTAGCTCTGCTATGTAAAGTTGATTTTCTAAAGGTCGGAAAAAGGCTTGGTCCATTTGGTGGCATCTTTAAAGGAGCTCACAATGGTCATTTTCTCCATTTTCCCCAATCCACTTATTCTCTGTCACCTCTGTTACCCTATTTTCCTCCAAAACCCAGCAAAATAGCCCCTTTTCCTCTAAGCCCTGAGCGGAAAACCTCAAATAAACCATAAAACCTCACCCACATAACCCCACACTTTCATAACCCATCGCGCCTCATCCCCGTCGTTGAACACCACCCGCCAATCTAACGGCTCCCATCGTGTCCGATAAAGTAAACTGCACGATCTTTTCTCCACCGTTCGATCATTTCCATAAAGATCCGACGGCATTCGCTCTTATCGCGCCCGCAACCCAATCGAATGTTAGCGCTCTATGAGAGCGGTTTTTCTCTCTCATCTGCCGCTACGTGTCCATTGCTGAGTGGAATCACGCGACTTTCAGTTTTTACCACTTAGGGCCCGAAAGCGGTGCGATAAAAACCATTACCGCCCATCCAAACCACTCGCGCCCATTAAAAGATCGCGCAACTCCACCACCCGATCACCGTCCGATCTATCCACCAAATATTTGATGGCCATGATTCGCCATGCTCCCACCTTGACGTGTAGCCCCCGTTGAGCCATCTCTGCCATTCGTTTCCTTGATCCGACGGTCATCCTTCCTTCTCATCTCGATTGACTGTCTGCCCATGCACTCCACGTCCTTGACCACTTTGTTGCCCGAAGAAGGGAATGATCAGCTTAGCCAGTACCAATCACAGACATTCCCCAACCACCATATTTAAAAGAAAGCATGGCCAAAGGGGAAAAGGGACAAGCACAACCCTGCAACCGAATTTATCATTTATGGAACCCCACTGGTACGAGCACTCTAATGGCCTAAGAGGACATCACAACACCTGAGCAGATCAAATTCTTCCACTGAAGCAAGCAAACACGTTAAGAGACTCCATTAGGCAGTTAAATGCAGTTGGTGGTCAATTATGACCCCACCATACCTAAATGGCCAAAGTGCCATTGTAATGTAAATCCATAAATACCCAGAAACAAGATGTAATCAGGGTTGGATGGTTGGCATTTGATGTAAAGTTCAACTTCTAGAGACTGTAGATATTTTGTCACTTGCAGCGTCTGGTCTTCATTTTCAGCTAATACAAGCTTCTTTTGTTGTTAACTGCTCACTTTCCATTTTTCCTCTGTTCTAAGTTGTGCCTGATATGTTGTGTTCTTGAGCTCTTGATGTTTAGCATTAGATAGTTGTCATCCTATCTCTGTGTTAAAATATTGTATGCATCAATGAATAGCTGGTCCAGGTTTCTTTCTGTCTAATGCAAGAGAGTTGTCATCTTGTCTGTGCATTAGTAGATTAGATTTGCAGACTTCTTTACTGGTTGCAGCTGGCCATCACATGGTCTTATGCATCTGCTAGTGTGGTCAGTATTCTCCATATTCACCCAATCTCTAAACTGTGAGTAGTTGGTGGTCTAAAGCCTTGTAGTCTGGGGGTGTTCATGCATGTCTGGAGTGAAACAAAGTAGAAGTGGTTATCTAGCTTGGAAAAGCATCATCCCTTCCATTCATCCATTGCAACAATAGTTGAATTTATATGTTACCAGACATCTCCGAGCTATAACCTAGGAGAGTTTCTTGGAATCCTAACATAATTGGCACCGTTGCTGGGGAGAGGAGATTGAAGCTTAGCTTCCCTGGGAGAACGACACAGATCCTGCTTTGATGATAGACAAAGTCTGGACACATTTTTTTGATTGTAATCATCTATCCGGCGACTCTACTGGAGGACCAACCTTTGGCAACTCCACGTCATAGTTCTGGCTCAGTTTGTGAGGCACACTCGGACAAATCCTCAGAAATCACCAGCTGACCTAGTGCCTGACCCTGAGAAGATTGTCAAGTAGAGAAAGACATCACAAAAAGGAGCATCAGGATCAGGTAAGCCTAAACAATCTTATGTATCTCTACAAGAGAGGCTTACAACTAATCATGTTCATTTTGAAGATATAGAGCCTAGCACTGTTAGTGAAGAAATACTTCAGAGATTCATAAAGCTCCTTGTTTAATAAGTTCCTCTTTGGATCTCATTCCAAAGAAAACCTCCCCTATAGTCCATCATATTCCTTTATCCTTGTCATGCATCCCTCAACTCCCTACCTTTCAAATGACCAGTACCCTTCCATCTACCCCAGTCATGGCAGACCCACAAGCACCTACTAAAATGGAAAGAATCATAGCTACTAGGTATGGACCCCTGGTCCTGCCTGTTCCTTTGAATGCCATGCCTACAGGAGAATATCAGAAATACATGCCAAAGTTAACTGGTACAAAGGGGGTAACAGCTGAAGAGCACCTTGAATCTTTTTATAGTTATGCTAATAACCTAGATATCAGTGAAGATGATGTATGGATGAGAGTATTTGTCCAAAGCCTTGATGGAGAGGATAGAAAGTGGTTCAGAGAGCTGGCCCCTAGGTCCATAGCAGACATTGAAGCATTAGATGATGTGTTTTTAAAGCATTGGGGAGATAAGAAAGACTTGTTATACTGCCATACGGAGTTTGGAAACTTCAAAAGGGAAAATGGGGAATCATTGTCTGATTTTAATAAGAGATTCAACCGTATGTATAGAAAAATACCAGCTGAAGTGAAGCCTACCCCCACCTCTGCAAAACTCACCTATGCTAACGCCTTTGATTCTGATTTCTGCCTGCTGTTAAGAGAGAGAAGATGTGCTACCCTAGCTAAGATGCAAGATGCAGCCTTAGAAGTAGAATCTAATATCATGGCTGCATAGAAACTCAAGGGCCATGCTGATAGAAGGAGGCAGAGAAGTGAGGCTTCCTCCTCCTCTTCATATTCAGAGCCTAAATTAGACAAAATGACTAAAATGATAGAATCATTGGTTGCTGAAATATCCAAACTGAAGATAGAGCAAAGTTCTGGGAAGGCAAGGCTACCTAGCACATTTGCTCCTAGAAACCCAAATCCATTCAGAAGAGCAAATGAACAATTGCAGATTATTCAGAGGGGCAAAGAGCCCAATGAAGAACAAAGGGTTAAGTCTCCTTTCCAAAACGTAGTTATGGAGGAGGAGCAGTTTGATGAAGAGGATGAGATTCACTGCATGGAAGACAAGGGCAATGTTGCCTTTTTGACATTGGCTGCCTATGAAGAATCATTACTCAAAGACCAGACCATCCAAGAGTGGGACAGAGAAGCTATTCTACAGACCAAAGACCAGCAAATATACAACTTAATTTCAAGAATGAGTAATGCCAAAGAGAATCCTGCCCAAAGAGCTAATGTCTCCACAGAGCAGCAAGCAGAAAAAACAAGCAGCTGATCCAGTCATCCTCAAAGCGCCAACTCAAGAGGTAAGAGGCCCTGACAAGTTCCCTTCCCTTTTCAGTTTTGAATCAGAAGTCCATAAGTTAAAAATATATGTACCTCTGATAGAACTTGCAAAGAGTGAGGTATTTAGAAAGCCTATCCTTGATGCCCTTGAGCTAAAAGCCTCACAAGCCTCCAATGACTATGTGAATTTGCAAGATGATAAACCTGCAGTTGTGCTTAGCCCGATGATTGAACCCTCCGATAATAGCTCCCCATCATTTTATGTCTCCTTGACCATTCATGATAAAACCCTCCACAACTGTCTGCTGGACTCAGGTGCCAACCATAATCTGATGCCCAAAGCTATCATGGAAGAGTTAAGCCTTGACATTAACAAACCTTATCATGATTTATTCTCCTTTGATTTGAGGAAGGTGAAATGTCTGGGATTAATCAAAGACTTGGCTATCACCCTAACTCAGCTGCCCATGAAGAGCACGATGATGGATATTGTGGTAGCGGATGTTCCCCCTAAGTTTGGTATGCTACTTTGCAGAGGGTGGATTAAAAGGCTCGGTGGGACAGTACAAAATGACTTATCTCATGCCCTTATCCCAGTTTTTGGAGGAGAAAGCAGGAGACTATACAGAGAAGCCCAGATGGCCTACATCATCATAGATGAGAAGAATCCCACTAATCATCCTATTTACCCTGTGGACACTAATTTTGGGGCATGTATTCTCCAAATTGAAGAATCTCAGAGGGCCTCCGTGTAGCTTAAGAAACCAGTATGCCAGGCCATGGAAGAGCAAGGAAATTAGGTTTGGGATATTTTCTTTGATGGAGCATGTTCAAGGGAAACTGCAGGAGCAGGAGTGGTGCTGGCATCTCTAAAGCAAGAAAGCACATATATGTCTTTCAAGCTGACTTTCCAAGTCACCAACAATGTAGCAGAGTATGAGGCTCTGATATTGGGCTTAAACGCTGCCAAAGACAGAGGGATCAGGGACATAAAGGTGTTTGGAGATGCTGATATCATCATTCAGCAAGTGAACAAAACGTTCCAAGCAAGGTACCCAAGGTTGAAAGCAAACAGAAACAAGGTATGGAAACTCAAAGACTCTTTTGACAGTTTTTGTATCTCATATATTCCTAGAGTCAAAAATCAGCTTGTTGATTCCCTGGCTATGTCTGCCAGCATGTTCATCCCTCCCATGCCCCCTAAGTTAGCTTATGAAGTCCAGATAAAATATAGACCATCCTTGCCTGATAATGTCCAGCACTGGAAAGTATTTGAGGATGATTATGAAACAAATAGGTTTCTACAAGTCATTGATGAATTCTCTGAAATGCAAATTGATCAAGAGAATGAAACCTTGGAGGAAAGTCCCCAACCCCAGCTAAAGAACAAAATTGGCCAAGACAACATTGTTCAGTTGCCTAGCAATCACATACCTAAAGGGTTAGTGCCTTTAGAGAAGTTGTTTGACCAAAATGATGTGCCTCATAAGGTTTCCCAAAAAGAAGATCAATCTGCAGTCCATAGGCATAACATAGGGAGTCCAAATCATCCAAAGTATATAAATCTATCCACCCATTTGTCTGCTGCCCAAAGTTCTGAATATTGCACTTTGATGAAGCAGTTTGCTGATGTCTTTGCCTGGGAATACAGTGACCTCAAAACTTATGACAAGAAGATCATCCAACATAAGATCCCCTTGGAAAAATACACCATTCCTTTCAAGCAAAAACTGAGACCCATTAACCCTCTACTCCTTCCTTTGATTGAAAAAGAAATCAAGAATTTGTTGGCTGCCAAAATCATAGTCCCTCTTAGATATTCAAAATGGGTAGCCAACTTGGTAGTGGTGAGGAAGAAAAGTGGAGAAATCAGGCTCTGCGTTGATTTTAGAAACTTAAACAAATGCTCTAAGAAAGACAATTATCCTCTGCCCAAGATGGAGCATTTGCTGCAGAAAGTCTCAGGAGCCAAAGTCATGTCTTTCCTGGATGGATTTTCAGGGTATAACCAAGTTGTTGTACATCCAGATGACCAAGAAAAGACTGCATTCACCACTCCTTGGGGCACTTTCATGTACTCTAAGATGCCTTTTGGGCTGATGAATGCTGGAGCCACCTTTCAGAGAGCTATGGATATAGCATTTGTAGGAGAGAAGGACAAGTTTGTCCTTGTCTACCTGGATGATATAACAGTATATTCCAGTAGCCACCAGGATCATTTGTAGCATTTGAAGAAATTGTTTCTGAAGTGCAGAAGGTTTGGGATATCAGTGAACCCTAAGAAGTCGCAGTTTGCTTTAGAGGAGGGCAAGCTGCTAGGACACATTATTTCTGCTGCAGGTGTCAAAATTGACCCAGAAAGAGTAAAAGCAATACAGACCTTTTATGTCCCAAAATCAAAAAGGGACATCCAATCCTTTCTGGGCAAAATAAATTTTGTAAGGAGGTTCATCCCTAATTTTGCAGAACTGGTAAAGCATATCACCTCCATGCTGAAAAAGGGATCAAAGATAAAATGGACCGATATATCAAGAAGATTTTTTGAAGCTATCAAGAGAGCGATTATGGAAGCTCCCACTTTGATCAACCCAGAATATAACAAGGAGTTCCATATTTTCTCCTTTGCCTCAGGTGACACCCTTGCGGAAGTCCTATTGCAGAAAGATAATGAGGGTTCAGAGCATCCAGTGGCGTTCTTCAGCAAAACCTTGAGGGATGCTAAATTGAGGTATGATATTTTGGAAAAACAAGCTTATGCTCTTATCAAGTCTTTAAAATCTTTCAGAATATACATTCTACACTCCAAGGTAATTGCATATGTGCCTTCTGCTTCAGTGAAAGATGTCCTAACGCAGCCAGATGCTGACGGAAGAAGGGTTAAATGGATTGCAAAGCTTATTGAGTTCAACGTAGAATTAAAGACCACCAAGCTAATGGCTGAAGAGAATTGCAGAATGTTGGACATGAATTGGATTGGCACAAGCTCTGATGACGGACAAACAAGGGGAGAAATGGTTGAACCAGGGCAGAACAAATCATTGGCAGAAAACCTAGCTTCTTGTGAATGGTATTCTACAATAGTTCAATTTTTGTTGAAGCTAGAAGTTCCTCCAAGCCTAAGTTCAAGCCAAGCCATAACTATTAAGCTCAGAGCAGCCAAGTATTGCATTCATGAAAACCTGCTCTATTGGAGGGATTCATCTGGAATCCTTTTGAGATGTCTGGACAAGGAGCAATCCAAGGAGGTCATGCATCAATTCCATTCCAGCAATTATGGAGGGCATCATTATTGGAAAACCACAACCCACAAAATCCTCAGAGCTGGTATTATTGGCCCACTTTGTTTTCTAATGTCTTTTCATTTGTTAAATCTTGCGACAGGCGCCAGAGGTTTGAATGAAAACAGTAGTTAAATTCCTTGCCCTTGAAGCCAATTCATGCCAGTGGTCCTTTTCAGCAATGGGGTTTGGATTTCAAAGGAGAAATCAATCCACATTCTAGTGGCCAACACAGATGGATCTTAGTAGCCACTGACTACTTCACTAAATGGATTGAGGCCATCCCTACCAGGAAAGCTGACCACCATGTGGTCATGAAGTTCTTAACAGAAAACATTTTCCCCAGGTTTGGTTTTCCACACAAATTTATTACAGACAATGCAGTAGCCTTCAGGGCAAAAGAGTTGGTGGACATGTGTGACTCAATGGGCATTAATCTAGTGCATTCTACCTCATATTTCCCTCAAGTTAATGGCCTAGCATAATCATCCAATAAGAGCCTAATAAGGATAATCAAAAAGTTGTTGGAAGACAACAAAAGGAACTGGGATTCCAAGTTGAAGTATGCATTGTGGGCTGACAGGGTGACCACCAAGAAGTCCACAGGGAATTCTCCGTTCAAGCTGGTATATGGCACTGAGGCCATATTCCCAATTCAGTTGACCCTCCCTGTGGCTAAGTTCTTGTAAGAAGAGTAGAATGAGGAAAATGACATGACAAAGAGGATGACTGACTTAGCGGAAATACATCAAATCAGGGATCAGCTGATTGAAAAGTCTGCAGCACATCAAAAGAGAATCAAGGAAGCCTTTGACAGAAAGGCAAAGGTGGACAATTTTCATATTGGAGACTTGGTGCTCAAATGGGATGCACTGAAGGAAAAGAAAGGAAATCATGGGAAGTTCGATGCTCTGTGGACTGGACCCTTTGTCATTTCTCAGATCCAAGGGAACAACACTTTCATGCTGCAAAGTATAGAAGGAGATGCAGTTTTTGATGGCCCAGTCAATGGGTGGTTTTTGAAAATTTATGTTGTTTAAGGTCTTTAGGCCTTTAATGTTGTAAATATGTTCTTTTACAAGTTTTAGTGTAGGCTTAAATAGACTCCATGCCCAATGGAATACTAGGCAATGTTTTTAATCTTGTTTTTGTATGAAGGTAGTGGTCTACAGTTCTTGAGACCTCACAGGGAGGATCTCATCCCCAGAAGGAGCTAGTGTTAGCTCTGTTATGTAAAGCTGATTTTCTAAAGGTCAGAAAAAGGCTTGGTTCGTTTGGTGGCATCTTCAAGGAGCTCACAATGGTCATTTTCTCCTTTTTCCCCAATCCACTTATTCTTCGTCACCTCTGTTACCTTATTTTCCTCCTGAACCCAGCAAAATATCCCCTTTCCTCTAAGCCCTAAGCACAAAACCTCAAATAAACCATAAAACCTCACCCACATAACCTCGTGCTTTCATAATCCATCGCGCCTCATCCTCGCCGTTGATCACCACCCGCTAATCTAACGGCTCCCGTCACGTCCGATAAAGTAAACCGCACGATCTTCTCTCCACCGTCTGATCATTTCCATAAAGATCCGACAGCATTCGCTCTTATCGCGCCCGCAACCCAATCGAACATTAGCGTGCGATGAGAGCAAATTTTCTCTCTCATCCGCTGCTATGTGTCAATCGCTGAGTGGAATCGCACGACTTTTAGTTTTTACCGCTTAGGACCCGAAAGCGGTGCGATAAAAACCATTACCACCCATCCAAACTGCCCGTGCCCTTTAAATGACCGCACAAATCCACCACCCGATCATCGTCCAATCTGTCTTCCAAAGATCTGACGGCCTCGATTCGCCCCGCTCCCACCTTGACCTGTAGCCTCCGTCGAGCCATCTCTACCATCCGTTTCTTTGATCCAACGGTCATCCTTCCTTCTCATCCCAATTGACTGTCTGCCCATGCACTCCACGTCCTTGACCACTCTGTTGCCCGAAGAAGGGAATGATCAATTCAGCCAGTACTAGTCACAGTCATTCCCCAACCACCATATTTAACAGAAAACATGGCCAAAGGGGAAAAGGGATGAGCACGACCCTGCAACCGAATTTATCATTTATGGAACCCCACTAGTATGAGCACTCCAACGGCCTAAGAGGACAACACAACACCTGAGCAGATCAGATTCTTCCACTGAAGCAAGCAAACACGTTCAGAGACTCCATCAGGTAGTTAAATGCAGTTGGTGGTCAATTATGACCCCACCATACCTAAATGGCCAAAGTGACCTTGTAATGTAAATCTATAAATATCCAGAAACAAGATGTAATCAGGGTTGGATGGTTAGCATTTGATGTAAAGTTCAACTTCTGGAGACTGTAGATATTGTCACTTGTAGCGTCTGGTCTTCATTTTCAGTGAATACAAGCTTCTTTTGTTGTTAACTGCTCACTTTCCATTTTCCTCTATTCTAAGTTGTGCCTGATATGTTGTGTTCTTGAGCTCTTGATGTTTAGCATTAGATAGTTGTCATACTATCTATGTGTTAAATTCTTATATGCATCATTGAATAGGTGGTCCAGGTTTCTTTCTGTCTAATGCAAGAGAGTTCTCATCATGTCTGTGCATTAGTAGATTAGATTTGCAGACTTCTTTACTAGTTGTAGCCAGCCATCACATGGTCTTGTGCATCTTCTGGTGTGGTTAGTATTCTCCATATTCACCCAATCTCTAAACTGTGAGTAGTATGTGGTCAAATGCCTTGTAGTCTGGGGGTGTTCCCGCATGTCTGGAGTGAAACAAAGTAGAAGTGGTTATCTGGCTTGGACAAGCATCATCCCTTCCATTCATCCATTGCAATAATAGTTGAATTTATGTTACCAGACATCTCTGAGCTACAAGCTAGGAGAGTTTCTTGGAATCCTAATAGCCCTAATTGAGGAATTCAACCACAAGCATAAAAATGAGAGGGGACAAGGGGCAACCTTTTCTAATCTATCTTTGCAGATTGAAAAAGGGGGAAGCATATCCATTGATTAAAAGGACCATCCATGATGAACTAATACAAATGTAGATCCAATAAAAAGGAGGGGATGAAGCCCATATATAGGAGAATTAATCTTATGAAAACCCAATCCACCCTATAAAAATACTTAGAAAGGTCTACTTTATATATAACAACTTTTTTTGGGGTATGAATAGGGTGAAATCATTCCTAAGCTACCCCAATATCTTCATGAATTTTCTTGTCCTTGAGACATCTAAATTATTCTGTCAATATATGGTCTGAAAGAAAAGGTTTAATACAAAGAGAAATAATCTTAGAGATGATATTTTATACATAATTGCAAAGAGATGGGATGGAACTGATCAAAGTAGACAAGCTTAACAAATTTGGGGAAAAGGGAAAGAAAGATGGAGTTGAAAGGGACAAGAATATTCCCATGCCATCCGGAGTATTCCACAACCTGCAACAAATCATTCGCTATGAATTCGAAGTAGACCAAGTAAAATTCAATAGAGAGACTATATGGTCTAATACTTTTGTCTTTTTGGAAGCTACAAAGGACAATTTCCAATTCATATTTTGTAACCTCCTTTATAAGCTCTTTGTTATCATCATCCTTAATGAATCTAGGAAAGTAGGCCGCTATTTGTAATATCTTGTTAATTTTTTCTCTTCCTGGTGTTTTGAAAATTTCCTCGAAATACGAAACTCCTTCCTCTGAGATATCCTTGAAAGAGGTAGCTTTTGATCCATCATCTCTATTTATTTCCCAGATTGTATTTATAGCCTTCATGTGATTTTCTATTTGGTGAAAGAATATTGTGCTCTCATCCTCGTCCTTCAACCAAAGGGATTTACTCTTTAGACGCCATTCCTTCTCCTTATCTAAAAGGAGGGATATTTTCTTCACTTAAAGAGATTTTCTCCTCAATAATTAATCCTTAGAGAGACAACAATGATCCCTATTTAGGAGGCCCTTTAATTTTCCCTCAATTTCAGTTAGAGACCTCTCGTCCTGACATTCATTTTCCTTGGCCAAAAGAGATATGATAATTTTGGCCCTTTTTGAGTTATCCTGAAATCGAATCATAGGGGACAATCCTCGAGTCATATCATATGGGTTCAAGTGGGCCTTAATTTTTTCAATAAGAGATGGTTGATCAAACCAACTAGAATTCAATTTAAAAGGTCCCAAAGGCTTTAAAATGCGAGCCATATCCAATATGATAGGCCACTAATCAGATCCACCGCCAACATCCACCCATTGATGAATACAGAAGGGATAGTCCATAAGGTTTTCTAATATGAGAAAATGGTCGAGTAATTTAGCAATAGAAGGACCTACCCTATTATTTGTCCAAGTAGTGAGGAGTTTTGTTGGAAGGACATCCACTAAGTTTTCAAATTTGTCCAAAAAATAACTTGCCATTGGGTCTGCCTGGGCACATGGACCCCAAACTTTTGATTTCCCTAAGGAGAAATTCAAGTCACCCCCAAGACAAATGAAATCTGAGCCAAAACATGGGAGACTAGAGATGTTGTCCTGGAATAATTTTTGTTTCCTATGAGTACCATGAATATTCAATATAGTGAAAACAAACCCATCATATATAATATTGAAGGCATTAGCAAGACATGACTTTGAGTTCCAAGCTTAGGAACCATGTAAAAAAGTTTTGTTCCAACCCATGATTAGTTCACCTGATTTCCCCTAAGCATCAATATTATGGAAAGACCAATTTGGAAGGATAAGGGATAGAAAGGATTCAAACTTAAGATCATCGATTATAGTTTCTTATAGAATGATAAAATGAAGTGAGAGGGATACAATTAGCCTCTCTAAAGCTAATGATTTTGAGGGGTTGGCCAACCCCCAAATGTTCAAAGATAGTATTCTCATTTCCAAACTCTTATGGGGCATGTTGCTCTAAGAGCCCCAATAATAGACCATTGCTTCCTAAGTTTCACTTGTGAGGAGACTTATTCCTTGATTATAGAGATATTTTATTTTCACCCTCTGCCTGAGCTCAGAGGTAAACCAAAACCCCTTCAAGTTCAAGGATGAATTCCATATTTTGAAGATTGTCCTCATCAGAGTTAGAGGAGAGGGAGCAAAGGTTGTAATGGTGTTTGTGAGAGGCAAAAGGAAGAGGGGTAAGGGAGATCTCTGAGATGAGGGAAAGGTTGTTAATAGTAGAAGGAGGGATAGTGGGGGAAGAAGGAGGAGGAAGGGGAATAAAGGGAAAAGGGAGGGGGTTAGAAAGTTTTGGCAGATCCAAAAGGGGACAATTATTGAGAGACATAGGAATAGAAAAAGAAGTGGGGGAAGGGGCACATGAATGTAACATATCCAAAGAGGAGGTTGAGATGAAAATAGTATCAAGATGCACATCTCCCTGGGGTTCCTTTGAGGAGAAAATACATCCATCTTCGTGCAACTCCTCTGCTGTGACCATAGTACCTTGAATAATTTCCATAGGGGTCTTCCCTTTTCCATCCAATTCAATATTTGGGTAAGATGCAATACCCTTGGATGTATTCCCTATAGAGTTTGTACTATGAGAGGGGGTGATGTCACATTCCAGATCTTTATGTAATTTCTGAATCCATTTTTTCTTCAGGTTGCCACTAGGGCATTCCTCTCCCAAGTGTCTCTATGAGTGGAATTAAGCACATTTATATGGGATTCCTTCATATTTAAAGAATTTGTTATGCGTTTTTGCATCTACTTTGATAGTATAGAGTTACGAAGACATGATGCTAGATTAATTCCAACCAATATTCTAGCCATTGCCATATAACCCATTTTCTTGAAAGAGAAATTCGCTTCACAGTAAAACCAATGATGTTCCTGGTTCCCTAGAATAACTCTACAAAAAAAATACTACAAGGGAGGGTAGGAAGTTGTTACATGTCAATTTGTCACCATGACACTTGATTAGTTTATGGGTCTTTTTACCATCCATGAACATGTTTGAATGAACTCCCTTAGAAGTCAAACAACCCAAAATATCTTGGAGTAAATGACAAATTGGGGGAAAATAGCTATCACACCTTGTTAAGTTTCACATGCGCTGATTTTTTTAGCTTTACCTGCGCATTCGCTGGAATCAACTCTGAGAACATCGAAAAGATGCGCTTTTTCTGCCACAATAAAACTGCACAGGTGAATTCAAGAAAGTAAAAATAAAAAGTACATTCTAGAAACATAGTTGGTCGAATATTTCCCAACATAAGCTTCCAGGTGATGATTATTCGAACTATAACCCTCAGATGGTGCATCTCAATCCCTTTTCTCATGGAAACCTAATACCTCAATTAAGGAGTCTCATCCTCCTCTTTTGGATATGAAACTTCTTCCTCTTGTCCTATAAAATGACTAGAGGGATTGAAGAGGTCATAACGCAGAGAAGATAAACTTATGTTGCTAGTTTGATATTGGAAAGCTTGTCATCTAAGGAGGAGATTGAAGGCATTTGGGAGGGACCTCACTCCATCAAGGCGAAGGTTGTAAGGCTCCTCTTTATCTTTGATTAATGCAAATGAACACTTTTTCCCTTGTCTTATTGGAGTGATGAATGATTTATAATTGTTTATAATGTTTATTAAGGAAAATTCAATTCCTAATTTCATTGATCATTAGGTTAAGTTTTGTTTGGATTATTATATCGCATGTGCTTTTCATCCTTTTGTGGTCTTGTTTGCAGGTCTTATCAAACATTGAGGAGATGCATCAAATCACAACAAAGGATCTTCATCGAGCATTTAGTGAAATAGGTAAGTGGCTCACCCATTAGCCTTATTTCTTATAATTCAAACAAGTCCAACTTAGAGAAAGAGTCAGTTCAATTGTCTTGCTTGTTTCTAGTTTCCGTCAATGATCTAGGGAGATCGCACTTGTGCACAAGAGGGATTTGTGCAGTGTACCAAATTGGTGACTCCACTGGGGAACGTCTATGTTCTCGTTCTTTTCCTTAATTTTTCTTTCTGATTCTTTCTGATCTATCTTGACTTGAATCTTTGTGAATTAATGACCTTTCATATTTGTGTGGCTGATTCCTTAAATTTTTATTTTTTCTTGGGTTTTCGTTGTTTTCGTTCACTAACAGAGCATAGTTCTGCACCAGTTTTGCCTTAGAAACCAGGCGCATGCACTTTGTTTTGTATTGTTGACCTACACAGGCCTTGAGAATTTTTTAAAATTTGGCTTTTGCTTCAACCCAGACCTGAGTTTGTTTTTCTGGAAGTGTCATTATCTTTGTTTGGACTGTGTTATGTCTCTTCTGAACTCATTTGAGTGCTCTGCTAATATTTTTTGAGAAATAGGTATCTTTAAAGAAACTAATTAGGGTTTTGTAGAGTTGAGGCTTCTGTGATCCATAACCAGTTTATGAAAGATTTTTCGGCGAAAATCACATGAGAAACCATTTGTCGACGCATTTCGAACCAACCAGTGTGGCTCATCGTCAGGACAAGTTGAAGAACAGATCCAGCTAAGCCTGTTTAAATAGCTAGAGCAGAGACACCAACGGTTACCTGGGCAAAAGGTTGACTAAAGGAGCAAGGTCAAATTTAGTTATATTAGGTAAAAAATAAATAAATAAATATATAAATGAATGATAAATTATAATATAATATTGTTTAGATAATCTTCGGCAAAATCACATAATGAATCTTTTGTCGACGCGTTTCGAACCAACGATTCGAAACGCGTCGACAAAAGATTCATTATGTGATTTTGCCGAAGATTATCTAAACAATGTTATGGATCACAGAAGTCTAAATTCCTTTATAATATAATAAATAAAATATATATATATATATATATATATATATATATATAAATTTAGTTATATTAGGTGTAAGATAAATACATAAATATATAAAAGAAGAATTATAAAATAATAATAAATTATTTATTTACTAATAAATATATAAATGAAGAATAATAATAAACTATTTATTTCTTTATTAAATAAATAAATAAATGAAAAAATATAAATTAATAAAAATAAATTATCTATTTAAATTTATATAAATGAAAAATAAAAATAAAAGGTATCATTAGCAAGGTAAATACATATAAATTTTTAGTTATATTAGGTGTAAGATAAATAAACAATTGAAGAATTATAAAACTAATAATAAATTATTTATCTATTCAAAAACTAAAAATATAAATGAAGAATTAAAAATAATAATAAATTATCTATTTATTTATTAAATAAAGGAATAAATATAAATAAAAAATGAAAAAAAAAATTAATAAATATAATAGTAAACAAATTATTTTTTTAATTTTTATAAATGAAAAAATAGTAAGGTAAAATTAAAGAAGTTACGCACCGGGTTAATTAGTTAGAATTACATAATCCAAAAAATAAATAAGAAGAGGAAATAAAATAAATTAATTATAGCTAGTTATAGGTATTAAAAACTAAAAGGAAAGTGGAAAAATAAAATACATAAAATTAAAATTAGTTAAAATATTAAACGCAAGTCATAGGTATCTAATGATACCTTTTATTTTTATTTTTCATTTATATAAATTTAAATAGATAATTTATTTTTATTAATTTATATTTTTTAATTTATTTATTTATTTAATAAAGAAATAAATAGTTTATTATTATTCTTCATTTATATATTTATTAGTAAATAAATAATTTATTATTATTTTATAATTCTTCTTTTATATATTTATATATTTATCTTACACCTAATATAACTAAATTTATATATATATATATATATATATATATATATATATATATATATATATATATATTTTTTTTTTTATTTATTATATTATAATTTATCATTCATTTATATATTTATTTATTTATTTTTTACCTTATATAACTAAATTTGACCTTGCTCCTTTAGTCAACCTTTTGCCCAGGTAACCGTTGGTGTCTCTGCTCTAGCTATTTAAACAGGCTTAGCTGGATCTGTTCTTCAACTTGTCCTGACGATGAACCACACTGGTTGGTTCGAAACGCGTCGACAAATGGTTTCTCATGTGATTTTCGCCGAAAAATCTTTCATAAACTAGTTAGGGTTTTGCCTAGTTGATTTGTTGATTGATCAAAACAAGATAGGTTGTCCTTCTGCTTGTGATATTCTTATTTTGTTCTGTCAAATACACCAGTTAACCTTAATTTTTTGCTTATTGATCAAAATCATTTTGAATTGCAAATGAGGGTTTTTTGAGATCTAGTGCTTTTTTGAAGAAATTGTGGTCATTTTTGTTTGATAAAGGAAATTGTTGCTTTCAATTTTGGGAATTTCTCACAATTACACTTGTGTTATCATTATATCAAAGAATTCATAAGGAAAATGTGTTTTTCTCCACTCTCTTGATTGATTTCTATGTACTTGAAAGTTTTGAGTGATAAAAGATCAAGATTATTTTGGTTTATTTGATATTTAGGGAAATCTGGAGCTTGGTTTGTTTTCTACATTTTCATTGCATTAAGACAAAAATAGTTATTTTAGGAAAGCTGGAAAATTTGTGAGTTTTGCATTTCATTTTGGAAAAATCAAAGAAACTCTTTCTTTCCTCTAAATAGGATTTCATTTAATTTGAAAGTTTCCATTGCATTTTTGAGTGCATTAGGATTTTAAGTCATGTCATAACATCACGAGTTTCACCTTCATTACATATTGAGTAAAGAACAACTAAATAATACAACGTCAATAAAATTTCATCTAGAATTTTACATTTTTTAGGGCTCTTGCCATTGACAGTAGCTTAAGTGTAGGGCTTTGGAATCGGGAAGGAAGTAAACTTTCAAAAGATACAAACAAACAATAGAATCTTTAGTTAGGGAGAGAAAATCCAATTATTTTCATTTTTCTATGGGAAGCTCTTCTTGTACATGAGTTAAGCATGAGATCATGTTGAATCTGGTGAAGTGATCGTACCCACTTCATCGGCCTAGATATAGTGATTTTCACGTATTACAACGGTACTAAAAGGTACTTGGGGTCACTTGAAAGTAAACCTCCAATTGATCATGTGGAGGAGTCTTCAAGGGGATTGAGCTTGTTACTCTGCCCTTGCGTGTACGTCCGATCTGTGATTGTCCCCTAGGTAAAATTGTTGTATTTGGTGAACTTAGTGACTATAATCCTAGGGCTCTACCTAAGGTGACGACAGAGGGAAGGTCTTTCTATACCTAGAATAGACGTTGACTAGACTCACTTGGACTTTTTGGAGGGTAATCTTTGCTCGAGATGGTTTATAGCAAAGTTACTTGCAGGGGACTATTTCATTAAGCAGGTTATCAGCGTAACTAGTTCCAAACGCTCATTTCTATAAAGCTTTTCACCTTGGTCACTGTGATGGTGGATTTCATCACCAACTAGTAATTATTGATCTCTGTGACGACTCAGTTTGTATGGTTTGAACTCCTAGATTTTTAGTCTGTGTTACTTTCTGTGTTGTTTTTTACTTTTTAGAGACTTTAGGTGTAATTTAGATATTGTGTAATTTATTAATTGAAAATTTTTCATTGTGGCAGAATTACCAAGACAATCATGTAGGATACTTGGGGACCCCCTTGAGTATACACCGAGTCAGTTATAAAATATAAAAGACGAAAAATCTAAATCATCAGGATCTGGAACTACAACAGAAACTAAAACTTATACTATTATAGGCTCTAATGTAAAATAAATTGAATTTAATCAACTAGAAACATCTACTATCTTAGGCCTTGAAGTGACGAAAATTGAACTTGATCAAACTCAAAAATTAGTATCACACTCAGGAGGAAATGGTTTATAAATTTCTGAACTCTTTCAAACTGAATCAGATACTAGAGACTTTTCAAATACAAAATCCCATTTCTGAACCAGATATTGACGAACCTGAGTCTAATATTTCTGAATCTGAGTCTTATATGCCTGTTATAGCACATATTTCAGATCCTTCACATTCACCGCATGTGAAAATTATTACTATTGATAGTGTCCATCCTGGTCTCATTAGCATCGAAGAACTTGTTTCAGACGAAGAGGAAGAACCAATAGTTTCTACCAGTGAACCATCAGATATTTTAGATCTTTTGTTTAGATATATTCACTTTGACCCTTCGTATTTCACACCCTTGAACATTTTAGGACAAGGGATTCCACGATACACGACTCCTTACTCTACCCTACCAAGTTTTGACTGGTCTATGGTGGCTTCTAGAAGTACCTCATTCGATACATCTATGTTTTCTACTTCTCTGGAGTCAACGTTATATGGTTGTTTTCTACTGCCTTAATCTCACTCTCTTGATGAAACTTATTTAGGAGCTTCTTCCTCAAATTCATCTTCGAACATGTCAACTAGTGTAATTAATCCTACCCATGAAGGTTTGACATCTGAACAATCTATTAATATGATTTCCAATAATGTTGGTAACCCTCAAATCAACCCAACAGGTGGTTATTACCCGTTTGGGGGCCAACCATCATATCCTCCACCGGGAGGACAATCTCTAGGTGGATCTTACCCTACAGCTGGGGGGGTAACCCCTTGCCGAAAATCATCTTAATTATGCTCAAATGCCTCAAACTGGTTTTGGTCAACTTGTTATGCCTCAATCTGTTGGTTGAAGCCTTACCCTGGAATGAATAAAATCTGGAACCCTTCATTAAATCAACAGTCAATTCCAATTGCTTCTCAAGTGCCCGTGTATCAACCTGTTCAACCTATTGGACAACCTATACAACAATTACCTTTTCAAGATATGCTTTTTCAAGTACAACCAACCGCCTAGGTTAATCCATCGACACCTACCCAACAACCACTCCAGCATCCTGTCCCAGTTTCTCCTCAAACCTTGGTTCAGTTTGCTATACCAACGAATTTTTAGAATCCAAGTTTAGGTTTGCCTCAAACTCCCATTCCAGGAGTATAGCAGGTAATTGTCCCACTTACATCACAAGTAATTATGCAACCCCTTGTTCAGTCTATCCCTCAGGTATCTGGTGTTCAATCTATTCCTACAATTCTGTCCATGCCCCAAATACTTGTTGTACAACCTAACATCCCATATATGCAAGTACCGTTTTAAGGGAAACCTTTCCAAGATCAACCCCAGAGTTAGTTTGTTCAAGTTCCACCTTTTCAAACTCAATTTCTCCAAGGTCGACCTTTGCGAAATCAACCCTTTCAAGGACAATTCATTCAAGGTCAAATGGGTCAGAGTCTTCTATTTCAAAATAAACCATACCCAGGTCATACGTTTCAAGTACCTATGCAGTCGCAATATAGTATGGCTCATCCTGGATATCCAGGAGGTATGCAGATTCCAACTACTCAAGCTATTCCAGGATATCCTGGGTATCCTCTTCCCAATACAGGACTTTCCCCTCAGGGTTATGAGTATCCATATCAGGATCCTAACCGCCAGTTTCCTTTCATTGCAACTTTGGATTTGCCTAACCTCTCTCATTTAAATAATGATCCTCTTCTTTATTTACCATTTTGGCTAGCCATTCCTACTAAGTTTCCTAGTGACATTCCTAAGTTTGAAGGTATGTCAGGCGAAGATCCATCAAACCATATTATGACATATCATCTTTGGTGCACATCCAACTCATTAATCGACAATTCTATTAGATTAAAACTTTTTCAATGAACCTTAACCGGTTCGACAGCCAAATGGTATGTAGAATTGCCATGCGCTTCCTTTAGTACATTTAACGCCCTTACTACAACTTTTTTGACCCATTTCCAGTTGCTCATTCGGTATGATAATGGAGCTGAACTTTTAACCTCTTTGAAATAGTCAACGTTAACCCATATCTCAGAGCACATTCATGAATGGAGATGAAGACATCGCCTGGTTAAAGTTTACATTCCAGACTAGATTTTGGCCAAATGGTTCATAAAATATCTTTTACCAGTAATAACTGAAGATGTTTCCAAAGGAGGTGTTGTAACTGAGGAGCAAGTAATTGCTCGTGCTCAATACCTTGATCTTGTTTATACTCAGTCCGGTACTTTTGTCTAGTCAATTTAATGTCTTAAATTGCTCTACATAAATTGTCAATCCGGGTATCATAAACTGATGAAGTGTGGTGCACCATATGTGCTTAGTTAACCTTTCTCTTACTTCGTTGTTTTATAGTTTATGTTGTTTTTTTTTGGGGTTTTGTTCTTGTTGGTTTTCTAAAGTGTTTAATGCAAATGGAAATCCTATTCTAAGGTCTTAAGAATACTTTTAAAGGACAAGTATGGATAAAGATTTCAAGACAAGGCCTATGTCCCTAATGGTAATTTCCAAAACTTAGCACTTCAAAAGAACTTAAAACATGTTATTGATGGAGTTAGTATTTAAACAAAAGTGTAAATATACAACTAGTTCAATCAAAATAAAATGCAATAACCAAATAATGAGCTAATGACTATGAGACCCAGTATCCTTGCTGCTTCAGCAAAAGGAAAAGATGATTCTATCACGTCATTAGTTCATTAAAAGGCTATGTGCATCACTAATCTACAATCAACTTGAAAGCAATTTATGTACAGCTAATATACATGAGAAAAATGTAAAACAACAGTAATCAAAAAGCTTTGTTATGTACAGCTAATTACATGGTGAAATAAAATGCAAAATTAAATGACAACTATACAAGGCAGGGGCCCTCTACCACCTATGAAATCAAAGCAAAATTAAACACACTTGCATGAATGAAAAATCTAATCTATCAAACTTGAAAGCAATCAAATCAAATCAAAGCAATATTTACAAAATCAAATCTACTCTACCTTACATTCTAATATGCTCCATGACATCTACTTCACATCTCCTTCCATGTTGAGAACATCAAAGCTTTATTCAATTTCTTCAAAAGTACAAAGTACAACAAAGTTCTCCAAAGCTTTCAAAAGCCATCAAGGAAGAACTACAAACTTAAGAACAAGGGACTAAAGACTAACAAATGAAGGAGAGAGATCTCCTATTTATACAAAAAGATGAGAGTCATCTCATTAATGATAGTCCATGAATCTCTCCCTCTACCTCTAGAGTCCTAATCAAAATAGGAACTGATAAGACACATGTCTTTTTAGAGTTACAATACAATTAGGAGATGTGACACATATCCTCATGATCCCATGATTCTTTCCACTCAAATTCGAATTTGGCCTTGGGGTGCCACATAAGGGTCTTCTAGAAGCCTCCTTTCAACCTACACATGTCAACAATCTCAACCCATTTGTTAGGTATAAGCATATGCACATTATTTTCTAATGTTTAACCACAAATTCACTTAAAAGGCTTAGAAATAATAAATATTGGAAAAACATAAAGGTGGCCCAATGATAATGAAAATGAGATGAATGTGGTGACATAGTAGTGAAATGGAGGTGAAATGGAGGTGATATAATGGACATAATAGTGAAGGTGTAATGGAAATGAATGACATTTTCAAGACTCAACATACCCCCCAACTGAAGCTATTGCATGTCCTCATGCAATATATATTACATTAACTCTTTTGATCCTTGAGCTTTGGCTTAACTTTTCATGATATCATTTGATAACTTCATGTTTCTGCAAAGTGTTTCACTTGAATTGCAACATGGTTGGTTCTTGTGTTACAACCATTTTATTTTATTTTTTGCCTTCTATTTTGATCTTTGAACTTTGCATAATGATATTTTGATTATTGTTGCAAAGTATATCTTTATTGGATCGCATGATGGTTGGTTCTTGTGTGACAACCATGATTTTGTTTGTATCTAATTTATCATTTAAGAACTTTTTCAAAAGCCATTGTATGCTCATAATAGCAATGTAATAATTAATATATGTTGGAGGTATGTGAGCTCCTGAATATGATATGGACATGGCAAGATATGAATATGAATGTATTCCCCCCTCCCAACTGATGGTATTGGCAATTTTATGAGGAAGAGAAATGTTTTTCCAACAATTATCATTCTAGCTTTTTATGGAATTCTATGGTCAAAAGTTAGAAAATGACGTACCTTCACTTACCCTTTGGAATGGATGAGTTGTATGTGTGGTGGCTGAAAAATTCTGATTATATTCTTCTTCAAGTGGCTGAACAAGAGGAGTCATGGATAGAGAGATAAGATGACTTTTATTGCTTCTACTAAAACTTGATGAATCTGCTCCAAATTGCTGAAAATAATAGTCTTCATGTCTTCAAAACTCATTGGCACAATTCCTACTATGTGAAAAGATGTTCTGATGTCGAACATAGTAGGAAATTGTTGGCTTAGTGGCCATTAATGGATGCCACTAGTCAACACGAGAACTCTCACCATTAATGACAATGAGAGTCAAGATGCCCAAACACATCTTGCTAGGTACGAATGAATTTGCTGAAGTCGAGTCACCTAGAAGATCTGACGAACAAGGGACATTAATGTATTCCCATTGTTTGTCAGCATGAGGACTTGCCATTAAGGCATGCAAGCCTCAAGGTGTTTTTACAAAAAACTTAGACTCAAAGGACTATGGACTCAATAATTTGCATTGAAGTAGGGCTTATTTGCGGAATGAAAATGACAAGGAATGGAAGATGAAAATGGAAAATGGAAATGGAGAACAGAAATGGCAATGGAAATAAGCATGTGAATGAGCCTCTTGCTTTTATTTGTGGGTTATGAATGGTCAAAAAGAGATGGAAAGTGTATGTGAATGAAAATGGAAAATATGGAGGAAAATGAGATGAATGGTTTATTATGAGGTATGGATGTGATGGATGGATGTGATGGAGACAATAGTATCTGAAATTTTTTCAAGTGTTTGGATCTGATTTTGCATCAGCATATTTCCTCTTTGTTGTTGATCATCCTCTTATGAAACAAATTGGTCTCTTAGAGAGACACCATTCTCTTGTAGTCATTTGTCCTTCCTCCTGGAACCTGCAAAAAAACTAATACTTCTTCTGCAATGGAATGTAAGATTATCAAAGGAGAGAGATGGCCAATCTCTCTAGTTATGATATTTACACACAAAATTAAGAATTTGTATTAATGAAACAAGTTCTCAAAGGAAAAATCAAAAGAATTTATACCTGATTTGGAATTAGTGCCTCAAGTTGATGTTGCTTCTTTTCAGAAATTTATTTCCTTATTTGCCATTTCAAACTCAAATGATGGATTTCTCATTGTGTAGATCTTGTTGAGATCTTTCCAATGGTACTTAAATCATCAAAATCTGATTTTGTATGAAAAAGTTAGGTTGGTTTGAACAATGAGGTTTTTCTGGCTGCGGAATCAGAGAACCGCTGCGGAATTGGACTTTAGCTGCGGAATGTGCACGGTTCTGTAGCTAAAAATCTTGGATACAAATTTAGCTATTCATCTTTCATCATCAGTCCAAAATTAATCAATACCTTCAGAAAAGTGAGCAAATAACTTGTTCATTTCATTGATTCAAAATTATTATTTTTTCTTGACATGTAGCGACTTAGTGTGGCGACTCAGTGTGGCGACTTTGTGATAACACTCAACTTGACTTCCCTTTGACCGGGGTCTTTTTCATCAAATTTGACCAAATGAATAGGACACCATCCATGTACTGACATTCCCCTAGCTACCCATGTGGCTTGTTTTGCTTGATGACACCTGCAACCTAGAGTTTAACAAAACAGCTGCGGAAAGTTGGGCCAGCTGCGGAAAGTTGAGCTAGCTGCGGAAAGTTGAGCCAGCTGCGGAAAGTGGCTGGAACAGTCAACCATCAGTTTTGAAATTTTTTTTTTATTGTCTGCATTTAGGAACTCTGTTAATGGAGAAAAACAGTTTTATTGATGGACCTATAATTTGACAAACAGCCTATAACCATGATCATAACTTATTTGGCCCTTTCATAGACTTAGGCCCTTCGAGTTCTGCCCTCAACAACAGACCCATTCTTTGTTCTAACAATTCGTCTGCGTGAATGATGGATGAAGAAGATTCATTATGTGTTAGCGGGGAATTGACATGGTTTTATGGAGAAAAATACAGTGATGGTAAATGGAGAAATAGAGAACAAGTGGCAGGAATGGAGCGGAGTAGTGAAGTAAACACAGTCTTAGCTTCTGTTATTTCAAACAGCACTTTAAATTTTCAATCATATCCAATCGAGACTCATTTCCTTGGGCAAAAGCAACCCAATAAGACCTTCGTTAGGATATGGAGTAATTGCCAGCATTGTGCATGCCTCCACGGAACAAGGAAGAATAAAGAGTATTCGTGACCAAATAGAATTTCCCTCATATATTTTAGCAACTCCAGCGCATTCTCTTTGTTTCAAATATGTGATAAATTCTTGAAATCTTTTACTTGTCATCTCCCATTGATGGAACCAACCGACAAACTACCCTCTTTCTTGACGGAGTTTTATGGACACGTATTTGTTGTGAAGAGCCGTATGTATTTGAAATGGAGTTAGACAGTGCCGTATTCAACTCAGATTGTTGTTAAACAGGTGTTAATGATTTGCAAACGGGTGGCATAAGGGAAGAAGATGTGGTGGCAAAGGGTGGAAGACGTGGTGGTGCCAGCACACAGCCGAATTAAATCACTATCCGCTCATTTAATTGAAAGTTCTGTTTTTTTTTTTCACGCGCGGCAGTCAAAAATGGGCTCCAAAGAACCGAAGATTTCTCCAAGACCGCCACAAATTTCTTCAAACGGTTTATGGGTTATCTAATTAACCCACCTGGCAAAAAATTCATGTTTTAGTTTTTTAAAATTCGTCTCCATTTGGACAAATCGAACGTTTAAATATGACGTTTTTCTGTGTTTACGTTTTTCTGAGTTATTATGTTCATTGTTCTGCATTCGGCCTGCTTTACAGGTTTTGTATCTTTTTCTCTCAGACTAAAATAGAAGTCTGACCCATTGTCTTTGATCTAGTTACCAGAGGAGATCAGAACAAAAGGCATTCCCAGAAAGCTACTTTTGTTAATCTCAATCTCAACAGACTTTAATGATGCATCTCCAGCAAACCCCTCTTTAAAATGTGTTTCACAAGCTAATTGCAAAAGATTTGACCCTTCAGGTAAAATGTCCAATGGAGGTGGCGTCCACTCCCTAGCTGAATGTTTTGACAAGCCCCAGTGTAGCGTAAGTGGTCCTTCCATATCTGTAGCCAACCTTACATGGACCTTGCCTCTTGGATTTGTTATAAGAACCAGGAGTTCTTTGTCCCCAAATTTGAATATCTTCTTTTGAAGAACTGACCCACCATCCAAGGCTTCCATAACCTGTGAGCACAGCTCAAGTGCACTACGCTTTTCTGGCTCAACATAAACTTTGATATTTTCCTTCTTATCAGGAAATTTGTTAAGCATCTGTAGTATATCACGTTTTTTTCGTTGAATGCGTTGAAAGGTTTTAGGCTTTCCTATTCTATCTGCAGCTTTCTTTTGAGTGTCTCCTGATTGTAGCTTCTATTTATTTTTTTTAAACAAATGTTCTTGCAGGTTTGTTTCAGGGCCAATGCTTGGTCAGGGAGGCGGATTTTTATTGAAGCCACAGTGAAAACTAGGAATAGCCATAGATTGCTTTTCTTCTTTTTTTTCTTCTCTGAAATTGTAAACTTTTATAACAAGGATTAATGATTTTCAATTTCAGGCAGCAAATACTTCAAGAAAAACATGTTAAAAACAGGACTTTGACTGAGGTCTTAGGCTGGTTTTTCATTGATCTGAGCTGGGTGACTAGGATAGGATCCATGTCGGGACAATTCTGAAGATGCCCATGTGGTCGGTTTTTTCATTGGATGCCTGTAACCTGCTAAACCTTGAAACAGCTGCGGAATTCTCAGCTAGCTGCGGAATCAAAGCAGTTTCCGCAGCTAAGTTGCAAAACCTTATTAAAATAGGATACATTGTTTTGAAGACCACTACAAACCATAACCAGACAATTTTGGACAATTTGAACCTATCAAAGCAGTTGAGTTTCATTTTTTTCATTTTTTTTCATTTTTTTTTGAATCAATTGAAATGTTTAAGTTTATTTTGTCTCCTTTTTTTTCTTTTTTTACATAATAATTCTTTTTCTGATCCTCCAGATCACACAAAGTGCAAGAGGAGAGCATACTCAAGAATCATTAACTTCTTTTTTTTTTTTACATAACAATCATTTTTCTGATCCTTCAGATCACACAAAGTGCAGGAGGAGAGCATACTCAATAATTGTTAAATTTTTTTTTTTAGATGTAAGAAATAAGGTCTCCTAATTACACTTCCCCGGCAACGGCGCCAAAATGTCTAGTCAATTTAATGTCTTAAATTGCTCTACATAAATTATCAATCCGGGTATCGTAAACTGATGAAGTGTGGTGCACCATATGTGCTTAGTTAACCTTTCTCTTACTTCGTTGTTTTATAGTTTATGTTGTTTTTTTTGGGGTTGTGTTGTTGTTGGTTTTCTAAAGTGTTTAATGCAAATGGAAATCCTATTCTAAGGTCTTAAGAATACTTTTAAAGGACAAGTATGGATAAAGATTTCAAGACAAGGCCTATGTCCCTAATGGTAATTTCCAAAACTTAGCACTTCAAAAGAACTTAAAACATGTTATTGATGGAGTTAGTATTTAAACAAAAGTGCAAATATACAACTAGTTCAATCAAAATCAAATGCAATAACCAAATAATGAGCTAATGACTATGAGACCTAGTATCCTTGCTGCTTCAGCAAAAGGACAAGATGATTCTATCACGTCATTAGTTCATTAAAAGGCTATGTGCATCACTAATCTACAATCAACTTGAAAGCAATTTATGTACAGCTAATATACATGAGAAAAATGTAAAACAACAGTAATCAAAAAGCTTTGTTATGTACAGCTAATATACATGGTGAAATAAAATGCAAAATTAAATGACAACTATACAAGGCAGGGGCCCTCTACCACCTATGAAATCAAAGCAAAATTAAACACACTTGCATGAATTAAAATTGCATGAATGAAAAATCTAATCTATCAAACTTGAAAGCAATCAAATCAAATCAAAGAAATATTTACAAAATGAAATCTACTCTACCTTACATTCTACAAAGCAATATTTACAAAATGAAATCTACTCTACCTTACATTCTAATATGCTCCATGACATCTACTTCACATCTCCTTCCATGTTGAGAACATCAAAGCTTTATTCAATTTCTTCAAAAGTACAAAGTACAACAAAGTTCTCCAAAGCTTTCAAAAGCCATCAAGGAAGAACTACAAACTTAAGAACTAGGGACTAAAGACTAACAAATGAAGGAGAGAGATCTCCTATTTATACAAAAATATGAGAGCCATCTCATTAATGATAGTCCATGAATCTCTCCCTCTACCTCTAGAGTCCTAATCAAAATAAGAACTGATAAGACACATGTCTTTTTAGAGTTACAATACAATTAGGAGATGTGACACATATCCTCATGATCCCATGATTCATTCCACTCAAATTCGAATTTGGCCTTGGGGTGCCACATAAGGGTCTTCTAGAAGCCTCCTTTCAACCTACACATGTCAATAATCTCAACCCATTTGTTAGGTATAAGCATATGCACATTATTTTCTAATGTTTAACCACAAATTCACTTAAAAGGCTTAGAAATAATAAATATTGGAAAAACATAAAGGTGGCCCAATGATAATGAAAGTGAGATGAATGTGGTGACATAGTAGTGAAATGGAGGTGAAATGGAGGTGATATAATGGACATAATAGTGAAGGTGTAATGGAAATGAATGACATTTTCAAGACTCAACAACTTTCTATGAAAAGATCCCAGATTTACCTGCCCTGGTCAAACTAATCTAGCCCTTACATGATCACATGCCACTGATGGTATGATTGGTTATGTGAGCCAAAAAATCTAAGAGTAAAAAGAAAACTCATATTTTGGCTCTATCTGATTCACCTGAAGAAGATCCCTCTCCCGAAATTACTTCGGAAATTAACGTCGTAGAATCATCTACTGGCAAGCAATCTGGAAATAAGAAAAAGGGAAAAGGGAAAGCTAAACAAGGCACTCGTTCTAAGGAGAAATCAAACAAGAATGAACCATCTAATGAAAAGAAGAAACCTCGTTATCCTTGCCTAATTTGTGATGAAGATCATTACACCAAGGAGTGCCCACATCATGCCGAAGTTTCTAAATTTGTCAAAGGTTCACCCACTCCTACTATTTTGAAGGACCCCTTTCCTCCCCAAGACAACAAAATGGTTTCTCATGACCAATCCTCCTCATCTGCATTGGCAGATATCATGATGATGTCTTCCAAAGTTATGGTAGCAACAAGATCCAAAGATTACACATCAAAGAGTCATGTTGAAGATGGAGATGACTCTAGTCCAGTTGGTCAAACTTCCACATCTACTCCTCCTTTTCTTAATTGTTACATATTGAAAAACCAAACCCTGATATGATAATTCGTCTGCCTCCTAAGGGTATGCTTCAAAAGTCAGCCTTTAACCCTCATGCTAGGGCTGCTCAAAACTATAACATCGTCGAAGATTTGGCTATGTCACCTTCGGCAATGTCGGCTCTTGAAGTGCTGCAGACTTGTCTAGCACAAAGGAAGTTATTATTATCAACCATTGGAGCAGTAGATCCTCATGACTCCAATTTGATTGTTTTCAATCTCGAAAATCATGTCCCACGTCTCCCGCACCAACTGGCTTTTCAGATACTAGTTCATGTCAAAACTCGACGAGTTTTTTGAACAGTGATTGATGAAGGAGAATTGACATGTATTATGTCCATTTCCTGTTGGAAAGCTTTAGGTTCTCCAAAAATCAATCAATCTCCCACAACTTTGAAAGCCTTTGATGGAAGAGGTTTTCGTCCTTATGGTCTTTTAAATGATTTACCAATCGAATTAGAGGGTAAAACGGTTTCAATAGACGTTGAGGTTGTTGATGCTCAACTTGACTATAACATTTTTCTTGGTTGGAGTTGGACTTATGCCATGTTGGCAGTAGTCTCGTCATATTTTAGGATGATCATGTTTCTTCACAAAGGAAGAATTGTGAAGGTAGACCAATTATCCTACTATATCTCAAACCCTAATTCCACTTGTAGTGTGCCTTTTGTTGGAAAATCAACGACTCCATATGAAGAAGTTGGTGTTGGTCTTCTCAAAGGCTCATCTTTGATGGGAACTTTCGCATTCCCTCCACCCAATTTCCCTCATAATGATGCCCAGATTAATATGATTACATCAAGTACTTTCGAATCGGGAGATCTATGGAAAGTACCTTTAGAGTCAGAAATAGTCTTATATGGCAGTGAGATGCCTCGTAGCCCTTTTGAGTTAGCTTATGAGGACATCTAGTCCTTTTCCAACTCATAAACATCTAAAAACAATCGAATGAATACGATTATTGATGAATATTCTCATTTGTCATGCTTGGAACCAATCTCTATGCCTAATCCTTTTAACACAAATTTCTTAACTGATGAAGGGATTATGGAAGTTATGACCTTGAACGAAATGCCATGGGACGATACTCATCATCGTTTAACTTTATTTCCATCCTTTGACAAAATTGAGAATAATTTCTCATCTATGTTTTCATCTGAGACTCTTAGTGATCCTCAATGTCCAATATCTACCCTTTCTTCCAATTCTGAACAAAATTTAGGGAACATATTGGCAACGATACCCATAGATATCTCAGTGAAACCCGGGATAACTGAAAATATTCATATAGGAGCTTATTGTTCTCTAGAAGAGATTCAAACTTATAAACCCCTATTTCAAGAATTATGCGACATCTTTGCCTGGTCATACGAAGAAATGCTAGGAATTGACCCTAGCATAGTTGTAAATGAAATAAAAACTTATCTGGATGCTAAGCATGTTAGACAACGATTACATCCTATACATCCATGAAAATTTGTCGCTATCAAAACTGCGGTTGAAGAATTGTTGAAAGAAGGATTCGTTTACCCTGTTCCTTTTATTGATTGGGTATCAAAAATTGTACCCGTTAATAAAAAAACAAGGAACTATTCGAGTATGTTGATTACAGAGATATTAATACATCTTGTCCTAAGGACAATTATCCAACTTTGTATCTCGACCAAATTGTTGATGACTGTGTCGGGAATGAGATTTTTTCATTTATGCATGGATTTTCTAGCTACAATCAGATAAACATACTCCCTATCGATCAATACAAAACTGTGTTTATATGCCCATGGGGAACATTTTCTTATCACAAACTCCCATTTGACCTAAAAAATGTTGGCGCAACTTTTCAGCGAGCAATGTCTTATGCATTCCATGATATCAAGCATATTTTTCAGCCCTATTTATAAGACTTTCCGACTTATTCTAATGAAAAGGAAAGATCACCCATTGAATTTAAAATCAATTTTCATTAGGTGCAGGCATTACAATATTCGTTTGAATCCGCACAAATGTGTCTTTTGTGTACAATTTGGTCGACTTCTCGATTTCATCATTTCGAAAGAAGGCACTCGTGTTGACCCCCTCAAGGTGGAGATGATTCTGAATTTTCCCACTCCTTCTAGCCTTACACAACTCCAAAGTTTGCAAGGGAAAGAAAACTTTTTGCGTAGATTCATCCTAAATTATGCTGAACTAACCCAAGGTTTTATTCGACTATTGAAAAAGGGCATTCCATTTTCTTGGGATGAGCTTGTCGATAAAGATTTTGATGCATTAAAACATGCACTGACTAATACATCGTTACTGCATCCACCTGATTACCATCGAGAGTACTTTCTGTACTTAGTTGCGTCTGATGCCACTATTGGCATGATGTTAGTCCAAGAGGATGATTCTAGCAGCGAACATGTGATTTATTATTTGAGTAGAAATCTCAATAAAATTGATATTAAATACGCACATGTGGAGAAGCTAGCCTTGGTAGTTGTCCAGGTTGTTCAACGATTCCGTCACTATATACTTCTCCTAAAAACAACTGTCATTTCGGATTGCAACCTTTTGATGTATATTCTCACTAAGCAATTGTTAGGGGGGAAATACTCTAAATGGATATTTATATTACAAGATTTTGATTTAGAATTTGAAAAATCTAAATCAATGAAATCTTTGGATTTCCCCGAACTATTGTGTGACTTTCCTCATGCTGATATAGAAACTGTAGAAAAATATTCCTTTGTTGATGAATCTCTCTTTCTTATTAGTACATCAAATCTATGGTATGGAGATATCATTATATACCTCCAAACACAAACTTTTAGGCCTAAGTTATCTAAAATTGATCGTCGTCAAATCCGATACCAATCCCAATAATACAATATTATTGGTGACACTCTTTATCGTCACGGTATCAATTCTATATTCTGACATCGTTTGACTCTCCAAGAGGCCGAAAAAACATTAAATGACTACCATTCTGGAGCACGTGGCAGTCATTTTTCTGGGTATGCTACTGCCCAAAATATATTACGTGTCTGTTATTTTTGGCCTTCAATGTTTAAAGATTGCATTACCGTAGTCCGAAAATGTCATAATTTCCAAGTCTACGATCGCAAAATGCAAGCACCTCCAACTCCTCTTCACCCTATGATACTTATCGGTCCTTTTGCCAAATTGGGCATCGATTTCATCACCTATAACCCTCACTCAGCCGGGGGGCACGGGTATATTATCCTAGCAGTCGATTACTTTACGAAATGGGACGAGGCTATGCCTACATATATAGCCGATGGTGAAACTGCAGCATTTTTCATTTTCAATCATGTGATTGCTCAGTTTGGTGTCCCACAAGCTATTGTTATAGACCACAGCAGTCATTTTCATAACTTTATGATGGTTGATCTATTCGCACAACTCAACCTATGCCATGATAGATCTACTCCTTAATATCCATAAGCTAATGGTCAAGTCGAAACCGTCAATAAAGTTTTAACTAATATGATTAAACGAATACTTGGTATTCATAAAGGAAACTGACATTCCATCCTCTTTTCAACATTGTGGGCTTACCATACTACTGCAAAAACATCGATGGGTTTTATTCCATTCCAACTTATTTATGGTTTGGAATCAGTGTTACCCATTGAATGTGAAATCCCATCCCAAAAACTAGCTATCGAATTATTGCCTGCTACCTCTGCAGACGAAGAAAGTTTTGTACATTTAGCACGTTTAGATGAAAATTGTCGTGATGTCGGATTGGCTAACAAAGCTCACAAAAACGTGTCAAAGCTCAATTCGATCAAAACATCAATCCTCGTTCATATCCAGAAGGTGACCTAGTCTTGCTTTATGATCAAGCTCATGACAAGTTAGATGTGGGAAAGTTCGAACCCATGTGGCATGCACCTTACATCATAAAACGTGTATTAGCTAAAGGAGCCTATGAGCTGGTTGATTACAATGGTATTCCTTTGGGAAAGCCCAGAAATGGTCTTTACCTAAAGAAATATTATGCATAAAATTTTGGTGGAGATTTGTATGTTATTTACCGTTTTTTAGGTATGTGTGATAGTTAATGTTTTTTCACATTTTTAAATACTTCTCCTGCTTATCTTGTTTTTCACCTTATTTGCAGATGTCGACATTAATTACATTGTCTTTGCTAATGGTGCTAGTCGTAGTACTCAAAATTTATCCTCCGCAGCCTGGGTTATCTATTCACCAGTGATGAGCTAGTCTCTATTCATGGAATATGCCTCAGTCAAACACCGAATAACATAGCAAAATATAGCGTAGTCATTGAGCTATTATCTGATGCCATCACATTTGGTATTTGATGTTTAATCGTTAGGTTAGATTCACAGCTCGTAGTATTACATTTAAATGGTGTCTATACAGTAAGGAGTCCAACAATGTTAAGAATGTTTTTACGGGTCCGTCTTTTGGAAAGATAATTTGACTATATCGAATATCAACACATTCTGATATGTTTAAACACATTGACAGATGCATTGGATAATCATGTGTTAAATAGACATTTGCAAGATTTGTAAATTAAAAACAATATCCATTCATACATTGATAAAGATGAACAGTAGGCAATGTAGTATTTTTTCATTAAAATAGAGTTTGTGTAAAAGTGTGTCTACAAAATATGTCATCTGAGGACATAAAGCCTCATGTCCTTTTATTTTTTTAATACGCTGACACCAAAAATAAAAAAATGTGGTCCTAGAAACTAGAATAGCTAAGCATGATGATGTTCATGATAGCAAACGACAACACGAGCAACTCGACGTAGTAATCATCTAAGTGGCCTTAGAACCCCAACTACATGTCTCTGATAAGGGCAAGGAATGTCATCTGTCCTAGTCTCTGGGATATCCAAAGTCAACCTCTCGAGGTTGTGTTCCAGCTCTATCAGAATCTCTTCTGCCTCTGGGTTAGCTGTCGTAACTGCTACAGGCTGCTCACCTCTTCTGTTAAATCGCCTCAGCCATGCTGGTCGGTTTGGGCCCACATCTGCACATGCATTTTAGATAATTAGCATTTGAAGACAAAAACACATAAAAAAATAAAAATTGAAAACATGTCAAAATGAGAAATTCTCACCTAGATCACCCCACTGAGTTCTAGTTGGAAGTGGGATATCAGGATCACCTCTGTAATCCATCCCGACATATGGAAAGTCCTCGATCAGAATGATCTGTTAGCCTAGCCAGTAAAAAAACTTAGGAGTATACCTCACTACTAGTCCATCACCTCCATGACGTGCCATCAATGCAACCCACCTCATCATGTGTGGATCCCTAGGTTCGCCCTCATATTCTAGAATATGTTGTGGTCGGAGAAGAGGAATCCTTTCTAGGGTGAAAGTAATAAGAATGGCATCATAACCGAAATTCTTCAGTTTCCCATTCTTGCATCTAGTCAGTTGTCCCTTCATGTTCACAACCACTGCCTCGCACCAATTGAACACTGTGGATTCCTAGCATTCCACAGCATTCTGCATCTGTGCCTGTGTGGCTAAATGAAGGGTGCGCTACCACACAACATGCTAACAATGAAAGTAATGGTCCTCAGGGCAAGAGCTCGATGGTCTGAATATCAATTTTGTCATCCTTGGGTGGTGCACCCCTGCAAAAGCATCGTAGATACCCATCAGTAGTATCTCCTCTTGTCCTCTGTCCAAATAATGAAATGTCGGCTCCCTGACAAGACAACCCAATCAAGAAATAGATGTCATCGACGTCAATGGTAACATGATGATCTGCGATCACGAAACATTGTTCCTGGACATTCCAGGTTCTTACCAGCCATGTCATCAGATCTACCTGAGCTTTCATCCCAAGAATGAGCCAGTATTTTAGGAGGCCACAAGTTCTTAGAGCCTGCATGGTAGCTAGATCTGCCAAATCATTGACTTCATGCTCTCTCTCCCTCCACTCCATTTTGAAAAATCAATTAGCCTAAAATGACCATTTTAAAAGGATTAGAATCATTTTTGAAAACCATCTCATGTTTTTTGAGGCCTAAATCTTGTAAAAAAATAAACCCTCACCACCTGCGCTACCACCATTTTGCAGACAGGGTGCAGTTGGGTGGATTTTTCCAGGAAAAATCCGCGCAGGCCACGATTTTCCATGTGAAAAATTTACCTGCCTGTGCAGGCCCGACTGAAGGAAATCAGCGCAGGGGTGAGGGTGCATTTTTTAACATAATCTTGCCCAAAAAAATTAACTGAAAGCTTAAAATGGAATTTTAAATGGATGAAAAGCTAAGTTAAGGAGAGATCTTCTACCTGGAAGAAGCGGTTCGCGATTTCGTCCACCATTTAGCTCAAAATCAGTCCTAGAAGTCTGGTGGTAAAACCTCCTCTCTTTGCTCTCAAATGGTAAAAATGCAAATGGTGAAAAATAATTTACTTTTCCCACTTTTATATGGTTTTTAAGCCAAAAAATATTATTTTTTTATATTTAAAATATTTTAGGAGGGAAATATTATATTTTTTAGCAGTTATAACAATTTATCGAGTTTAAATGTGCAAGATAGGTTACAAAGTGAGGATAAATCATTTTGACTATTTAGCAGACTTTTATCACTTTTCATGCTCTTAAAAAATTATGAAAAGCGAAAATCATAGAGTCCTCTTTTAAGCCCTTTTCAGACTCTTTTAAAAATGAAAAGATTGTCGAGTACTTGCTTGTTCGAACTCGTAAAAGTAAATGAACAATCATCCACTCAATATAAGTTTACCCCTTTTACGGATTGAGTTAGGACTATTTACGAAAAAGGTATACGTTGATTGAACATGGTCAATAGAGTTCTCTCTTGTATTATTTTATCCTTTTTTGGACCTGAGGGACTAAAACTTACGAAAAAGAACCTGATGGAGTCTACTTATGTTTTTCTTCTGACTCTCTAAAACTGAAAAACATCAAGCTTTACTTTCTTTGGGCTCGTTAAAATTTTACGGTAAAAGAACTAAATGAGTTTCCTTTTTGTGTCTTTTTCAAACTCTTTAAAAGAAAACGACATTGAGTTACTCCTTTATTGGACTTGTAAAAACTAAACAGTATAGGACCCATTAAGCATAACGGGACCAAACCATTCCTTCTTAGGGTTCGTTAAAAATACTTTGATGGATCCATTCAAAGGATGAGCTTACAATCCAAGCATAGGTTATCCTCCTCAAGCTTGTAAAAAATAAAGAGATACTTGCGAGTAATGGTGGGGGGAAATTGGGAAAAGGTGTCCATTTTACATTGTCATTTCTAAAGGTAGCATGTCACTCTTGAACACGACACTCCATCACATTCATGTTCGGATTGGGAAATCCATTTGTCTTACAATTAGTCGAACCTCATTGAAAGTCTTCATGGTTTTGGGTACTATCGTTAAGTCAAACACTGCCAAGTCAATTATCGTGTCATTATGTGTTCAAAATAAGTTCAACCTCAGTTTAAATTCCTTTGCAAATTCTAGTCTTCAATCGCGTCAGCCATCCTTGAGTTAGTCCTTGCAAACTATTTTCAAAACTTGACATTGTGCTTCGTGTCGTAGGCTTTCCTATGACGGGTCACTTCCTATCGACTTCAACTCATTATCTAGGAAGTCAATCTAGAAATCTTCAGTACCTTAATACATGCATGCCTTAATGGCAGGTTTCTCGCCTATGATGATAGGTTCTCATCGTTGGCCTTCGATCGAACAATTCTATGATTCTTCGACTTCAGATCACTTATTGGCACTTCATAGATTGTACTGGAAGTACCTTGAGAACCATTTTCATTATTGGTGGTTTCTTTCACACTTGTTAACGGTTCACGTCATTGACAAGTAATCAAGTGGTTTCTGTCATGTTCGACTTCGAAACATTCACTCGCATGGTCATATTCGTACTGTGGATCGAGAGATGGAGATCAAGACCCTGGATCTAGTTTCATCAATACAGGTTGTGAGGAGATTTTATATTCATGATTATGTAAACCTATTTATTATGGATGGCAACGTCCATGTTGTGTCTAATATCTATATGATTTTGGTTCTTCCATGCTTGTTCATTGAGTTCTCTTTACTTTGAGTATGGGAATGCCTACCTCAATGATGATTATTGATATACATTTGCATTGTAATCCTTGAATGTTCCCTGCAAGTTTCTGACCATTGTCTCTGATCCGATCCTTGGAATGATAAAGCGCTTCAATCTTTTAAACTTATTTTACAAACTTCGCACTTTAGGGGGCAATCTGTTACATGTCAATTTGTCACCATGACACTTGATCAGTTTATGGGTCTTTTTACCATCCGTGAACATGTTTGAATGAACTCCCTTAGAAGTCAAACAACCCAAAATATCTTGAAGTAGATGAGAAATTTGGGGAAAATAGTTGTCACACCTTGTTAAGTTTCACTTGTGCTGATTTTTCTATCTTTTCTCGCACATTTGCTAGAATTAACTATGAGAATAGTGTAGAGATTCGCTCTATCTACCACTATAAACCCATGTAGGTGAATTCAAGAAAGTAAAAATAAAAAGTACATTCTAGAAACATAGTTGGTCAAATATTTCCCAACTAAAAGCTTCCAAGTGATGACTATTCAAACTATAACCCTCAGATGATGCATCTTAATCCCTTTTCTTATGGAAACTTAATCCCTCAATTACGGAGTCTCATCCTTCTCTTTTGGATCTAAAATTTCTTCCTCTTGGCCTATAAAATGACTAGAGGGATTGAAGAGGTCAGAACTCAAAGAAGATAAACTTATGTTATTAGTTTGAGATTGGAAAGCTTGTCATCTAAGGAGGAGATTGAAGGCATTTGGGAGGGACCTCACGACATCAAGGCGAAGGTTGTAAGGCTCCTCTTTATCTTTGATTAATACAAATGAACACTTCCTCCCATTGATTTGTCTTATTGGAGTGATGAATGGTTTATAATTGTTTATAATGTTTATTAAGGCAAATTCAATTCCTAATTTCCTTGATCATTAGGTTAAGTTTTGTTTTGATTATTATATCACATGTGCTTTTGATCCTTTTGTGGTTTATGTTTGCAGGTCTTATCAAGCATTGAGGAGCTGCATCAAATCACAACAAAGGATCTTTATTAATAAATTGGTGAAATAGGTAAGAGGCTCAACCATTGGCCTTAATGCTTATAATTCAAACAAGTCCAACTTAGGGAAGAGTTAGTTCAATTGTCTTGCTTGTTTCTAGTTTCCATCAAGGATCTAGGGAGATCGCTCTTGTCCGCAAGAGATTTGTCCAGTGTAACAGAATTTTAACCCAAATCGAGACCACCAAGAGTTGCTCTTAGCGAGCATCAAAATCCACTAAGCATTTTTTGAGAAAGAGGGTTTGGTAACTCCATTTCCAACACCGGAGAAGAAGTGTAACTACATCCTCCCTTGAATGAGTGATTCACCCTTACCAACCTTTTTTCAGGAGAATGCATCTGGGTGAGTATCCTACAACCAAAAGGAAATGTTTGGTTGTTGATGAGCTCATGTATTGCAGCAAGGATGTTGCAACTCATGGGCTACTAGCTTTACTTATCAACCCGGGGTTCGTACAAACTTGGACGTGATAGTGCTGTATGCACAAGTAAAAGTGGTGGTTCTGCCTATTGTCACTATTTAGCTGGCGAGAGACCACTGGGGTTCCAAGCCAGACTTCTATGGAGTCAGAAGAAGCTTGATTCTTTGATGGAAGAATGGAAAATCTACTCTAAAGAGTTACTCTACTGCAGTAATGAAAAACAACATGTAATGCTAAACCACACCATACCCTAATTAACCATTTAAGAAGCTATGCTAAGAAAAATTGCTAAATCAACACTAAACAAATGCTACTATCTAAGTTGTAGAAGTAAAAAGCATCAAACAATATTAATGTGCAAGCAAAGAAACTAAACTAAATCTATTTTCGCTTTTCTGGGTTTTTAGGCAAAATCAAGTATGCAAACTAATTGTTCTTGTGGATGTGACAGGTGCATGGAAGGTGTTTGAGGATGGCTAGAAGGTTTATTAAGTGGTTGGATGGTGTGGATGGGTCCTAGAAGGCTTTTTTTGACTCCTAGAGGTTTCCCATCAATTCGGCCTCAAAACAGGCTGTTTCAGGAAAACCTACATGATGTACTAGAAACCTACAGGATATATCCGAGAGCTAATTGTGAGGTGTTGGAGGTGTTGGGAAGCTTGGGAAAGGTGTGTGATGGGTGGAATGGAGTGTTAGAAGGTCTAGGAGTACTCAGAAGTCAATATCCAAGATAAGAGATGGCTAGATTCGCTCAATGTGTTTAGGAGAATTTCAATGAAAAATGATGAAAAACTAGTGAGGGTGATGGTGAAACAAGGGATGGCTAAGGTGGATGAAGTGGAAGGTGGCTACTAGTTATGAAGTCTTGGTCTCCTCCTGAAGCACCTTCTCTGCATAAAACATGTGTGCCTCCAAAAAACTATGCAACAAAATACATTTTCATAAACTAGAGAAGCATGAATCAACTGCCTATATTATGCATGAAGAAAGTTGTTGAAGGGAATGAAAGCATGAGTGATATATTATTGCATAAATGGAGATGGAAAAAGATGTCAGTGAAATCTCCCTTGCAACATGAACCAAATACTAAATCAAAGACAACAAACTCCAAAGCACATACAAGAACTAGAAATCTGTGTTTTTGGGGCTACTGAAGGCTCCCTTTCTCAAGTCATGGTCCCAGAGGGAGGAAGTGAGGCCGAGACACCTGCTGACAACCTTGTGGTGATCCTTTTTCTCCTTGCTAATATACTACTTGAAAGAAGGCACAAATGGAAGCAAACTATCACAACCAATCTAATCTACACTGCTGTAATGGAAATGCATCTACTAAGCAAATGAACAATTTAGTTATGAATCTACACTAGAATACATGTACAATAAAGAGGAGCCTTAGCTGCTAGGGTTGGGCCCTAACCCAAGAGCTTCAGCCCTCTGAGTTAACTCAGTGCTGGCTGAAAACAAAACTCATTCTTATTACCAACAACAGATTACATCAAAAACTGTCACAAGTCTTGTAGCTCGAAAATAGAGTAGAGTTTTACAATAAAAATCTGAATCCTACTGAGGTCCTAGGCCTCTCTACTTATACATCTGAAGTCTCTAATGACCTCCTTAAAATTAGGGAGCCTCGGCTCCCAAACTCGAGATAAACTGGTGCTTTGTCTTTCACTTGCTCGACTACCTTCTAGTCCTCGTGATTTGGCTATTTGCACTCCGAGCTAATGGAGGAATATTCGAATGGAGGGGTAGTAAATGAGGAGGATTTACCTCCTATAATCCCTCTCCCTTTTCCCATTCGAGTTTTGACCTTGGTATTTGCCAAAATTCCTTGCTTTTATCATTTAATCTTGCATTAAATGCACATTAGACCACAAAGAAAAATATCCAACTCTAACTCATCTCATAAACAAAATATAATCAAAAGTATGCAATAAGTTATGAGAATAGTTGGTTTGACTAAGCTAGGAGGTGAATTAAGGCCCATATAATTACCCAATGATGAGGCTCATCATCATCCCCCTACTAAAAGTGTTTCTCATCCTCTAAGCAACTTAGTCAATATCCATATCCTTCATGGCTTTGGTAGCCTCTCTGACATCCCATGCCTCTGTTGTGGTCTCCTCTTCTTGTTCATAGAAGCCTGCTTTATTTTCTACCTCTTCTCACTGCCTCTTTTCTTCTTGAGTGCCTTTCCCAACCTTTTAGGGGAGTGATATTCTCTTATCTTTAAGTTGTATGGCAGTGTGTTCCATCTCCTTAGGCAAGCATGTATACTATCATCTCCTAGCAGCCTAAACATGTCCTCAAAATGTGAAATTGCTTGCTCTTGGGCAGCAAGATATCTAGGTGCCAACTAAGGATCATTTGCAATCAAATTATGGGTATTGATGAGGGCCATGGGATTTGATTGTTCAGCTTTGATCAAAAGAGGTTCAATTTGCTCTCTTGCCAATATCCTTTTCATCTCTGCAGCTCTTGACTCCTCATGGTTCATCCATGATGCCAAAGCCATTAATTGTAGATCTCCTAGCTTGGCATTGGGGTCTCAAACATTCATGTCTGTGAGGGCAATTTTGTGAAAATAAAACTCAGCCATTTTGGCCCTATCCTCTAGTGTACTTTGATCACAAAGATCAATAAACTGCATGTAGTCCTGAAATGGCATGGTTCCCCTCTGTGCTAGTGTCTTAATCTGAAATTGCAACCATTGTTCTTTGAGGTAGAGAGCATAGGATGTGGCTGGCATCCTACACTGGATTACCTCCAAGGATAGGTTGGCCATACATGCTAGTTGGTTCTCTCTTTCCTGCATTTGTCCCCTCATCCATGCATTTTCTGTCTCTAGTTGATTTCTCATTATAGCTTCTCTGTCCCTTAATCCACTTAGCTCTCTACCCATTTCTTTAAGTTTTTCCTCCATGTGCCCAATGTCTTCCACCCGCTTTGATTTGGTGATATGCATCCATCAGTGAGTTCTGACCCTCTCCTTCTCAAGCTCGAAGAACAGTGGGGTGGAAAAATTTTGAGGTATGACCCTGCCTCCTTCAATAAACCAGTAATAGGAGTCCAAGTTAGGTTGGGAGTTGGGTTCCTTTGTCTCTAGGTCCTCCTCTTTAGCTTCTTGTTGCTCCCATACCTTTCGATCCAACTTTTGTGCCTCCTGTAGATTAAGCAAAGTACACTGTAGGACTGTTTTTGTTTCCTGTAGATTTTGCTATGGATCCTGTAGGATTGCCTTACCCTTTGAGGAAGTTGATCTAGTAGTAGGCCTCCTTACATAGGTTATAGGGGACTTAAGGGAAGGAATTTTGTATTTTTGTATTTTGTAGGGGAATCTTCAATCTCAATAGGAATTTTGGTTGATGTTTGTGGCTTCCCCTGTCTTATTCTTGTGCTCTTTCTTGTCCTGAAATGTAGTGGGGCCTGCCTCTGCCTTTTTCATTTTTGCTTGATTTGGGTGCTGAGAGCAGTGAGGGTAGATGTTTCCTCTCTCCCAGTGGCCTATGGAGACACCCTAAGTGACTCCTCCTTGTGTTTTGTCCCCTCTGTTATATTGCCTTCTTCCTCTTTGTCTTTCATGTCTTCTTCTTCTTGTATATCTTCATCATCTTTATTAGTTTCCTCCTTAATTTCCTCCTCTGTTTATTTATCATCCTCCTTCTCTTCTCCCTCTTCTTCTTCATTTTCAACATGTTCCTCTATGTCAGCTCCTTATTCATCCATCTCATCCCTATCTTTCTCTATATCTTCCTCTTCCTATTTTACTTCCTCTTCACTGACAGTAGGACTAACATCATAATTGAGAGCTTTAATGTCATCCTCTGCTGGCATGTCTCTGAAAACTGACCATGTTATAGGGGTTCTGTGGTTTTGTAGGGAATCTTCAATGAGGATCCTAATCAACCCATGGTGTGCTAATTGTTTAAAATTCCCCTCCTTCACTTTGATGCTTGAGTCTATGAGTGATTGAAGCAAGAAATATTGTATGTTTAGCCTCTGGTGAGGGGGTGTTTCTACTCCAAATCTTAATTCTTCAAGGATCCTGAAATGATAGCCATAGACAACACTATATCTACCCTCACATGAGATGTATTTGATTAGTTGGTAGCCTACCTCACTCCATGGGTATGGCAGACTTTCCCTCCTTACTCCATTTTTGTCCTCAATGGGTTCTTCACCTTCTAAAAAGAATTTTCTTTTTGCCACCTGGCTGTCTCCTTTGTCTTCTTTTCTCCATGGGATTCCTAGGGGAAGTGTGGTGACCCTGCTGATGAGCTCTAGGGTGAGATCTATAGTGAGGCCCCTTATTACAACAGTGGCATGGATTCTGTTGTGTGGAGTGAGGGAGAGAGAAAATTCTTGAGCCACCTCATCATCATACCCTCTGAATTTTTCAAAAAACCCCATCCAGTTATGTCTTGTGAAGATTTCAAGAACTTGGGGGTGTTGTTGGATCCTCACAGTGTTTGTGGGCTCTCTCCTATTAAACCCTCCTGTCATCTTGCTGGTGAGGCTTGAGGAAAAAATGAGAAGGTTGAAACAATTTTTCAAATGCAGGAGAAAAATAGAGTTGACTGTGTATTTAATTCCCTTCACACGGTTGCTAAATTCACTCAAATTTAGAGTATCCCTGGTTCATTTACTTGCAAAGGGGAATGTAATTTTAGAGCCTACCTCTTTAGACTAGTTGTAGTGGCGAATTCCCATGATATCCCTTCTAAACTCTTCTCTGCCAATCCTGTAGACAGTGTTTGTGTATCTTGCAGACTGTATCCTGTAGGAATTCTTGTGCATGCTCCTGTAGGAATTCATGTGCAGTGAACGATGGATCTTTGCTTCTGGTGGTTGGCCTAGGTTATGAGAGCGACTTGAGTGAGGGAGTTTCGAGGAGGTGAAATGCATGAATGCATGGGAATGATGTTTTATTTTCTCTTATGGTGATTCAGGGTGAGGTGGTGTGTTAGCAGCAAAGGTATGTTGCCATTTTTGGACCGTTGGTCCCCACTACCACCTCATTATTTCCCACTCCTCGTGATCATCTCCCACCTCATAGATCCATAGTTTAACTGCTTTTTGTCCTACTCCTTCTCTATATTTGAGTTGACTTCAGCCACGTGTGAGAGGACACCCGATTGTGCATGTGCTAACTGAACGAAGGTGGCCAAGTTAACTAGCCACCTTTTCACTTATAAACCAACTATCTCGTAAGCCTTACAATTTTTTACTACATGATGCATATGAGAGAGCAAGCTACCTATGGTTTCAATGCTATGTTGCAGTTGTCGAAGACCAGAGGTGTTGCTGTCTATTTTTTATGCATGCCATTCTTCTTCCTCCTCTTATTGTATGCTAATGGTTTCTCTGCTTTTGCAGGTATCTATGGTTCAAGATTTGATGTTGCTGCTTTGGAGCTCCTGAATCATCCTGCTGAAGACTTGCTGCTAGTGTGATTGGCATTCTGTGGGATAGGCTACTACAGGATTTCCTATAGGATGTCCTGTAGCTAATTCTCCCTCGGAATTCTTTAATCATTTTTCTTGTTGGGGTTGTGAGGATGGTGGCATGGATGGAAAGAAGGAGTGGGAGTGTGGAGAGTAAAGAAACTCAGGTGATGTTCTTTACTCCTCTCTATTTTTCCTTTTTTTCTTTGAAGAATGAAGAAAAAAATTGTTGAAATTGTTCCTTTTTTGTTTGAATGGTGAGTGTAGGGATGATGATGGTGGATGAGGTCTGGTGCTAGATCATGAATAGGGTGAATTTTAGGGACCTAACAAGTCCATCATATGCCTTCAAATTGCTTCTTGTAGGATTCCTGGGTCACTGTAATTCCTACAGGATCATCCTATAGGTTTTCAGAGGATCTTGTAAGAATACATGGGATCCTGTAGAAAACACAGTCTTTGCATAAATCGAAGTAATGGAGTGGGAAAATGACAAGGAGTGAAAAAAATGAATATGTGAGTGGCAGGGGTCTCCTTGGGATCCTCTTTTTCTCCTTAATTCCTTCTCACCCACCCGCAAATGGAAATTATATATATATATATATATATATATATATATATATTGAAAAACAACTAGGCTGCCTCAAGAGCTTTTCAACCCAAAGATGGGACTCAGGGACCTCATGGAGGTTTTCACCTGAGTCCTTATTCTTTTTCTTTTTTTTTCACTTAGTGATTTGATGAGGGAGGAGCTGGAACTTGCTCCACTATCATCACTGCTTTATTGATATCATCAATGAACTCTTGTTTTGATAAAGGTCTCTTGTACATTTTCAATTGGTGTCCATTAACAAGCAAAGGAATGGCTTCTTCATCTATGGTTCTGATTTGCACTGAACCGTTATCATGGCATCTTTCCACAACATAAGGTCCGAGCCATATTTTCCTTAAGTTTCCCTTGAAGTATTTGTACCTAGAATCATATAACAATGCCCAATCGCCTTCCTGAAATTTCTTCTCCTTGATATTTCTATCATGCCAAATATTCCTCTGAAGTTGAACTACCTTTGTATGTAGGAGGACCTGCATTCTGAATTCATCCAAACCATTCAATTGGAACAGTCTCTCTTTCTGTGCACTGTTGAGATCCAAATCTAGTTGGGTTGCCATTCTTAAGGTGTTATATTCAAATTCAATGGACAACAAGGCCTTTTTCCCATAGACCAACTCATAGGGTGTGAATCTAATAGTGGTATTCCATGTGGTATTATAGGCCTAGGTGGCCTCAACTAGTCTTTCTGCCCAATCCTTCCTACTGCTGCTCACCACCTTGGTTAAGATTTTCTCCAGTGCTCTGTTGGTCACCTCCACTTGCCCATTAGCTTGTGGATGATGAGTGGAGGTCCTATACTTGATCTTGTGATGGCTGAGTAGGTCTTCAATCATGTTGGAGGTAAACCGGTTGCCTTGGTCTGTGACCAGCTCTCTAGGGTACCCAAATTTGTATAATACATTCTCCCTTAGGAACTCAGCCACCTTCTCTTCTGTTGTTGCCTTAATTGCCTTGGTTTCAATCCACTTAGTCAAATAATTAGTGCACACAATAATGTATTGTTTTTGCTTTGAAGGAGGGTCAATAGGCCTAATGAAGTCCATGCCCCACTCGTCAAATGGCTCGAAAGTCACTTGAGGCTGCACAGGCATTTCATCTCTTGGAGTAGGCCTTCCCATCTTCTGGCACCGATCACACTGAGTAGTGTACTTTTTCACATCCTGATGAAGAGTGGGCCAATAATAGCTTGCTTGTAACACTTTGAATGTTGTCCTATTTGCTACAAAGTGACCTCCACAAGGCCCATCATGACAGGTCAGAAGGATGTCAAAGACTTCCTCTTCCCTAACACACCTTCTCAAGATTTGATCTGGGCCAAGTTTGAAAAGATTGCCCCCAATCCAAGTGAAGGGGGCGCTTTTCCTGACTATCTTGCTCTTTTCTTTGGAGGAAAAGTTTGGTGGGAACTGAGCTGATACCAAATAGTTTGCTATATCAACAAACCATGGAGAGAGAACTGAAATAGCAAATAAGTGCTTGTCTGGTAACTGGTCATCCACCATTCCTTCTTCACCTGCAGGCAAATTTACCCTAGATAAAAAGTTTGCAACAACATTTTCCTTACCAGGCTTATCAACAATGGTTAGATCAAATTGTTGTAATAAAAGCAACCATCTTATAATTCGAGCATTCACATCTGGTTTGTTCATTAAATATTTGATTGCAACATGGTCAATATGCACAAATGTTTGATAGCCTGTAATGTAATGCCTGAATTTGTTTAATGAATGCACAACAGCCAGGAGTTCCTTTTCGGTCACTGTATAATTTAGTTCAGCCTTTGATAAGTTCTTATTGATAAAATAGATAGCATAAGGCAGTTTTTCATCTATCTGACCTAGGGCTGCTCCTATGGCTTTGTGTGAGGCATCAGCATGAATATGAAAGGGGAGGGCCTAGTTTGGGCCTCGGAGAATTGGTGCAGTGGTTAACTTATCCTTTAGAATGTCTAAGGCCTCTTGACAGCTTTTTGACCATATAAACTCAAAATCTTTGGCCAACAAACCAAATAAAGGAGAGGCCAACTTGCTGAAGTCCTTTATGAACCTTCGATAGTATCCAACTAACCCTAGGAAACTTCTGACATCTCTCTGCTTTTGAGGAGGTGGGACCCTTTGGATGATGGCTATTTTGTTTGGGTCCACCTGCAGTCCTTGTTGAGATATTGAATGACCTAGCACGGTCCCTGCAGTCATTAAGAATTCACATTTTTCAAGACTGAGAGACAGGTTCATTTCAATGCACTTGTGCAATACTTTGCCTAGGTTAGACATGGCTTCTTGAAAATCACAGCCATAAGGTGTAAAATCATCCATATAAATCTCCACCGCATCATGGACTAATTTGGAAAAAATACTCAAGACTATTCTCTGGAAAGTAGCAGGATCATTGCATAGGCCAAAAGGGAGGAATCTATAGGAAAAAGTACCCCAAGGACAGGTGAATGTGGTCTTATCCTGGTCTTCTGGGTAGATCTAGATTTGGTTGTACCCACTGAATCCATCTAGGAAAGAGAAAAACCTTTTCCCTACCAGGCCATCTAGCACTTGGTCAATGAAGGGTAGAGGAAAATGATCCTTCTTTGTGGCTTTGTTCAACTCCTTGTAATCGACACAAATCCTCCACTTACCATTTTTCTTGGGAACTAACACCAAAGGGGAGACCCACTCACTATCGGAGATAGGGTAAATGAATCCTACATCTAGAAGTTTTTGCAGTTCTTCTTTGACTATATCTTTAAGAGTTGGATTCATCCTCCTTTGTGGTTGCCAAACCGGCTTGAAACCTTCTTTGATGTATATGTGGTGAGTACACACTGAGGGTTGTACTCCCTTCATTTCCTTGTAACTCCAAGCGAAGGCTTCTAGTCTATTTTCCTTTAACATGTTGCATAGCTTCTCCTCTTTGAGAGCAAAAAGAGATGGATTGATTTTCAAAGTTCTCTGGGCCGCATTGTATGGTTTTGACACGAAGTGGGTTGGAATCGGCCAAGCATAAGTCAATTGGATGATTGTTCTGGGTTTCCTTTACTTCTTCTTCTAAAGGTAATGAACTAGGAGTTGGACTTTGGAGTAGATGTTCAATCAAGTCATCCTCATCTTGTTGTCCTCCTCCCGTGGTTGCTTCCAAAGCATAAAGGTGGGCGAAATAAACTCCATCTTCTTCCTCCTCCTCCAACCATAAAGGTAAATCATGCTCTAGAGAAGGTTGACGGGAGGGTATAGGACTAAATACTTGGACATATGCCCATTCTTGATGGTCATATTCCCAGCTCTGCAACTAATGTAAGCATCAACAATGGCCAACCATGGCCTCCCAAGGATGAGAGGATAACCAGTAAGCTTAGCCTTAGGTTGGAGAAATAGGAAATCTGCAGGGTACTCCCAGATTTCCCCAAGATCGATCACAATGTGTGGGGCAATGGTGTCATTGATGTGCACATCTACTACAGGGCTTCCAGGGCCCAAATATTTTGGACATATTACCTGCCCCAACATTAAGTCGGACAGCTGCCCAATGACATTAATGGTAGGGGCATCCTTTCGCCTCCCTAGATGCTTGCAACAATTCTCCTTAATCAACTTATTGTAAATGGGAACATCTTTTATTGCCTAGAGAAGAGGGATCTTTACACATAGATTTTTCAATTCTCCTAGAAGTTCAGTCTCTTCTGGGGTCGGCTAGAGTGGTTGGGATAATCTCTTAAGAAAGGGTGGATTTACTTTAAGGTTGCTTTCCTCTCTTCCTTCCTCAACCTCCCTAGGTGGAGGGGGAGGTTTGTTATCCGGGAGAACTCTCCAAGATCTCAGGTTAATCTCTTGGATTTCCACAACATAAGCTGGATATGATGTCTCTCCACTATATACTTGTTGAGCCTGCCTATTGTTCGGGTTTGGATTTGGCTGGGTAGGCATCTGGGGTTGCTTGGGTGGAGCAAAGTGTAGGAGTTGTGGTTGGGAAGGTGGTGGGGGCAATATATCTAGAGCATTGCTGTATTGGGGCCTCCACGCCTGGAGTGGTGTATTCCACTGAGGTTGTGGCAGAGCATAAGGTTGAAATGATTGGCTGGTTGGCTAGGAATGATACTAAGATGCATAGGACTAAGGAGGGGGTGTAGACTAGGAAGGATGAGCAGGGGGTCCCCAAGAAGGTATAGATGTGGTTTGGTTGGGGTTGTAATATGCATGGGATGACCCTTGCATGCCTTGCTGGTATGGTCTAGGCCCATGAGGTCTCCTTTGGTTAATGTAGCAAAGCTGCTCAGTGACCCCTTCAGCTCCTTGATATACAGCTTTGAGTCCGGGTAAAGAAGGGCACTTGTCTGTGGAGTGGTTTTCTTCACAGACCGAGCAAATTTCAATAGAGTTCAATGGACATTCATTCCTAGGATGCCTCCTGGTGCATCTAGGACAAAAGATGGCCAAGGCTCTCTCTGCTTCCTCCTACTTCCTTTTAATGTTCATGGTGTCCATTTGCAAGGCAAGGGTTTGTAGCATCTCACTTTTGAAATCTTCCAGCATGTTTCCAATTTCACCCTTGATGGATGAGTTGGAAGATGGTGTATTGGCCATAGGTTGACTACCCCTACCCTTTTTACTGGCCACCCTAAAATGGTTTCTAAAGACACTCTTGATATCCTCATAGGGTAATTGGTAGATAACTCCTCCTGTTAAAAAATGTAAGGTATCTAGAAGATCTTCTCTTACTCCCCGAAGCAGGACCAACTTTAGTGACTCAGGGTCAAGTGTGCACCTGGCCCTTTTGTAACTGAGCTGGAATATTTCTTCATAGTCTTCTAAGGATTCATCATGGCCTATGGTCATCCTGAAAATTTCTTTTTTAGTATCCTTTGACCGACAGTAGTCCCGATATTTGTTGTTAAAGGCCTGCTGCATCTAAACCCAAGTTGTGATGCTATCTCTAGTTAAACCCATGAATCAGCGCAATGTTGCATCCTTGAGGCTAGATAGAAATAGTTTTAACTTTTTTCTCATCATCTGTATGGTCATAGGTTCGGCATATAACAACAAACTCAAACAAGAGAGTGTCAAGGTCCTCTGTGGTAAGGCCATGGAAATGAGGTAGGGCACAGGGGCTTATATTTTTCATCTTAGTGTCCTCATTAGTTTCCCTGATGGGGAAGGCACCCTCAACTCGCTCTCTATTCCCTCTATAATTTCGGTTTTTAGCCATTGGTTCAGTAGGAATGGGTTCCTCTTCTTCTTCTTCCCCTGTAGGTTCTTCAAATATGTCAGGTTGCTCACTTAAGGGTTCCTCCAGTTCAAAACCACCGAAGAAGAGAGAAGGTTGGCTGTTGGATGTAGTGGGGGTATTTGGCAAAAATTTCCCTAATTTGTCCCTATTCCTACGAGGCATGAAAGGAAATATTTTTGGGTTGGTTTTGTATTCTTTTTTAAAACTTGGAAAGTACTTGCAGAATTGAAATTGTTGATTGAATGAAAATTACTGATAGAATGAAAAAGTTACTTCCTGAATTAAAATCCTACTTGCAGAATGGAAAGGAAAGCAGATAATGCAAACTGAAAGAAAGGAAACAACTCGATTACTTTTGCAGAAGTAAACTAATGGAAAAATATTGAAGACAAGAAATAGAAGAAAAGAAAGTAGTAATCACATTCTACTCAGACACCTCCCCGGCAATGGCACCAAAAAGTGATGAGCGCTAGTATTGCAGCAAGGATGTTGCAACTCCTGGGCTACCAGCTTTACTTATCAACCGGGGTTCGTACAAACTTGGAGGTGAGTGTTGTATGCACAAGTAAAAGTGATGGTTCTGCCTATTGTCACTGTTCAGCTGGCAAGAGACCACTGGGGTTCTAAGCCAGACTTCTATGGATTCAGAAGAAGCTTGATTCTTTGATGGAAGAAAGGAAAATCTACTCTAAAGAGTTACTCTACTGCAATAATGAAAAACAACATATAATGCTAAACCACACCATACCCTAATTAACCATTTAAGAAGCTATGCTAAGCATAATTGCTAAATAAACACTAAACAAATGCTACTATCTAAGTTGCAGAAGTAAAAGCATCAAACAATACTAATGTGCAAGCAAAGACACTAAACTAAATCTATTTTCACCTTTTTGGTTTTTTAAGCAAAATCAAGTATGCAAACTAATTGTTCTTATAGATGTGACAGGTGGATGGAAGGTGTTTGAGGATGCTTAGAAGGTTTATGAAGTGGTTGGATGGTGTGGAGGGGTCCTAGAAGACTTTTTGTGAATTCCTAGAGGTTTCCCATCAATTCGGCCTCAAAATAGGCCGTTTCAGGAAAACCTAAAGGATGTACTAGAACCTACACGATGATCCTGTAGGAATTACAGGAAACCTATAGGATACAGCCGAGAGCTAATTGTGAGGTGTTGGAGGTGTTGGGAAGCTTGGGAAAGGTGTGTGATGGGTGGAATGGAGTGGTAGAAGGTCTATGAGTACTTAAGAGTCAATATCCAAGATAAGAGATGGCTAGATTCGCTCAATGTGTTTAGGAGAATTTCAATGAAAAATGATGAAATACTAGTGAGGGTGATGGTGAAATAAGGGATGGCTAAGGTGGATGAAGTGGAAGGTGGCTACTGGTTATGAAGTCTTGGTCTCCTCCTGAAGCACCTTCTCTGCATAAAACATGTGTGCCTCCAAAAAACTATGCAACAAGATACATTTTCATAAACTAGAGAAGCATGAATCAATTGCCTATATTATGCATGAAGAAAGTTGTTGAAGGGAATGAAAGAATGAGTGATATCTTATTGCAGAAATGGAGATGGAAAAAGACGTCAATGAAATCTGCCTTGGAACATGAACCAAATGCTGAATCAAAGACAACAAACTCCAAAGCTCATACAAGAACTAGAAATTTGTGTTTTTGGGGCTACTGAAGGGTCCCTTCCTCAAGTCATGGTCCCAGAGGGAGGAAGTGAGGCTGAGACACCTGCTGAGAACCTTGTGGTGATCCTTTTTCCCCTTGCTAACCTGCTACTTGAAAGAAGGCACAAAAGGAAGCAAACTATCACACAACCAATCTAATCTACACTACTGTAATGGAAATGCATCTACTAAGCAAATGAACAATTTAGCTATGAATCTACACTAATATAAATGTACAATAAAGAGGAGCCTTGGCTGCTAGGGTTGGGCCCTAACCCAAGAGATTCAACCCTCTGAGTTAACTCGGTGCTGGCTCAAAACAAAACTCATTCTTATTACCAAAATAACAGATTACATCAAAAACTATCACAAGTCTTGCAGCTCGAAAATAGAGTAGATTTTTACAACAAAAATCTGAATCCCACTGAGGTCCTAGGCCTCTCTACTTATACATCTGAAGTCTCCAATGACTTCCTTAAAATTAGGGAGGCTCGGCTCCCAAACTCGAGATAAACTGGTGCTTTGTCTTTCACTTTCTCGGCTGCCTTCTAGTCCTCATGATTTGGTTGTTTGCACTCTAAGCTGATGGAGGAATATTCGAATGGAGGGGTAGTAAATGAGGAGGATTTACCTGCTATAATCCCTCTCCCTTGTCCCATTTGATTTTTGACCTTGGTCTTTGCCAAACTTCCTTGTTTTTATCCTTTAATCTTGCATTAAATGCACATTAGACCACAAAGCAAAATATCCAACTCTAAGTCATCTCATAAACAAAATATAATCAAAAGTATGCAATAAGTTATGAGAATAGTTGGTTTGACTAAGCTGGGAGGTGAATTAAGACCCATATAATTACCCAATGATGAGGCTCATCAGTTTTCCAACTTCTCATAACAACCATGTCCATCCTTTTACTAGAAAACCCACCCCACTACTACCGCTTCTTCCATCCTGGAAATGTCGTTTAATTTGATATCTTCTCCTAGGAATAAATTGGGCTCATTTGCCTTCATCTTCACACATTATTTGTTGGTTTTTAGAGCGGTTTTCTATGAAGGCAGCCAAGAGGGCAGCTAAGAATTCAAACAAGAATCCTCACTAAGCATTTCCCCAGTAAGTAAATCACACTGGAAACCAGTTGTGGAAGGTAAATTGTGGGGGGTTATTGGAACAAGTGAGGTTGCACTTTTGAAAACACCAAATGAACAATGTGAGGAAAAATCACAATTGAGGCAAGAAGGTTTTAGGCAAGTAGCTAAATGGAACAAAAGAGGAGATAGGGGGGACTATAGACTGAGAGTGTGACTGGGGATGGGCACGAGGGTCAAGAGGGGGGCAGGTGGAGGGAGAAAGAAAGGGACCATAGAAAGTGTCAACATTGGGAGATGTTGGATCAAAGATCAAGGTTGGGCAGTACGATGGTGGAAGAGTTGGTAGAGAGGGTATAACATGAGGGGAAGACCACACATATAATATGTGTGTGCACTATGTGTGTGTGTGATCCTTTTTTGTAGTTCAAAACCATTTTATTAATTTGTCAAAATCAAAATTTTACAAAGGATAAACATGTTAGCCCCAACTCTCCTGGCCTCACTCTAACCGTATTTGTTGGCTTAGAGAGCAAAGCAAAACCTATGGATAGTCCACAAAGCTCTGTCGAGTAAACAAAAAAAATCATATCCATAATGCCCCAAAAATAAAGAGAATAAGAAGGTAACCAATATCCATCAAGGAACATGAGGGGGGTCTAGAGCGTGCCCTGCCCTTGGTGCATCTGGAGGGTGAAGGTCGCCATGTAAATGAAATTCCATGTGAGCTAGATGCCCATCTAGCTAGTTGAGACAATTATTGGTGCGTCTCTGGCTTCATTTGATGGAGCCCGGCCAATCAAGGATATCGCATTGATTTTGTTGCAGATCGTTCATGAAGAAGATAAATTCATTGCGGTCCTCATACCGTTACTGTCGCATCTCCTCTAGCTCTGTCATGATATGTCTCATATGAAGGTCCAAAGAGACAAAGGGAGGGGGTTGTTCTACAAAGCCATGGGAGGGGACTCTGTCCCGAGACAACTCTCCCCGAAACACTACACCAACATCCCCATCGTTGGCCTCCCCAGCACCCACCTGACCACTGCACCCCACCTATTTCCCACATGGCCTCTGCCCCCCCTAGTCCAACCCCTTTGTCTGAGCATCATTCTAGATGCACCAAGCCACCAAGGGAAGAGCTCTTCCATAGAGCGAGTGTCAATTATGTACCAGCAAGCACCACCCTAATGATTCCTCGCCAGTAAGACACTGGATTCAACCCTCCTTGGCTCCCACTACACCAACTTAGAGTACGAGTTCTGCCACCACCTAAGCAGGGTAGAATTCATAACATATCCTTAGAGGTGGCCATTCCGACCCCCATAAACCCTAATTGGATCCAACTACCCAATTTTAATCGCACAACTTATAACAACAATAAGTCATGCTCTCTAAAAGAAGAAATCACCCAATTCACCTCCCTTCTTCTGGGGAAGGATGAGGGTCGCCCCCAAGACTCCACTCGTATAAATTAAACAAGGACTAAACACTTGCAACCACAATGACATAAAGCGAAACTTACCCAACACGTTCCCAGATGTCGGGGGTCAACCACTAGGGGGGGCACAGAGTAGACCTGAGGCACTGAGCCCGCCGACATCCACCAATCCTCGGGTCCCAAATCTTGTGCCGTTGCTTCTCCACCAGATCCCCTCCAACTTCTAACCTCCCAAACGCAATATCATAACACGAAATTACCAAGGGGATGAGCATGCACAAATTGGTGCGTTATTCATACTCTATATCGTTTCTGCAACTCACTTCCACTCCGATAGCATAAACATTCGAACAGTGGTTCTAGGCTTCCAACCCTAGTTTATAACGTTTGTCATGCTTCTCGAGACTTCTCAGCCTCCGCCTCCAGGTGTCCCGAGGATGTACCAACTTGTTACAGTCTGTCATGATTGTAACATCTGTTTGTGTTGGTGGATCCATGCTCCTCCACCCCCACACAATATATATATGATTATATATATATATATATATATATATATATATATATATATATATATATATATATATATATATATATATATATATATATATATATATATGATTTTATATATATATATATACCATAAACACTTAACTATATAAATTTATATATTTATAAACAATTACAATACAAGTGTAATATTTCAATAAATATAAAAATTAAATACGTATAAAAGCATATGTAAATTAAACCAAAATATTTCAATTTTCAAATTTTGTTGTCATTTATTATTGTTTAATATATATATATATACAATTAAATTATAAAAATTTAGATATTTATAAACAGTTATAATAGAAGTGTAATATTTCAAGTAAATATAAAAATAAAATATTAAAACACACACACACACATTAAAAATATTTTAATCTTTATGTTTTGTTGTCATTTTTTTTTCCAAAGATAAAATTTTGTACATGGGGTACTGCCCCATTGAATAAAGTCAGCCTCCCTCTTAGCCCGAAGGTAAGAGAGAGGTTGTTGGTAATATGACATCCCTTAGTATAGACTCACTTAAGAGCATAACAAAGTTACTCTATTCCAGAGCGTTAACATGTCAACTTAGGAGACTTGAACATGGGTGTAGAGGATAAAAACTATTCACCCAACTACCCAAGCTAAACTCAATTGACAAAAAAATTGGGCATTGGGTACCACCTGGGGAAGAAAGTTAGCCTCCCTCTCAACTTGAAGGTAAGAGAGTGGTTGTTGGTTCTAGGCCAGCCTGTGATACGCCTTAGCTTGATAAATTATGTAATTAAATGTGCATATTTGTATTTATGGTTAATGTATGCTAGACCGAAAGACATTTGAAATTTTAATTATCACTAAATTATTACTGATAATAATTGACTGTCAAGTTGTAATTAAGATGTTTTATTTTTGTATATATGGAAAATTAGTCTTTGAGTATAGATGGTTAAAAGAGATAAGGTTACAAATTATTGTGGAAGTATTATTACCCATCAATAAGTCCTAGGTATCTACTATGAATGATTAGATTTAATTGAGGAATTATGATTATTGACCAGTTAATTGTTTCCTAGAAGACAAAGAGTTGTCCTTAAGAGTGGGAAATAGGAACTCATTAATGATCGGATAACTACCTGCTACCTGTTGGTAAGGTGGAGGCAAATAGTAACCAACAAAATAGTGGTAGATGGATTGGAATAAAAAAACTTTTGTCTCCTTGATTTATCTTATTCTGAGAGCATAAGAGACTTAAGAGAAGCAAGGAATAGAGACAGAAAGAAATTGTAGGCCTCGTATGCTTGGGGGTACATTAGGTGTTTTGCAGTGTCAAAGTCTGGACAAGTCGAGTACTTGACTACTAATTTTCCAATATATATATATATATATATATTAAAGATTGGTTCAAGTTGGTATCTTCGAGTACAAAATTTACTTGTTTGTCAAGAGAAAGGAACTGTTTATGTGTTATGTCTAGTTTTTATGCAGATAAAAGAAAAAAAGAAAATTGTTGTTTTGTTATATTTGAATTATTATGTCTACTAATTCTGTATAATACTTAGTACGCATGATTTGATAGAAGAAAGAGACATAAATTATTTTCCATGTCAAAGAAGTATAGGATAGAGTAAAGAATGCACTTAGAGCTTTAAAGCAACAGTTTATAAAAATGAATTCTATTCATGATGAAAATTGGAAATAGAGTATAGCAAATAGAAAAGAAAATTATGAAATGCAAACACCAGTGTCTATATATATATATATATATATATATATATATACAACTTTACACAATACATAGATTATACATATAACAAAACATAACTCTTAACATGTATATTTGACTCTCTCTCTCTCTCTCTGTTTGTCTCTCTCTCTCTCTCTATATATATATATATAAGACTGAACTCATGTAACATAATATCAGTAAATTCGAAACTAGTAAAGTATACAAATAAATAAATAAACTTATGTATATATAGTAGAGGAAAGAGATGAGTATAAAAACACTTAGAAACTGTAGCAATATTGGAAATTTCAGTCCATTATTGTATATAAGATGACTACACATAAACATGTGTGTGTGTGTGTGTGTATTGTAGACTTTATAATATTTTTATAAAAAGTCTGAATACGGGAAGAGATATTGCCTCTTCAAAAGAGAATAAATTGAACAAAATTATGGATTACTATGAGATACTATCTTAGTACAGAACAAGACGTATAGCTTGGTGAAATTAAATTAAGTTCCAAAGGAGCTATATGCCTCATAAGGCTTCAAAAATAAATAATTAACTAAATTATAACTCTAAAGGCAAACAATCTGAAGACTTGACTTCAGACAGAGAAACTTCGTCCATGCAGAAGCCAAGAGTTGGGGATCTCCGACCTCGTGAATGAGACGAATTAGTTGGAATGGAACCACGTTAACTTGGAAACATTTATTTGTAAGGTTTTGGTTGTGTTTGATTATGTATCTGTAGAGCCCATTATAAGCAAAGTCAATGATTAATACAAAGAAGTATGTAAAAGAAAATGATGAGAGTTTAGTAATTAAATAAATTTAATGCAGAAAGAGGTTATATCTCAAATACCCAAGAATTATGATTTTGTATGCCCGACACTTTTCCTACTTGAGCAATGGAAATAGAGTATTAGTTATGACATACAAAATGAATGAAAATAAATGTTTCAACAATGTTAAAATGTATAAAGAAAATAAATAATATAAATCCTATGATAATGAAACATGTCGAATTTACAAACATTCACAAGATATTTTTCCAATTTCAAGGAAATAAGGAGATGTAAACTATCGTAAACAACATACAAAGTAAGTTGTGAAGGGAATCAACATACGGTTTTAACATACATGTATAAACACTCATGAATATGAGAAAATGTTGAATAGCCACTGTAATTTCTTGGAATTTAGGACTTAAAGGGAAAACCCCAAACCATCGTATTTTATGATACCGCCTTTGCCAAGTTAAGTGCCAAACAAAAAGACCTAGTTAGGATAAGAAGGAAAATTTCATAAATTATAGCCAGGACTATCAAATCTTGTCATAACCCTTAAAAATAATATAACAAAAAAAAAATGGTAGAGAAATGGCTCTATAAAACCATCATTTTTCATAAACAAATTTTGTACTAAAAGCAACAAACGAATTAAAGAGTAGAAACCCTAACATAGTGCGTGCTAAAATAAAGTTATAGAGAACACCACCGAGACCATTTTCCACAACAAGACTCTCTTGAGAGTTACAAAGGTTAAAAGGAAATTCATTATCAATAAAATTAAAAAGCTTGGGTTGCAGAAAAACCCTAGAATATTGAAGCCAATAGGGTTATCCTAAAATAACAAAAAAAATATACCACAAGCTCCTTTTTCGTGTACAAAACCATAAAGAACAAACCACTATAAAATCAGTGAATTGTGACATGGTTATGCACTGCCATCGCTTCGAAAACATAATGACTAAGAGGTATAAAATGTAGAATGAAAGTTTACCTGAAGAAGTAAAGGGTATTGTAACCCCTGTGGTCATTATCTAATTTGAGTCGGTGAAAAATATTAACCAAGGAAAAAATAAATTGTTAGGTTTTTAACGAGTAACGTCACAAATAACTTTTGAGGAAGAAGGAGAGGAGTTTCTGCTACCCTGCAAGCATAAACCAAGAAAATTCTAGAGATTGTCAAGTAGCATAACATATAAGATATGAGAAAAGAATATGTAAGTGATAGAAAAGCACCAGAAAGGATTCCAAAGTTATTTACCTTTACCAGAAGCCGTTGAAAAGTTGAAAAAAGACATTCCACTAGATAAATGAGAGACCAACATCTTGAGATAAGTCTAGACTCTCACATAAGTAATAAAAGTGATAATACCAAGTACAAGTTGCAGAGCAGAGTAAACGACGAAAGAAAATAATAGAAATGAATGAGGTTTGATAAACGCAAAGTGGTCAATAAATTTTCAAGAAACCATAAATCAAATGCCACCATTGATTGTGTGAGATTCAATCTAAAATGTTGATTTGCTAGGTTAAAGGTATCACACTTGGATGCACTAGCAAGTGCCACACATCAATATGGAACAGTCTAGAGGGTTCACGATTAAATACATATACCTTACCACAAACGATGAGCCACAATCTCAAATTTAATACAACATTCAAAACATGTTAACAAGATGTATCATTGATATGGTAAAGTAATATTTATCTGATGCAACCAATGTTGTGTGCGTGATAAAGTATCACTTATTCGATGCAACCTATGATATGCATGAATTATGTTCCACATTATTGTGAATAATATTGAATATGAATGGAAACAAGAACCATATTAAAAAAAATTGTGAGTATGTAGAGGTTCATTACACAACCCTCAATATAGACTCACTTACGAGTGCAACAAGTTACTCTATGCCAAAGCGTAAACATATCAAATCACGAGACTTTAACCTAAATGGGGAGTATAACAACTATTTTGCCCAATCACCCAATCTAAACTTAATTGACTAAATTTTTGGGCTTGGGTACCACTTGGTGAAGAAAGTTAGCCTCCCTCTCAACCTAAAGGCAAGAGAGAGGTTGTTAGTACTAGACCAACACTCTATTTAGACTCACTTAAAAGCACAACAAATTTACTCTATTCCAAAGCATCAACATGTCAACTTATGAAACTTGAACCTAGGTGGGGATGATAACAACTATTCTTCTCAACCAACCGAGCTAAACTTAATTAACACAAAATTTTGGGCATTAGGTATTGCCTAGGGAAGAAAGTAAGCTTTGCTCTCAACCCGAAGGCAATAGAGAGGTTGTTGGTACTATGCCAACCCTCAATATAGACTCACTTAAGAGCATAACAAGTTACTCTATTCTAGAGCATAAACATGTCAACTCATGAGACATGAACATGGGTGGGGAGGATAATTATTCCACCCAACCACCCAAGCTAAACTCAATAGAAATATTGTTATTTATTTTATATATATTTGTGTGTCAAAAAGGAATTATTTAATCATTTTTCATCTCATCGAGATCTCCTACCATGCTCTTCATTTCTATGAAATTGCATGGAAACGGGTTGGCATACCCCCATAGAAAAGCTACAATCTTTGTGATGGTGTGATCGTTTTGTAAAGTCAAGTTTACCTTAGCTACCCAACAAATAATAATAATAATAATGTATATTTTTTTATTTTTTTATTATAATTTGAAGCAATTTTACCCATGATGGGATGCTTATGACCAAGTTTGTATGAGGCTGTAGGTTTTAACCCTGTGCAAAAATTACCTGCAAACAAATTCTCAAAAACATAAAATATACAATGGCAATAGCATAAAACATAAAATAGATATACACAGAGATTTTCCCTTGGATCCTAAAACCGGGACTACCAGATTAATTTTTCATTATATTCATTTCAATGTTACAATACATATATATACATGTCGAAGCATACATAAACCCCAATCCATTAACCCTAGATTAGAACATAATCGTAGTTCCTGTTGGAGAAAATGTAACTAGGTTCGGTCTTCATAAATATAATTTTGATATTTGTATTTATTCAAGAAAAGAAAAAATATTTTTGTAATATTTGTTAATGATTTTCTTGCTCATTGAAAATAGGTCAAGCACATTTTCGTGCTTCTAGAAAGGCAAAGTCAAAATGTAATTATGATAAGACCCTTTGAGGGCATGTTACATCAAGTAAGTCAATGTACAAAGTCAAGGCAACAACTCCAAGCAAGGTCAAATCCTCTCCCAGCATCAACGTGGTCTCCAAACAACAAAACAATGAATAAAATTGAATTATAAATCAAATTGTCAAGTCGGCTTTAAGACAGACACGTCGGCTTGAATAGGAGGGACAAACCTCTTTTTATAGAGGTTGTCCACTCCTCAAAAGGACATCCATCTCACTTTGAAATCCACAAGCAAGAGAGAAGACAAGGAAGGACAAAGACAAGGCAAGAAAAAGGGTTACAAGGACAATGAAGGTGCAGACTATTTTCTAGGGAAGAAAAAAAGTCACACGTGTGAAGGAATAAGGACAGTCTGCGACTAGATCAACAGTGAAATTGCAGTGACATATTCTTCATGGTTTGGGCTAGTAAATAGGTCTACAAGGCCTCTCTCTCCAACGAAGAAAGAAGGAAAAGACAACGAGGTCAAGAGGATTGTTCCTAGGGTTTCTGTCCACACGTGCGAAGTTTTCAGAAGTCTACTTATGCAGATTTGACCACAGTTGAGGGCAGCACACTTAAAGGTCTCATTTGGATGTGCATCTAAGTCTACAAGGTATCCAAATCAAGGGAAGAAGGCACTCTCTATAGTGAAGAAAAGAAGCCCTAATGTCCTAGGGTTTCCTAACCTAGACAAGCAGCTGAAGAAGGAAGAAGTGATAAGAAGCCAAGTGTCAGAAGATGTGTCGGAAGCGACAATGCAGGAAGAGGAAGGATTTGACCTATGCTTGGAGGAGATCCTAGTCAAGGGTCTAGGGTTTGGCATTTGTTCAAATAAGAAGCTTCAATAAGAGAAATCTTATAAATGGTTTTCCTCTAAAGAGTGGAGAGGGTTTGTCCCTGGCAGAGAGCCAAATTCTTGGTAGCAGTTTGATGAAGCACACAAATATGCACTAAAAATAAGAAGAATAAGTATAAGATAACTATAAAAAGTAAAAGGACTTCACAAATTGTTATCAAGCCTCGGAGAATCATCACAACACTACTTTGACCTAGATTCTCTAACATGGTATCAGAGCTAAGGTGACACATCAATGAAAGGGAAACTCAAGAACACTCATCATGGAGAAACGTCTACAAAGTTGAAGCATCAAGCCTAGAAGTCTCAGTCACTTCAAGGAAAAGAAGGGTCTACAATCCATCATTTTCCAAGGAGGTCTACAAACCTAGAAGAAGAGCCTTACGTAAAGGCACCTACAAAGAAGAGAAGATTGAAGCAGGACCTACATCAAGCTACAAGTCATCAAGCAAATCTAATCATCAAGCAAGTCCACTTGAAGAAGGCCACTTGAAGAGCATCAAGATCCAGGAAATTCAAGCCATAAAGTCTGCAAGGAGGAAGCAATTCCATCACATCTCAAAATCTATCAAGTAAGTACATGTTCCCTTCTAAATATACATCAATGTATTTTTGCAAGGAAAGCAATAAATTGGTAGGGACCAATAACTTTCTTGCATGGAATAAGATGACGGGTCTACTTCTCAAGGAAAATGAACTCCCAGAACTTGTCAAAGGTAATATCATTATCCCTGCTAAGGAGAAGACTCAAGCCTTAGCCAAGTATAATAAGGATGAGACAAGAACTCAAAGGATTCTGATAGAATCAATCCAAGACTCCCTTATTCCCTATGTCTCCAAGTTTGAGACATCGAAAGAAATTTATGATAAGCTAGTAGAGATACTCTTGGTATCCACAATTGGAGAAGTATTATCCTTGAGGAATGAATTATACAAGATAAAGATAACAAAGGAAGAAATGACTCCCTACTTCATGAAAATCTCTGAAATGAGAGATCAACTTCAAGAGCTTGGGGAAGTCATGTCTGACAAAAAGATGACAACTATTGTACTCAATGCTCTACCTAAGGAGTGGGGAAACTTCACATCTAGCATTTATGCCAGAAAGGAAGCAACCACTCTCAGTGAAATGTGGTATCTATGTAGAACAGAGGAAACCAGACTTAAGAAGATGCGGGATCAAAAGAGCAAGCATTTGCTACCATGGCTAAAAGAAAGGGTAAATTTGGAAAATTTGGTCCACGAAGAACAAACAACAAAGACATGTCCAAGATCCAATGTTTTGGATGTCAAGAATATGGACACTACAAAAGGAATTGTCCTAAGCTTAAGAAGGACAACAATAACAAAAGGATGAGGGAAGAAGCTCACATAATTGAAGAGGTGAAAGAAGAAGGAAAGAAGAAAAAGAAGGAAGAACCTTCAGATCTCTACTATGACTAGGTGAAACTCTTTACTTCTAAACTTCCTTCAAAGTTTTGAGTAGAATAGGAGTATGTAGGGATAAATTAAATTGCATTGCTAGAATCACCCTCTAGAATCATAGAGTTCTAGACACTCATGTAGATGTAGCATTTGTGATAAGAAAAAAATGCATAAGTAGAAATATCTTATAGAATATAGGAGCATGGCAGATATAGCTCAAGATATTCAAGTAGAAGAAGCATACCTAGTATAGGACCTCATATATGATGAAAGAAAATTGATCGTGATAAGAATCTTAGAAAACCTACATCATCAAAAAGAAAGGAAACATTTGTAAGGTAAGGATCTTTAAGGTCCTATGATAGAATCTTCAAAATAAGGTTCATGGACCAAAGCAAATGTCTCATTAGGAATCCCATTCATGGGATTCAAGAAAAGGGATGATATGCAAGCAGGCTAAGATGAAGCAAGAAGGGCCACACCAAAGGATGATCAAAGGAGAATCAAGATGAGGTATGTATGCATTAAAGTTTAGTCATGTTATCATTTGTATATTATTAAGTCACATGTATAGTTCTATAACATGATCAAGCACAAAAGAATCTCTTTCACCAAGAACATGCTCGAAGGCATGTACTATAATGCGATGAAGGTCAACAAAAGAACATGCTCACATAAGGATCATAAAATTATTGACTAAGAAGCAAGAAGAAATGTTGACAAGTCCAGAGAGGAAGCAATGAAGGAATGCTTCGACAAAAAGCATTAGATGGTTGACCTATATATCTTAGGAGAAACAAATGAAGAAAGAGATCAAGCATCTGAAGAACACCATGATCACCAAGGATCATTATTTGACAAAATGCCTTGATAAGACATCTCTCGAAAGAAGGCATGACAACTCTGATAAAAGAAGAAAGGACCCTTGACACGTTTGAAGGCCTTGGAGATACAAAAGGTGCAGATAACTGATTCTACTCTACAGAGATGTCGTGATGAAGAAGCCATCCAACAAAAGAAAAAGTAATGTTGAAGCAATATCAGAATGAAGTCATAATGGGTTACTAGGTCAAAGCATGTAACCTAGAAAGTACTATGAAGCATCTATGAGGAGAGTATTCCGAAGTATGGACAAGATGGCAAAGGAGTATCCAAGATGACAAACCTGATAGTCACTTTCCACGAAGCAATGACATGACAAACCAAGAAGGAAAGTGATCGATGGATGGTGCCCTACCAAGAAGAAGTTCAATCGAAGACTTCATGACATCAAGAAAGGAAGAAGATCAAGCAGCTGAAGGACCCACGAAGAAGAAGCTGTTGATGAAGGAAAGAGTCCCCAGTTAAGAGGGAGCTCTGATAGGTCCCTGATCAAGAGGGAGTTTTTGAATCACCCTGATTACAAAGGAGTGACAATTGTGTTTTCCATTTCATGGGTCATGCACTAGACGAGGACTAACAACCATAAGTCTAGATGAAGGCCATGAATGGAAATGTAGACACAAGATAGACACAACAATATTTTATTCACTTGGGAAGAAAGAATGGGAGGATTAGGTAATCATCTGGAGTCTGATATTCTTTGAGGATGTGTAGGGCATCCAAGACAAGAGAAGGCAAGAGGACCAATATTCTTTGAGGGCTAGGAACCCAAGATAAGAATAGTCCTAAAAGGTCATACTCGATAACACCCGAGTGGGTATGTACCTTGAGAGACAATGATGAAGGTGTCTATAAATCATTGGTTTCATCAGCATTGTAGCTCATGGTCTCGTAAAGAGATGGAGTTGTTAGTCAAGGCCTTGCACTATGACAATGATGATGAATATGATGACATAACAGATGGATTGCAAATCCGGTTTCTCTTATGTGAATTCTTCAAAATTGAAAATTACGAAACACCTTTTAATGTTTTATGAATACCTCCCTAGTTAAGAGGGAGTGTTGGAGAAAATGTAACTAGGTTCGGTCTTCATAAATATAATTTTTATATTTGTATTTATTCAATAAAAGAAAAATGGTTTTTGCAATATTTGTCAATGAGTTTCTTGCTCATTGAAAATAGGTCAAGCACATTTTTGTGCTTCTAGAAAATCAAAGTCAAAATGTAATTATGACAAGGCTGCATAGCTAGCATTCCCTGCGGCTTAGTTTAATAAAATATTTTAATGTTATGATGTGTTGTATGTACTCCAAACAATAATAAAATTGTAAAATGAGTTATATGAATATTTGTTTAACCTTTTTTAATTAATTTTTTTAATATAATTAAACATTCTTTTGGTAGATAAAGGTTATATATATGACATTGAAGAGAATGATAATTATTTATTTAATATTGAATGATGACAATTTTTTTTATATAATGCTCATATTATAGTACACATGTCATGTCATTAGAGTATAGATTGATATGATGAGAGTTGTACAAATTGTAGACATGTTATTTTTACATATATTTTTCAAATTTATATTTTTTAAGTTATTTTTTATAAATTAAAAAATAAAACCTATAAATTGTTGGAAATACTGAGAGGGGGGGTGAATCAATATTTCTTTTTCCCACTATTGTTTTACCAGTTAAAACATATATATTCAGAACACAAGATGAACAGCAAGAATAAATGCTTTTATTAATATAAACTGTGCAGTAAAATAGATACAATATATAGATGGTTGTAATCAGTTGCCAAACTCCAACTTGGACTTTGGTGAGGCTCCAACCTCCAGAGCACCAACTCTATTTTGCCAAGACACCAATCTTGGACTTAGGAGCACAAACTCTCAAGGACTTCAATCCTTCCTACTTTTGAGGCTTCAACCCCAAGGACTCCAATCCTACTTACTTCTGAGGCACCAACCCAAGGACTCCAATCCTTCTTGCTCTTGAGGCACCAACCCCAAGGACTCCAATCCTATCTTGTCAAGGCACTGTTTGATGGTAATCTTTTGCTCTCAGAACTCTTCTCTGCTGAGTTCTGTCTATTTACAGCTTCATTGTAGTCTCTAGGCTACAGTATCAATGACAACCAGTCTTCTTAAGAATGAGTCTTTACAACTCTGCACACTGCCCACACATAGTCTCCAATAGCCATTTTTCTCTCTGATAATGTCTTCACACAGCTTTAGTCAATCTTCTGTTAGCTGCACTAAACTCTGTATAAAGAACAATTTTCTATTCAAGCTTATGTTCTCATTGTCACAGTGAATGCTTCAGCATGACTGTTTTTCTACTGGCTGTTTCTCCCCTTCGACTGCCTACTATTCTGTTGGTCCTTCATCCCTCTTTATGTTCTGCTGCACCCTGTTTCTGTTCTGTTGGACCCTCACATGGCCTCTATTTCCTCCAGCGTATTTCAGCAGCTTTCAGCAGCTGTAACGGCCTTCACAGCGTATTTCAGCAACTTTCAGCAGCTGCAGTAACAGCAGCAATCGCAACAACAACTACAGCTACAACAACAGCAGTGGCAGCAACAGCAACAGCAGCAGCAACAACAACAACAACAACAACAGCAACAGCAGCTACAACAACAGCAGCAGCAGCAGCAACAACAACAGCAGCTACAACAACAACAACAGTAGCTACAACAACAGCAACAGCAGCTACAGCAACAGCAACAGCAGCTACAGCAACAGCAACAGCAGCTACAGCAACAGCAACAGCAGCTACAACAACAGCAACAGCAACAACAGCAACAGCAACTACAGCAACACCAACAACAGCTACAACAACAGCAACATCAGCTACAGCAACATCAATAGCAGCTACAACAACAACAACAGCAGCTACAGCAACACCAACAGCAGCTACAGCAACAACAACAACAGCTACAACAACACCAACAACAGCTACAGCAACAGCAACAGCAACAGCAGCTACAGCAACAGCAACAGCAGCTACAACAACACCAACAACAGCTACAGCAACACCAACAACAGCTACAGCAACAGCTACAACAACACCAACAACAGCTACAACAACACCAACAGCAGCTACAGCAACACCAATAGCAACAGCAGCAGCTTCAGCAACAACAACAACAACAGCTACAACAGTAATAGCAACAGCAACTACAGCAACAGCAACAACAAAAACAACTACAGCAACAGCAGCAACAGCTACAACAACACCAACAACAGCTACAGCAACACCAACAGCAGCTACAACGACACCAACAGCAGCTACAGCAACAGCAACAACAACAGCAACTACAACAACAACAACAACAGCTACAGCAGCTACAACAACACCAACAGCAGCTACAACAACACCAACAGCAGCTACAGCAACACCACAGCAGCAGCAGCGACAGCAGTAGCACCAGCAACAGCAACATCAGCTACAACAGTAATAGCAACAGCAGCTATAGCAACAGCAACAGCAGCTACAGCAACACCAACAGTAGCTACAGCAACACCAACAATAGCTACAACAACATCATACAAAGCTTAACCACCTTTGCTACGTCTGCTAGCATACATTCTGGTTCTTTGCCACAACCACAATAGCTCCAACTACAACAGCTCTCTGTTTTTACTGTTTTATAAATTCTCATACCTTTGTCCATTCGTTTTCGCTTACTCAATGGCTCTTTGGCTTCCTCTTCGCTCGCTTGAGCTTCGGCTTCCTCTACACTCGCTTGACCTTCCGGCTTCCCTCCTCCATTCGCTTTATCTTCCTCATGATTACCTTCGATTGATGTGTTGTCACAAAAATATAATGTCGTCACGAAGGTGTTTCAGCAATGCCGAAATATAATTTCGTCACAGATGTGTTTCAGCAACGTCGAAATATAATTTTGTCACAGAGGTGTTTCAGCAATTCCGAAACTGGTGTTTCAGCAACGCCGAAACTGGTGTTTCAGCAACAGAGACATTGATGTTTCAACAACTTTTCTCCAACCTTTTCAACAGTGTTCAACAGCCGTTAAAGCATGCATACATGGGTTTTACAAGCCTGATAACGTAGTCTAAGTCTTCCGCCTCCGATATCTCTGTTTGTGTTACATGCATATACAAGTCTTTGCCGCCATATGCATGTTTATGCCGTGGATAGTGCTACAACATTCTGTGTTCTCCACTTGGCTCCTCTTGTCTCCTCTTGTGTGCTCCTCTTGGCTCCTCTAACTCTGTCTGCTTCCTCTATGGCTCCTCTCGTCTCCATCTGCTCCTCTTTGCTTATGGCTTGGCTATCCTAATGGGCTTACTCCTGTCTCTTCATGAATCTGCTCTGCATCCCCTTGGCTTCATGTCATCCTCTAGTATCCAGAATATTGCCATATTGACATCAATGACAACCTAGGTCAACATAAACATTGTCTATTCAATACTTTACATCAATGAGAAAATGGAATTTTTGAATTTAATTACAAACCGTTTGTGTTTATGGTACATTGTAATTAATATATAATGTTAATTTTCAAATTATTATTTTTACTGTACATAGTAATTAGTGATATAGTACATAGTAATTAATAATAGAGTACACAAAAGTCAATTCTTGCCATCATTACACAATAAGAGGGACGGCATTTCAACCAATCGTATATGAGATAAATAGAAATAAATTTTATTTAAAAATAATAAATTTAATTTCATAATGTTAAACTTTGGATAGATTTTAAATCTTTTTAGTCAAAGAAAAACTAATAACAAGTCAATGAAAAAATGCATATGTTATATCCTGCCAGTGGCAAGTATAATAAGACCCTTTGTGGGCATGTTGCATCAATTAAGTCAATGTACAAAGTCAAGGGAACAACTCCAAGCAAGGTCAAATCCTCTCCCAGCATCAACGTGGTCTCCAAACATTGAAACAATGAATAAAATTGAATTATAAAGAAAACTGTCAAGTCAACTTTAAGACAGTCATGTTGGCTTGAATATGAGGGACAAACCTCTATTTATAGAGGTTTTCCACTCCTCAAAAGGACATCCATCTCGCTCGGAAATCTGCAAGCAAGAGAGAAGACAAGGAAGGATGAAGACAAGGCAATAAAAAGTGTTACAAGGATAACGAAGAAATGAGGAAGGACAATGAAGGTGTAGATTGTTTTCTAGGGCAGAAAAACAATCACATGTGCGAAGTAATAAGGAGAGTCTGTGGCCAGATCAATAGTGAAATTGCAATGACATATTCTTCATGGTTTAGGATAGTAAATAGGTCTACAAGGCCTCTATTTCCAACGAAAAGGCAACGAGGCCAAGAGCATAGTTCCTAGGGTTTATGTCCACACATGCAAAGTTTTCAGAAGTTTGCTTATGCAAATTTGACCACAGTTGAGGGCATGACACTTAAAGGTCTCATTTGTGTTGAAGAATCTAGGGCAAGCAAAGTTAAGATGAGTCTTCGTTACATGATAACAATTTGTGAAGTATTTAAACAATTTATCTTAGTTTGATGTTTACTTCATTATTAACATGTGTGTGTTAACTTCATCAAACTACTATCAAGAATAAAAGAGACAGGAACACAAATGTTTGGCTTTCTGCCAGGGCCAAAACCTCTCCCTCTTGGAGAGGAAAACCCACGCAAAATTATTCTTATAGAGATTCTATTGACAAATACCAAGACCATGACCCTTGACACTATTTGCCTCTCCAAGACCAAGCCATCAATCCTCTTTCTCGAGCACTGCTGAGATCATCATCTTGCTGCTCCTCTGACACCATTGCATTACTGAGAATTTCATTATTGTAGCAATGTCATCAAGTTTATCATGGCTACACCATGGTTGTCTCTATCATGACATCACTTCACTGTACTGCTTCTTTCATCATACTTGGACTGTAATACTTCTTGTGATCCTTGTCATTGTGACTGCCTTTGAAATCATATTCATATTGAGATTACTATCTTGACTGAGATTGTAACCATGTTATAACAGATATACCTTACTATACCTTATCCAAGATTTCAAACCTCCAATAAGGACATCCTAAACTATCCTCTATAATATGGATCTTTGCTCCATCCATGACTGCACCTAGTCACTGAGATCTTGCACCCAAGTTTGTAGCTATGCTGAGACTATAATACATATAAGGCAAAGATGTGATCTTCATTGATCCTATAGAATAGATCCATGACTACTCATCCTTGTACCTAGTATCCTACAGGGATACCATGATTGCTCCTTGTCATACTTATCCATGTAATGCGAAGACTGTCACTATAAGGGTTAGGTCTCTATATAGTTTAGACCTTACTGCAATAACCTCATCCGAAGTCTTTACTTCCTCGTCCATCTGAGCATTGATTCATAGGTAGTATATAGATCAGATCTGCGTCCATATTATACTTTCAAGTTCTAGTCATGACTGCACCTAATACCCTAGCTGGGGTGTAGTTAGACCCTGCTTCTTCATGCGAGATCTTCTTCCTTGATTGCGTGCTCTCTACCTCCTTGACCGTGGCTCCCTCACCCGAGTCCTTGTCTGCCTACGGTGACACGGGATCATGTTGTCTGCACCCATACGAAGCACACCTTCCTACGCCCTATACCCTATTGACATCTCAGAGAAATGTGAGATCTTCACCATTGATTTGCGAATACCTCAACAGGGTATTTATAGTGTTTGTGCACATATATATTAGGCCGACATGACCTTCTGAACTGACGTGTCTTTTTCTTCAAGCTGACATGTCATATATTTATATATTTAATCCATTTTTGAGCTGACATGAAGATCCTTTGAATCTTTTGCTTGCAGACTTTGGTAGGCTTGCTTTTGAGGCATTGATCTTGGTCTTGGAGGGTTGTTTAGACAACTTGAAGACTTGTACATATTTACATAAACTCATGAAGATTTTTTATACACATGACATGACTCTTTTACATATGAATAAATCCTAAAGACATCAAGAAGAAGTCTTTCACCTAGAGACACTTCTTGCTCATGAAACCCATGTAGCAAGATTACAAAAATAATTTATTACATCATGTATTACATCAGTTACAAAGATCATGTCATTATGAAGACCGAACCTAATTACACTTTCTTCAACACTCCCTCTTAACTAGGGAGGTATTCATAATGGTACTTGGTCATTCTCAATCTGAAGAATTTCTCATAAGAAGAATCGGATTTGCAATCCATTTGTTACAACACCATTTCAACCAACATTGTTTCTATTTAGCAAGGCCTTGACTAACAACTCTATCTCTCACTTCGATCAGAGCACACAATGTTGGCGAGACCAATGACTGGTAGACACACATCATCATTGTCTCTCTTAGGGTCATACCCACCTGGGTGTTCTCTGAGTATTCCCTACTAGGGCTATTCTCATCTTGGGTTCCAAGCCCTCAAGAATATCGGTCCTCTTTCCCACTCTTGTCTTAGATGCCCTACCACATCCTCAAAGAGTGTTAGATGCCAGATGATTACACAATCCTCCATTCTTTCTTCCAAACTGAAGACAAGAATGTCGTGTCTAACTCTCCCTCTTAATTAGGGACGATTTCCAAGTTTCTTTTCACTTAGAAACTTGCTCGAGTTCCTTTGCTCATAGGAACTTCCCAGAGCTCCCTCTTACCCAGGGACTCTATTGTTAGTGCTTTATAGGGTCTTCTAGTTCACTGATGATTCAATACTTTGATGTCATCAATTTCTTCACATGTAGGGTTCAACCATCCATCACTTTCCTCCATCATGTCATTCCTTCTTTCCCGGAAAGTATCCTCCTTGGCTTTACATCTGGGGCTTCCTTCATAAGCTCATATGTATTTCCTTTCCTTCAACAGTGATTTCTTTGGATCACAATGTACATAATTGTGACATCCTTTGTAATTCTTCTTTCCTTAATCCTGCACACATACCCAGACTTTTCCAAGAGGTCAGACACCAAAACAAATCACATATTACCTTTTGGTGATGGCCTTCTTCTAGTGACATCTTCTTGTAGGTATCAATCGTCCTTCATACATGTTGACACATCTCCCAATAATATCTGTTGTCAAGGGTCCTCATCCTTTCAGACTTCCGTTAGAGTCTTCACATCTTTCTAGGAGATATCCTGGTCAAGTCTTCCTGATCTTTTGGATGTTAATTGCCTTCATCAAGGTTGCATACTTCACGATCTCTTCCATCCTTATTTATTTCATTCCCAGGAGCTCTCAGAGTCTTTCAATTGTAGTCAACTACCTCATACTTCATATGAGGACATATTATGTTGATTTCATCTAGTTAGATTTATGGCTTCTTGAATCCTTTCAGAGAAGAGATCCTTTCCCTTTTGATCCATTTTATCTACAACCCTATATCATGGCATTACAATATCAGATGCAAATACAAATACAATCATACATACCTCATTTTTCCTTCAGGTATCTTTCAGCAGCTTCCTTGATTGAACGAATCTTCAATCCCTTGATCTGCTTCATCATATCATCAGTCCTTTGTCTCATGATTTCCATAAGTTGGAAATCCTGATGAAACATTTGTTGCCTTCTGGACTAGGAGATCCTCCGCTAAAGTTTCTATCAGAGATCCTTCAGGATCTAGTATGTCCCCATCTGGAAAATGCTTCCTTTGACCTTCCTTTAATGTATACTGAGATTCCCAAGAGCTATATCCTTTATGATTCCCATACTAGCTCTTGTTTTTCATGATGCCACGATGCATCTCCTTACCATGATCATATCTGCAGGGTCTTCTGATAGGATCCTTTTGAGAGGGATACCATCTCATTCTTAATGGAGATATATTATTCCCTCTTTCTCTGAGCTTTCTTCAGCTTCCTTCACCCTTCCAACGATCATAGTACTATTCTGTCTTGTCAACTTGCCTTAATCTATTGCTTCATAGAGACCACAGACTGTTGATCAAGGTACCCTTCTTGTTCATGGACATCTGTTACCTTGCTTATCAATAATGATCATCTATTCATCATTTTCTTAGATCTCTCAATTGAGATCTCATGAAGATGTTTCTTCATTCCTTGGCACCTTCTGCACTTCATTTCAGAGAGTATATCCTTTTATGTCTCCTTTCTTACTTCATAGAACCTTAAGAGTTCTCATGACTTCAAAGGAGACCTTGATGTACTGACTTCACTCCCTCATGAGGATTCTGTCAATCCTACTACAAGAACTTTCGATGACTTATCTAACCCATAGATCTTCTTGCACTGATGAAGTCAATAAATCAAAACTTGATTATAGAATAAAAGATACTTACTTGATATGTGAAGACAAGATCTTCACCTTGATCATGTTGGTTGTTGTTGAGGTAGATGCATTGATGTTTCCTCCGGATAGGATCCTTGCTGAAGCTTCTCTTCAAGTCCTTCAAGAATAATTGACTTGAATATCTGGTCCTTGCAGCATCGACTAGAGGTTGCTTGCCATGATGTAATTGGATAGTGCAACATCTGATTTGAGTATTGTCCATATGCTCTCGAATCAATTTGAAAGGTATTTAATCTGAGATAGTAACTATCACTGAGATGCTGAAGGTGTAGCTGTGAGATCTGAAAACTGTTTTCATTCAACAACCCTTACTGCTGCAGACTTGATGTTGTATACTGTTTCCTTGATCTAAGGTTTGATCAAGGTAATTGTTTAATGTAGGTCCTGCCATCTTTGAACTTGCTTTGATGCTTGAATCTTGATTCTTGCATGTCTCTTTTCTACCCTTCCTTTGACTGTTGAACCTTCCCTCTGATACCATGTTGAAGAATCTAGGGCAAGCAAAGTTAAGATGATTCTTCGTTACATGATAACAATTTGTGAAGTATTTAAACAATTATCTTAGCTTGATGTTTACTTCATTATTAACATGTGTGTGTTAACTTCATCAAATTGCTATCAAGAATAAAAGAGACAGGAACACAAATGTTTGGCTTTCTGCCAGGGCCAAAACCTCTCCCTCTTGGAGAGGAAAACCCACACAAAATTATTCTTATAGAGATTCTATTGACGAATATCAAGACCATGACCCTTGACACTATCTACCTCTCCAAGACCAAGCCATCAATCCTCTTTCTCGAGCACTGCTGAGATCATCATCTTGCTGCTCCTCTGACACCATTGCATTACTGAGAATTTCATTGTTGTAGCAATGTCATTAGGTTTATCATGGCTACACCATGGTTGTCTCTATCATGACAACACTTCACTGTACTGCTTCTTTCATCATACTTGGACTGTAATACTTCTTGTGATCCTTGTCATTGTGACTGCCTTTGAAATCATATTCATATTGAGATTACTATCTTGACTGAGATTGTAACCATGTTATAATAGAGATACCTTACTGTACCTTATCCGAGATTTCAAACCTCCAAGAAGGACATCCTAAACTGTCCTCTATAATATGGATCTCTGCTCCATCCATGACTGCACCTAGTCACCGAGATCTTGCACCCAAGTCTGTAGCTATGCCGAGACTGTAATACATATAAGGTAGAGATGTGATCTTCATTGATCCTATAGAATAGATCCATGACTGCTCATCCTTGTACCTAGTATCCTACAAGGATACCATGACTGCTCCTTGTCATACTTATCCATGTAATGCGAAGACTGTCACTATAAGGGTTAGGTCTCTATATAGTTTAGACCTTACTGCAATAACCTCATTCGAAGTCTTTACTTCCTCATCCATCCAAGCATTGATTCATAGGTAGTATATAGATCATATCTGCGTCCATATTATACTTTCAAGTTCTGGTCATGACTGCACCTAATACCCTAGCCGAGGTGCAGTCAGACCCTGCTTCTTCATGCGAGATCTTCTTCCTTGATTGCATGCTCTCTGCCTCCTTGACTGCGGCTCCCTCACCCGAGTCCTTGTTTGCTTGCGGTGACATGAGATCACGCTGCCTGCACCCATACGAAGCACACCTTCCTGCACCCTATACCCTATTGACATCTCAGAGAAATGCGAGATCTTCACCACTGATTTGCGGATACCTCAACAGGGTATTTATAGTGGTTGTGCACATATATATTAGGCCGACATGACCTTCTGAACCAACGTGTCTTTTTCTTCAAGCCGACATGTCATATATTTATATATTTAATCCATTTTTGAGTCGACATGAAGATCCTTTGAATCTTTTGCTTGCAGACTTTGGTAGGCTTGCTTTTGAGGCATTGATCTTGGTCTTGGAGGGTTGTTTAGACAACTTGAAGACTTGTACATATTTACATAAACTCATGAAGAGTTTTTATACACATGACATGACTCTTTTACATATGAATAAATTCTAAAGACATTAAGAAGAAGTCTTTCACCTAGAGACACTTCTTGCTCATGATACCCATGTAGCAATATTACAAAAATAATTTATTACATCATATATTACATCAGTTACAAAGATCATGTCATTATGAAGACCAAACCTAGTTACACTTTCTTCAACAATTTGGATGTGCATCTAAGTCTACAAGGTATCCAAATCAAGGGAAGAAGGCACTCTCTATAGCGAAGCAAAGAAGCCCTAATGTCTTAGGGTTTCCTAACCTAGACAAGCAACTGAAGAAGGAAGAAGTGCTAAGAATTCAAGTGCCGGAAGATGTGCCGAAGGTAACAGTGCAGGAAGAGGAAGGATTTGACCTATGCTTGGAGGAGATCCTAGTCAAGGGTTTAGGGTTTGGTAACTGTTCAAATAAGAAGCTTCAATAAGAGAAATCTTACAAAGGGTTTTCCTCTCAAGAGTGGAGAGGGTTTGTCCTTGGCAGAGAGCCAAATTCTGTGTTCTTGTTATTTTGCTTTGGTAGCAGTTTGATGAAGCACACACATATGCACTAATAATAATAAGAAGAAGTATAAGCTATATAGAAGAAGTAAAAAGACTTCACAAATTGTTATCAAGTCTCAAAGAATCATCACAACACTACTTTGTCCTAGATTCTCTAACAGTTCCCTTGACCGGATCTATAAAATACCATGGGTAGAAAACCATCATGCCCAAAACCATGTGCGAAATCCATGCACAAAACCATAGGCAGGTCCGACCACCTAATATAGGGTCCAAAATATTTTTCTCGGGCCACTGCCCCGGACCCTGTAAAGGGGGGCTATCGCCCCCCTCAAACCCCTCGACAAGGGGGGCTGTCGTCTGCCCTATGACCCCCCCACTGCGCTCGAGTCAATGAAGGGGGAGTTGGTTGCCCCCCCTCTACCCCCGACTTCGCGCATGGGGCTAGTTGTGGAAAGAATATAACACACACCCAACAGAGGCTTGGTTGAGCCTAGACGCCCCTTGAGAAGTTTAATTCCCCTAAAGTGGTTTCCATTCCTCATTCCTCCCCATGAGGTTTGAACTTGTGACCTGGCAAGGGCTAAAGCCCACTTAAACCAACTCGTCTACATCTCATGGGTGAAGTGATTTTTATTTTAACATAGGGTTATTTTTATTTTATTTGTACATACTCAAAATGTTTACGGGACCTTACATCTCTATATCGGGTATAAACCAACCTAGATCTATCTTAACTCATTTCCCTCGATGATAAGTAATAAAAGAGGTTTGCATCTTAGGAGATTTCATCTCTTTCGGAGTTGAGATGGATCTAGGTTGATTTAATTTCCCCCTTTTAAATAGGCTATATTCCACTTGAATACCATGGGTTCTCATACCATGAAGTTATTTTTATTGTAACGCTTTTTTTGTTCAATTTATTTTGATTGACTAAAAATGTTTTACATGTCAAAATTTTGTCTAACTTTGAATTCCTCAAACTCATATTAGTTTAAAACAAATATATAAGTTAAATATATATACATTTAAAGACATGTAACCAAATTTTTAACCATGGACATTTAACTTCATTTTACTAACTTTGTTATGATACCAGAGCTAACTAATACATGTCCAAAAAACTATATGGTTCACATTTGTACATATTTATATAACAAATTTTTTTATCTATTGTAAAGAGTGCCCATTCACCATCAATCCAAAGCCCCATGAGATTAACTTTTCATATAATTATTATTATAAAAAATTATATTTTATCATCCATTTAATAATTATTAATAATTAAATTAAAATTATAAAATTTCTTATAAAAAAACAAAAATAATTATTAATCCAAAAGCCTTTTCTATTTTGTATTGTGAGATTTATCCTATAACACTCTTTTTCCCTCCATTTAATGCCTCACCCTCCATTTAACGCCGTGGCTTTCACATTAATGTGAAAATACTAGTTTATACTTATTCACAACTTTAATTTTTTTATTATTATTATTTATTTTTTAAACATAATCAAAATTAATAATTCAAAGGCCATGATAGATGATCCATGTAATTCTCTCCCTTTAATATCGACCATACAATTTGTACGGTGAAGATTTAATCTCGACCTCCATACATACTGTCCAACCATGATTGACTCTGGCATGGAGTTCTGTAGGGCAGGGTAATAGGCGAGGACATTCCCTGTCGTGGGCAGGTTGAAGCACAAGTCACATATTTCACACCGTATGGTGTATTTTCTTTTCTGTTGTGGAAGGCAAAATTTTGGTTAAGCAAATTTTTCCTTTTAGGGTTTGATGCAAGCTTGGGACAGTCAGAAAGAAAATATTTCCCTCCCAGGCTGTGTCATTGTAGAGAGTACTGCAGGGCTGGAGGGGAGCTTGGATCCGGTGACTGTGGCTGTGGCCATGGGAGATCAGGGTTTGCCTATCAAATAGCGAAGGCCATGTGGGCATGGATCTACCTCTATAAAGGATTCCCCGGTTGGCTGGATTGAGGTGGTTGGAGTTTATCACCACTGGTTCAGGTTCGATTCTCAGGGTTCTGTGTGTCTTTTATTTGAGACTCCTGAAAGTTATGCGCTGGATTTGGTCAGCGATGATAACTGGAACGGGGGATGGACTTGGCCTTCAACAGTATGCATTCGAAGACAATGATATTCAAGTTATACATTCCTGAAGTTATTTGCCCAAGGCTTAAATTGTTAATTTTTCAGCAACCTAAGTTTGATAACTCAGGCCTGCCATCAACAGTAGCGAGAATGGAATGTTGCATAAAATTTGAAAGGGTATTCTAGGTGGGGTTGCAAAGATCTCTGGTTTGTTCTTGGGTTGTGAGTTTTCTTGAGTGTTTTTTGTTTTCGGGTCCGAGCTTTGGCTTGTCAAGTTTTCCATTTTTGTTTTTAATATAGATATCCTAGAGGAATCCAGGAGTTCGTTTGACATATAATTAGTAAATTTTTGGGGTTAAGATATGTTTTCCTTTCCGTAGTAGGGTCACAGCAGGGAATTTGAACTTGAGTCTTTACGGGGTTAATTAATTGAGATGCCCTGGAAGTTTTTTAATATAATTTTGATTTGGTGGATTTCTTAGATTTTTTGTTATTGTTGTAACTTTTACGTTCTGTTGTTGTCGTTGCCCAGTTTTGCAGCACTGATTGTAGATGTAGAAATATGCGCGTGAATTTAGGATATGCAAGATTGAAATGATTTGTGAGTGATTTCAAAATTTTTGCAACTTTCCAAGGTCATTCTGTTTATGCGATTGAAATGATTAGTGAGTGTTTTCAAATTTTTTTGCAACTTTCCAAGGTCATTCTGAATATGCAAGATTGAAATGATTTGTGGGTGTTTTCAAAATTTTTGCAACTTTCCAAGGTCATTCTGTTTGGTAACGGTTTTCCAACTTCCATGTCCTGAAAGCTTGTGGAACCTGCAATTTCAAGCTTGGGGCAAACACCTTCAGGAATTCATAGCTTGAATGTAGACCTGGCTGAGAGTTTGGACTGCTAGTTGCAGCTAATGGACACAGAGCGCGCATATGAGAGTGACAGAGCTACAGTGCCATGCAACTGTGAGAATACAATACCAGTTGAAGAATTTACCAATGTTCGGAAGGATCTCGTCCCTACCAGGGGCACAGGTAAGTGGTGATGCTGTTATCAATTTCATTATGATATTCGGTGAATGAACATGTGCTGGTTGTAATTGTGGGGTTTTAAGCGCTTCTCTACTTAAAAATGATTTCTATGCATGTTATCTGCAGCTGTGACATCTGTGACCAATGAAGGGTTCACTTGGGGAAATTTTGAGGGCTAAGATTGTCTGTAAACACAGACATCTGTGCTTTTGTGTTTTTGTTCTCAGAAATTAATTATGTTACAATAACGCAAACAAGCTGGTTAAAATCAACATGCATTTAGCTCTGTCTAGTGTATCATGACAGGTGTGACTTTTTGAATCTGCATACCTACATCTACACACGTTTATATAAATACTGGATTTGATTCCATCCTCTTACAGATCCATAGCAGAGGCCCATCGACATGACTTTTAAACACAAGCATATTAAGATACTCAGACAGGACGCAGAGACTATAGGCCAGTATTTCTTAAGCCTTCTTCATCCATCTCCAGTACTTTCTGCATACATTATCTTCCTGTATGCAGTACAAAAAATTCCCTAATTCCTCACTTCTCTTCAAGTTACATCATTCGATACTGAGATCCTTACCTGTGCCGCTTAACAGCATCACCACAGGGCAGGGGTAATAGACATGGATGTGACATACTTTTTTCATATTGAGCTGTAAAATGTATCTCACCTTCTTATGTGCAACATGGCAATAAACAATATAAATCTGTTTTGTGTGGCCGAGGGGTCAGGTGTGGTATTTTTATCTCCTTCTATGATGATCTTTGGTTTTTGGTTGTTGTTGTTGTTGTTTCATTTCAATTGAATGGAGGTTGTCTTCTTACATAGTTTTATCCCGGAACCAAAGCTATCATTTCAGCTTGATCTTTTAAAATATATGAATTTGATATGGCTTTCGTTGGTCTTGATTTACGCTACCATGTTTTAGCCTCAATTTGGTTTCCACTGGGTGCTCCATGAAAACTCATCTTGTGCCTCTCATGGATTGGTGGAGACCAAGGTGTCTTGTCTTAACCCCGTCCCTTGCAGAAAACTGGATCTGGTTTTTCTTTGATAAATATGATAGAGTGATAAGTTTATACAGAGAGAGGGATGCTGGAATCTCTTTTGGAATCTTAGTATGACGATCGGTCTTCTGGATCCCAGCGCTGGGTATCTTCATCTTGATTTGGAGGTATGAATCTATACTATGGGGCATCCTTGATTATGGATTTTGCCTAATCCCAGATTTGAGAGAGGCCATTTAGTGACAGGTTTCCATAATAGATTTCCATCAAGTGCCGATAGATTCCATTTATCAGCTACTTCTATTCAACCATCGTTCTCATACCAATTTGTTGATACAATATCTAAAGAATTTGGTGCTAGATTTGAAAATTTCACAGTTCCCTCTCCCTTTCTGCTATAAAATTTTCCCATCATAATGTATATATATATCTAAAAGAATGGGTTCATGCTGTGAGGTTTAAAACCAATATGCAATATGTGTGAGTTTCAAAACTCATGATGATTTAAACTTCCTAGTTCCACGACATTTACTCAACTGGTAGTAGGATGCTCTTGAGATTCCTGCTTAGTCATGTTGAAGTAATTTCTGCCTTTTGGTGAGATATGTATATTTGTCTGCAAATATATTTTCATTCGCTTTGTTCTAGTTATGTTTTCATTTCTGTAGACAAATTATCATCAGCAGGCAGGAGAGTCAGGTTTGATCTAGATTGTGTTTTAGGTGCTTTTGGAGAAAATAGTGAAAGAGTTATTTCCATTATGATTGATAAATCCTGTGGTGTTTTTTTCTTGTGTGAACTCCATATGATCCAAGTTCTGACAGAGATCTAGGGTGATCACTTCAGTCCAGTGCCAAAGCAGAAACAGCTTTAAGAATCTTATTGAAAGTACATGTGCTGTATTACGGACAAAAACATTTTGTTTGCTTTTGACAATGTGACTTGCCTTTTCCCTGTTGAAACAACACCAAAACTACAAGTGGTTTTATTTTTAATGATAGATGGTCAAATATCTTTGTGAAGCCGTTAAGTGATGTGCTGTATTATGGACCAAAACTACCTGTGGCTTTATATTCTATCATAGATGGCCAAATCTGTTTGTGGATCTGTTAAGCTGCATCGATTCTTTGCTGTTATGAGAGTAGGTGCAGTAATTACATTTGATCTAGTGCTGGTTTCCAGCTATGGGTCAATTTTCTGTTGATGACAAGGGAATAGAAAGAAATAACAGGTATTTCTTATGTATTCTGGTGACTATTTTTTTCGATCATATCTGCATCGGGGGGATATTTAAAGAAATTTGTCTGGGCCCTTGCATACTAATGGATTGTGTTTGTCATTAGTATGTTACGTCAATTGTTTTCCCTGGAAGTTAAGCTTGTTTAGATTGTTTCTGCTGTTTTTACATAATCCTCTTATCTTGTCTTATTGGAAGAATTTTCTAAAAAATAGATCTGTGATCATGGACGGTGAGTGGATTTGACTGAAGAATTGTCTTTCTGTTGTCACCATTACCAATATGTTTTCTTTGTTTCAGCAGTTGTCCAGCTGCTGACAATATGATTTACCAAATGAGAGGGTTATAAGATAATGTGGAAATTACATTGTATTGGTCGAAATAATAAAGGGTCGATTGCTTAGCTTGCTGGTTGCCCAACCATCTCACCACTGAAAGAACAGATGATTAAAAAAGAACAAAGGAGATGGTGATGATAGGGCTGATGTTGGCCCCTGGGCTTCAAGGGCCGTAGACAAGACACCCATGCAAATCTGAAGCTTCGGGTTTAGCAATTGTCTAAATTACTGGTGCATAAATTGGCTTTACTAGGTGTTTGAGCCAGTGCAAAGTTTTCAAAGGTTTTGAAGCTGTTTATTTAGGAAATTTGTAATGAACTGTGTCAAGTATGGAGTATGATATGCCATATCTTATGTACTCTGGACTGTTTATTTTGAATAATAAAATTTTCATTGTCATTGTATTGTTATCCAGTCTTTGAGTCAATTCATGTGTTCTGTCTTTCTGTGAGATTGGTTTTGCTTTACCCAATTACTTTTCAGATTTGCTTGATCTTACCAAGGAAACTGCCGGTATAGGAGTACTTGCTACTTCACTTGTGAATTACAGTGGCTTGGGGATTATTACCTGTAGGTTTGTTTTTTGTGTTGCTTTTTGACTTGGTATTATGGGATTATTACCTTTGTTTTTCATTGTTAGAATTTTTCATGGGTTGTTCTTAAGTTCTTCTCTCTTTAGAGTGGAATTAGTGTCATGATGGAAAAATTGGAAAGATGGTGCATTTGTAAAAGTGATCTTTAGGAGTGTAGTTTGTTATGTGTGCTCTTATTACTTTATCTTATATTAGCCCTTCTTTTTTTATGAAAGCTATGCTTGCTTGCTTAGGTTAACGTGGTGGTTACATTATTTTTGGGCATGTTGTATAATGATTGTTATATATCCTAGTGTTTATATGGAGGGAGTAATTCTTTTTGTTTATATGTAGGGAGTGATTCTTTTTGTTAATGGGATGTGAGAGGGTACCAAGGTTAATATCTAATGTCTATTTATTGTAGCTTTACTGTAGCTTTACTGTTTATGAATGTATGTTGGGTGGATTTGTGAAGTTACTCTTACTAGTCCCTGCCTACCGCAGTGCAGGGACTATAGCGATTGATTTGTTGTTGAATCGATATTAATTTGCGTTGACTGATGTATTTAACCGACACTTGCTTTTATCCAAAGTTTAATTTTGGAGGTCTTATTGCCGAGTTACAGAATATGCAATCCCCAAATAGGTTTTATCCAAAGTATTGATTTGTTTAAAGATTTGGCTCTGTTAATTTTATCCAAAGTTTCTATTGCTACTGTTCATGGTAGAGCCATGAGGTGGGAACGGTCTGTCCACCTTTATCCAAAATCTGGATTCCCCTTGTGATTTGTCCGCCTTTATCCAAAGTCTGGAATCCCCTTGTGATTTGTCTGCCTTTATCCAAAGTCGTCCCCTTGTGATTTGTCTGCCTTTATCCAAAGTCGTCCCCTTGTGATTTGTCCCCCTTTAGCCAAAGTCTGGACTCCCCTTGTGATTTTAAGTATGGTACATTACTTGTCCGCCTTTATCCAAAGTCTGGATTGCCCTTGTGATTTTAAGTATGATACATTACCTTAATTTTATACAAGGCCTAGTACCTTTATCCAAAGTTTCATGCTTATGTCACTTCCCATATTTTTTATAACAACTTCTCACCACCTGCCAGTGTTTCACTTCAGGGCCAAGACATCTATTCTTCACACCGCTACTTCATTCCACTGCCAACATTCCACCAACAAAACATTTATTCTTCACACTGCTAACGTTCCACCAACAACATCTACTTCATTCCACCGCCAACATTCCACCAACAACAGATAGGTTTTTCGGTAGTGTTCTTCGAACCAGTGGGTATTGTTCTTTGAACCAATGTTTCGCTTCAGGGCCAACACATCTATTTTTCACATCACTACTATTCTTCACACCGCTACTTCATTACACCGCCAACATTCCACCACCAACAAAGAGGTTATTCAGTGCTGTTCTTCCAAACACAAACTCATCTTGAGAATGAGAACTTATCTGGAGGAAAATACAAGCCATGTTGTTTTTGCCCCAATAACTCATACGCCATGTTGTGGGTCTGCTTGCCGCAAAGACGAGCAATAATCCTACATCATGGAGAAAAGACATGCAACAATTAGTGAGAATTGCTGTAGAAAAGACGTACAATAATCATCCTACACCCTGCAGAAAAGATATGATTGACATGCAACAATCAATGAGAGTCCTTACAAGTGAGGTAAGTTTAGTGGTTAATGCTCATAAATGAGTCAAGTCGTTTAGTGATTAATGCTCATAAATGAGTCAATTCCATGTACGTAATAATGTTTTTTTATTTGTTTGAACGTTTTTCTGTTTTTCTATTAACAAGCTTAAAAATATAAGCTTTCTGTCAGTTGGGAATCAAATTATCAACGTCAACAGACCAGGTAGAAGATAAGGAACAACATTTTTTCTTTCAACAAAAAATGAATCGAACATCCCAACTTGAAAGCAATTATATTAATTTAACAAGTACGCAGTTACAATGCGGTTACCAGACATTTTTTAATGAATCGAACATCCCGACTTGAAAGCAATTATATTAATTTAACAAGTACGCAGTTACAATGCGGTTACCAGACATTTTTTCCAACCATTTCTTCGAGTACCCTTATCTTCACCCAATACCATCTTAATGCCCCACACAGCTGTTTCCCCTTGATTTCCTACATTTTTCCCTTGATCATTCTTGGAAAATGATAAAAGAAAATTTAGAGTATTAAACATTGATACCAATTTCTTGATAATTTCTGGTTATTATTTTTCATTTTTCAAACAGAAAAAAAATTACAAAACTCAAAAGTTCATTCTTATCGAATAGTTTATAAGATTCATGATTGGGCACTTAAATATAATTTCTCCAATAATCAACAACTTTTTTGAAATCCCTAAGGTGATCGTGCATTTCTATATTATTTTTGCACCTTACTTTCAAAAGGCATCTATCCTCTACAGTTTGAAACCCCTTTACCACCTTTCCAGCTGCACCCCTTCGATATTCTTATATTAATATCCCTCTTTTGTCCTATGAGAAAACATGCATGTCTAAGAATATTTGTTGTTCCTTCTTGTTGAGGTTCTGGTAACTAATTAGAAGTTTTTCTTTCTCTTTGGCTGGCTTGAACAACATCAAGTCATGTTTCTTTTTCTCATCCAAACCCTTAGGCCATGACACATTACATAAATTTTTGCATGTAGGGGATGCGTTTGTACTTTAGCTCTCATCTAATCTATTTTTTATAGTGTCAAGCATCACATGCAAATCCCAACTGACCGGTGAATGATTGGCAATCACTACACTGGTTGTCATTGAGCATCACATCTTGTCTATGGTGACAATAGGCTATGACCTTGTAGAGTTGAGGCTTCTGTGATTCATAGCAAGTTTATGATAGATTTTTCGGCGAAAATCACATGAGAGATTATTTGTCGACGCGTTTCGAACCAACCAGTGTGGTTCATCGTCAGGACAAGTTGAAGAACAGATCTAGCTTAGCCTGTTTAAATAGCTAGAGCAGAGACACCAACGGTTACCTGGCCAAAGGTTGACTTAAGGAGCAAGGTCAAATTTAGTTATATTAGGTAAGAAATAAATAAATAAATATTATAATATAATAATAAATAAATCAAAAATAAATAAACATATATAAATCTATAATTTTTTTTAGTTATATTAGGTGTGAAATAACTAAATAAATATATAAATAAAATAATAAATTTATTTATTAACTGAATATATAAATATATAGATAATAATAAATTATATTTGTTTATTTATTAAATAAATAAATAAATATAAAAATAAAATAATAAATATAATAGCAAAAGTAAATTATTTATTTAATTTATATAAATGGTATTATTAGTGAGGTAAATAAATAAAAATATATAAATTTAGTTATATTAGGTAATAATAAATTATTTATTTATTAAATAAATATATAAATAATACTAAATTATATTTATTTATTTAATAAAAATATAAATTAATAACTATAATAGCAAAGGTAAATTATATAAATGGTATTATTAGTAAGTTAAATAAATATAAATTCATATATAAATATAGTTATATTAGGTGTAGGAAAATAAGCAAATGAAGAAAAATAATAATAAATTACTTATTTACTAAATAAATATATAACTAAATAAAACAAGAATTAAAAATAATAATAATTCTTTATTTATTTAATTATTAAATAAATGAATGAATATATAAATAAGTGAAAAAAATAAATAAAAATAAGAGTAAATACATTTATATAAATGAAAAAATAATAAAAGAATTAAGTTAAAGAAACTAAATAATAATTAAAATAAATCAATAACAAGAAAAACGATTACCAAATAACAATATTTCATAAACGATTATTATATTGCTACATAGTAGTATTTAGTAATAGTTTATAATTAAATAAATAAATAATAATTAAAATACTAAGGGATTAAGTACATAAATCCTAATACTAATATTACATCATAATAATAACAGAAATAAGTTATTAACAATAAATACTAAATATAAAGAAAAACGCTTACTAGAAAGAAATGTTTAATAGTTTCTTATTTGCATACTAGTAAAAGACTAATAAAAAGTACTAATAATAAAATATAAATAATAAAAAGAGACAGGAAAAACGACTAAGAAGAAAGCGCTGGGACCCAGCACCTGCTGATTTTCCAGCCATCATCTCTATTGAGATTGTTGGATTTCTTTTCAATCTCAATAGCTTCCCTAAATTTCCGATGATGGAAATGAGAAACCTTAGCGATAACACTAGCCTCCTCAATGCAAACATGATGGTTGGTTTTTTCCACATGCTCAGCTAAAGCAGAAGACTTAACTCTCTTATGCTTAAGGTCAGCAGCATGCTCACTAATCCTCTGATTAATGGAGCGATCGGAATCACCAATATAAGGGGTCCCACAGGAGGAGGGGATCATATAAACCCCTTTCATATCTTTGGGGTCAATAGGATCCTTAATTGATTTGAGGGACGAACGAATGGTGTTAAGGGGCCTAAAGGCCACGGGGACACTGGTTGGTTCGAAACGCGTCGACAAATGATCTCTCATGTGATTTTCGCCGAAAAATCTATCATAAACAAGCTATGACCTCCTGTAAATAATTGGATCTTGGCACTTATCATAAGGCATGTACTCTTTGGCATGACCTCATGGGTGTGTACAACAGGGCATGGACTAGCCTTCTTGAATTCACATTCAAGTCATCCCATACAATAAGACAGGTTAACGTATATTCAAACAACGGATAAAGCAGTGGAGTGCGTGATGGAGCTGTGGCAGGGACACTAAGTAGTACTAGACCCCTCATGCCACTACACATTACATAAATTTCTGCATGCAGGGGAGGTGTTTGTACTTTAGCTCTCATCTATTTTCTATAGTATCAAGCATCACATGCAAATCCCAACTTCGACTGGTGAATGATTGGCAATCACTACACTGGTTGGCATTAAGCACCACATCTTGTCTATGGTGACAATAGGCTATGACCTCCTGTAAATAACTGGATCTTGGCACTTATCATAAGGCATGTACTCTTTGGCATGACCTCATGGGCGTGTACAACAGGGCATGGACTAGCCTCCTTGAATTCACATTCAAGTCATCCCATACAATAAGATAGGTTAAAGTATATTCAAATGATGGATAATGCAGTGGAGGGAGGGATGGAACTATGGTAGGGACACAAAGTAGGACTAGACCTTCCCTTAAGGTGAGATATTACCCTAACAATAGATGGTATTCACGCTAGCTCTATATCTTGCAACAACCTCAAGAATCCTTGAAATCCTTGAAGGGGAAATAAAATCTCTGAGAAGCGGGAATTAAAGGATCACTACAAACACTGTGTAAGAAAACCATCCTGTCAAAAAATTAAGATGGGTGTTTGGCTTGTAAACAGATAATGCATTAGGATTTCTTCACAAGAGGGGCATCTTCATTTCCTTTGGTCACTCTCTTCCCAGATGGCCTTGCCATTTTAGACGAGGGGCTTACATTCTAAGGGAAAACAAGCATAAGAATGTATATGGGTATGAAATGAAGAAACCTGCAACATGATGGTAAAACAAGATTCCTCGGGCGAATGCTTGAAACATATGTATTCTTTTTCATTGGGTGAGACATGGTTAGAAGCAGTGGATTGGTCAGGTTTTTCCCATCGCAACATTCTTGTACACCTATCAATGTTTCTATACGCCTTCTTGTATGAAGGTTTGAAAAATGTATGCCTTCTTGTATGAATGTTTAAAAACCCCAACAATTACTACTATGTAAAAAGCCCTTTCATTAGCTAAAAGTTTATTCACCATGGAGTGCACACTTGAGTTTGCCAACGGAATATCCAATGACATATTCCGCTTATCAATTTCCTAGGCTTTCTTGGGCATGAAAGTGTAATGCATGCTGATTGGTGGGTTTTGTTTGCTTATCATATTGGCACATTCGAGGGCATTAAATCGCTTTGAGTTCAGCAACGCATACTTGTGGCGTGGTTGGGCAAATGAACATATAATGCGCTAAATTGAATGTTAATTGAAAAAAGGGAAAATACTTATTTATGCTTCACCTTTCCAAGTCAATAAAGGATCAAAAACCTCCCACTCTTTCCTAATGCTATGAGAAACAAATGTTCCTTTAAGGAAGGAATACCGAAGAAATGAAATCTCTATCGTATATAATAAGGATTGAGAAAAGCTCCTCTTTCAACTCTAAAACAGTTATGACCTTTCAATGAAGCTTTCAGCCTTGCTTGAACATGAATTTAAAGCCTCCCGACGCTGACAAGATTTGTTAGAGAAGAAGGTTCTTTTGAAGATCAAGTCTCCTTCCTCGTAATAAGGCTTGGGCAAAGGGAGGAGTTTAGGAAGGGAATACGAGGCAGTGATAAAACATCTATTGAGGGAGTTGTTGGTGTGGGCGGGGTCATTCACCTAATAAGTCACTTAGGAAGAGCCTCGGTTGCCTTTTCCTCCTTATGAATTGCCTGTCACACTTCCACCTCCTGCTTCGCCACACCAGCAACGTGAACAACATAGGCCCTCCTCATTTGTGCAGAAAATGGTTCACGTTGATCTAGGGAAAAAATGGATTCCCTGGATGTCTCACGTGCCTTATCTCGCCATTTATTGGCGGAGTTGTCTTTAGTGTGACTTTTTGGATTTTCTGATGTCGGAATATGACGGAAAAATTTAAGGTGAAATCTTGATTTGTGTCATTTAAATTGGTTTTTTCATTGTATATATGGATTCAACACCCTGAAACACCCTTAGGGCACTTTGATTGTGCAAGGGTTACCCATCAAATTTGTGATTTCAATAAATTCCTCTCTGATGTTAGAGAAATTAAAACTTGAAAAACCCACTGGAAAAACTTCCAAGAAGTCACACTAAAGACAACGTGTTGATTAGCAGATCGACCTATATTATTAGCGTACCGTAACTACTAACAGGGTGTGAACCATATTATCAACGTCCGGTAACTACTAACAAGGTGTGAACCTATATCTCGTGAGCTATTGTTTTTAAGTTTTAATTGTGCAATGATTTAATGCACAAGACTATAATTTAGTGTTTAAAATGATGTATATTGGATCCTTTTCTACAAAGTCATTGCAAACTCTTACAAATGTATAATGAGAGGGTATCTAATGTTGTTGGGGGTGTTTTTAATTTTATTTCTACCGGATAAGAATTGATCGGGCCCAAAATCTTTATCAAATAGGGATTGATAGGCCTTTGGAGTGCAAACTATTAATAACACAACCTTCCAAAACCAACGCTCCTTCTCGTGATGCCTCTCAGGTTTCCAAATGGTGGATCGACTCCTTGGAGTTGGTGAATCATAGCTCCATAGTGTCTCATGGCCTCCCTGCAACCAAACAACTTTGTTAATGGCCCCTCAATCCTTGCGTGGACGACTGGTGCACCCTATGACCCATAATCTTCAGCACACGATCCTATGGTGATTTTGAACTTCGTCCTTCGTCTTCAACCTCTGATCCATGATCTGTCTTGCTTGTGATTCGTTGCCTAGTACCTCACCTTGCAATGGTGTTGTCGAGATAACATACCACTTGGAACCACAATCTTCAGCCCACGATCCTATGGTGATTTCAAACTTCGTCCTTCGTCTTCAACCTCTGATCCATGATCTGTCTTGCTTGTGATTCGTTGCCTGGTACCTCACCTTGTAATGGTGTTGTTGATTTGTGCAACCTTTGATAACATACCCCTCAGAAACATGAGATCAATCTCCCTGCTTTTGATCTCGACCTTGGCAAATGTGATTAGCAATACCACGATGCTCTTGTCAACCCCTTCGATGAGCGTGTGATCAATTGTTCAGGACTTTTAGCAATTATAATGAAATAGTCCCGCTTCTATAGAGAAACTCACGAAATAGATACCCTCACTCAGAAAATATGGAACAAATGAACCCTTGACTGGAAATGAGAAAATACTAAACCAACTAGGGTGATTTCGAGAACCATCGAAACTGAATTCGCTAACTAGGGTGAGGCTTAACCCTAATCGAAGCTAGTTTGAAGGATCTCACCAAAAACCCTTCCTTCTTGAGAACTCCCTCGAGCCTTCACTTGAGATGCAAAGAGAAATGATCCAAATACATGTACACTCTCATTCCTCCTCCACCCTTTTAAAGCTTGATTGCTTGAAAGGAACCACATGCAAATAGCTTGGTTGAGAATTACCTGGGGACGAAACCATGTGCTCTACGTCACTTATTTATTTATTATTATTATTTTTTAAAACTCAGTCCAACTGGGTCAATTAGTTGGGGATATTACAGTTCCCCCTTCCTGAAATTGCTTGCCCTCAAGCAATTTCAATGCTGGATGCTGCAATATGTGCTCTCCTTCCCAGGTGGCATCTTTGATGGGCAAATCTTTCCATCGTACCAAATATTCATGTATGGTCTTGCTTCAAAGCTTCTTTTCTCGAACCTCCAACACCTCCTCTAGAATTAGTTGAAGATGTCCCTCCTCATCTAATGGGGGTAAATCAGGTGATGATTTGATGTTCTCCCCTACCACCTTCTTCAAACACGAAACATGTTATGGATTTTTCTCTCTGTTGGAAGCTCCAATTCATATGCCACTTCTCCTATTTTTTGGATAACTCGATAGGGCCCGTAGAATTGTGGCTTTAACTTTTCTGCTCCTTTCTGCTTCAAGGTAGATTGTTTGTATGGTTGTAGCCAGAGGTAAACTACATCTCCCACTTCAAAACTCCTTTCTAGCCTTTGTCGATATGCATATAACTTCTATCGATTCTGAGCTATTTGTAGGTTATCCTTGAGTGTTCGGAGAATATCCTAACATCCTTGGATCCAATCCTTTGCTAATGGTGCCTTGCTATCTCCAAATGTTGTGTCTGCAAAAGACAATGCCTCATATCCATATAAGGCTCGAAAATGTGACATCCCTATGGACATGTGATAAGTGGTGTTATAGCAATATTCTCCTAAATACAACCACTTGGTCCATGCTCTTTGTTTCCCTGTGACATAGTTTCGTAAGTAACCTTCCACCCATTTATTTACTACTTTTGTTTGTCCATCTGTCTGTGGGTGGTATCTTGTACTAGGAGTGAGTTTTGTGCCTGCTAACCTGAATAACTCCTGCCAGAATGCTCCCATGAACTTGCTATCATGGTCATTGACAATGGTTTTAGGCAAACCATGTAGATGAAATACTCCTTAAATTATTTTTGCTATTTGAGATGCAGAGCTTTTGGAGGAAATCACAAAGAAGTGGGCATACTTGGTCAAACGATCTACCACCATGAAGATACAATCTTTGCCTTAGGATGAGGGTAGCATTGTAATGAAATTCGTGGAGACACTCTCCCATTTTTGTTCTATAATGGGCAACAATTGACAAACCAGTCGGGTGTGTATGTTCAACCTTATTGTGTTGACAGGTACCACATTCATGGACATATTTTATAATGTCTCTCTTGAGTCCTTTCCATGTGAATGTCTCCCTAATGGTCCTGTAAGTCTTCAGAAATCTCGGATGTCTTGCTAGAGGGGAGTCGTGGGCTGCTTGTATGATCTTCATCTTCAACTGGGACTTTGGTACTAGATAGATTCAGTCCTTATAATAGATAATATTATTGACAACTCTATATCGGTTGTTTGATCACTGTCCGTCAAGAATCTCATAGGTTGATCAATTCTTTGAATATTCCACCAAAAGATGTGGCTTCCATGCTTCTATAATGTATATGAGGGAGAAGGTAGTTGGTTTCTTGGATAAGGCATTTGCAACTGCATTGTTTTTGCCTTTGATGTATTCGATCATAGGCTTGAATCTTGCTAACCCATTTTTGTTGAACTCTCGTTCAATCCCTTCTGATCTAGGAAGTACTTGAGACTATTATGATAAGTTTTGGCCTTGAATCTGTTGCCCACTAGATATGGTTGAAACTTGGCTAGTGCATGCATAATTACCAACATTTCTTAAAATAAATGGAATAAGAACGCTCATAATCCCGGAGCTTCCTACTCTCAAAAGCAATCAGATGATGATTCCGTGTTAAAACAACCCCAATTCCTTCCCCTAAAGCATCACACTCCAATACAAATGGTTGGGAGATGTTCGGCAAGGCTAGAACTGGGCATGAAATCATCACTTCCTTCATTTGCTCAAATGTCTCCTGTGCTGTCTTTGTCCGTACAAAGGCTCCCCTTTTTGTCAGGTCAATCAGAGGTGCTACCAACTGTGCTTGACAAAGCTTCTATAGTAAATACAAATACCCAAGAAACTCCTTAATTTTGTTACATTTTTGGGAGTGGGCCAATTGAAAATAGCTTCAATCTTCTCTTGGTGCACTTTGACGCCTTGGCTTCTGATCATGTGACCCAAATATAACATTTCTACCATGCCAAACTCACGTTTGGAGATTTTAGCATAGAATTGTTGTGTCTCTAGTATTCCCAAAACCTTGTCCAAATGTTGTAGATGCTCCTCCCATGTTCGACTGTAAATCAAGATGTTGTCGAAGAAGACCAACACAAATTTGCGTAGTTTCTTGTTAAACACATGGTTCATACATGACTGAAATGTCGCAGGGGCATTGGTCAATCCAAAAGGCATCACTAGGAATTCATAGTGTCCATAGTGGCATCTAAAAGCTGTTTTTGGAATGTCTTGATCTCGAACTTTGATTTGGTGATAACCTGAGCGAAGGTCAATCTTTGAGAAGTACTTGGCCCCCTTTAGCTCATCCATTAGCTCGTCGATCCTGGGGATAGGATATTGATTTTTGATGGTCTTTTTGTTTAGTGCCTGATAGTCTATGCACATCCTTAGGGACCCATCCTTCTTCTTGACCAAAACCACAGATGAAGCAAAAGGGCTTGAGCTTGGTCGAATGTGTCCTAATGCCAACAACTCCTGGATTTCCTTCTCTATCTCATCCTTATATGCTTTGGGATGTCGGTAAGGGGTAGTGATGACAACTTGGACCCCTTCCTCTAGTTCAATGATGTGCTCAAATCCCCTATCTGGTGGTTGTCCTGGTGGTATATCTCCAAAAACCTTCTGGTGCTTTTGCAGCAATGCCATGATGTCAGGGGGATACTCCTTATGTTGTTCTGTTGGTTTCTTCTCCATGATTTGACACTCCACAACCCATACAATATCCCCATGTCGAAGATTTTCCTCCATCCTGTTGGATGTCACAATCTTGGGCGAGTATGCATGAATTCCTCTCACGTCACCTTCTTACCATCTGGACCTGTAAATGCAAATTCCAAGTCTTGATAGTTCACTGTATGAGTCCCAATTGAATATAGCCATTGAACCCCTAATACTACATGGGAGTCTGGACAATCCACAACAAAAAAGTTATCTATAACCGTGTAGTTCCCCATTGTTAGACTCATATTAGGGACTATTTTAGTGCATGGCATGCGATTGTGCTCCTTCTTCCCAGGAATCAAAACTGTAAATCCTCCAAATTCTTCAGTTGTTAATCCTCTTCTAGCTACAAATTTTGCATCAATGAAGTTGTGGGAGGCCCCACCATCAATCAACACAGTCACCTTTTGTCCTTGTATGGTGCCCTTGACCCAAAGAGTGTGGTATCTTGGGACCCCTGTAAGAGAAGCAATAATCCCTTCCTGGATCTCCTCTTGTATTGCCCCCATAACTTGTGATTCTCCCTGATCTAACTCTCACTGCTCTTCTTCGTCTTCTCTTTCAAAAAACATTTCAATATAATGGGCCTTTCCCTTAGTACACCGATGCCTTGATGCCCAAGGTTCATGACAAGATAAGCATAGTCTTCTCCTCTTGAGATCTTTCCTGGTTTCATCATCCAACTTGCCCTTCCCTAATGGCTCGCTTCGCTGTTGTTTGACTAACTTTCCCCTTTGAGGAATAGTTGGTTTGGGTAGGAATCTAGCCTTGGGCACTGCATCTTGCATATCCCTTGCTTTGCGTATTCCATCTTGCAAGGTCACGGGTTGGTAGGCTCTGATCCAACTGTTGAGTCTTGAAAATGTTATTCATTTGCATTACACTTTCGCTATTATGTCCATTATATCACTTCCATTTCACCTCCATTTCACTACTATGTCACCACATCCATCCCACTTTCATTATCATTGGGCTACATTTATGTTTTTCCAATATTTATTATTTCTAAGCCTTTTAAGTGAATTTTTGGTTAAACATTAGAAAATAATGTGCATATGCTTATACCTAACAAATGGGTTGAGTTTGTTGACATGTGTAGGTTGAAAGGAGACTTCTAGAAGACCCTTATGTGGCACTCTAAGGCCAAATTCGAATTTGATTGGAAAGAATCATGGGATCATGAGGATATGTGTCACATCTCCTAATTGTATTGTAACTCTAAAAGACATGTGTCTTATCAGTTCCTATTTTGATTAGGACTCTAGAGGTAGAGGGAGAGATTCATGGGTTATCATTAATGAGATGGCTCTCATCTTTTTGTATAAATAGGAGATCTCTCTCCTTCATTAGTTAGTCTTTTTTAGTCTCTTTAGTCTCTTTTTAGTCTCTCTTTGGAGAGCTTTGTTGTACTTTGCACTTTTGAAGAAATTGAATAAAGCTTTGATGTTCTCAACATGGAAGGAGATGTGAAGTAGATGTCATGGAGCATATTAGGATGTAAGTAGATTAGATTTCATTTTGTAAATATTGCTTTGTAGAATGTAAGGTAGATTAGATTTTCATTCATGCAATTTTAAGTATGCTTTGATTTCATAGGTAAAAGGGGGCCCCTGCCTTGTACAGTTTGAATTATTGCATTTTATTTTCTCCCGGGATTTGTTTTTATGTTTATGTATTTGTTTTACAAACTAATGGTATTTGAAGTTGACAGGTTCAAGCCGCTGCCTTTGTTTTTATAGCTGATTTTTAATTTTATTTCTCAAAGAGCTGCTAACACATAAATGATCTTCATCATAAACTGTTATCCTTTAAGATCAAAATATCACTAACTTGCAGCTTGTTTGGGTGCTTTTTGGACTGTTCTTAAGCTACTTTCTTTCCGTACTTTACACAGTACATGTGCTTTGAAGTATCGAGTTAGAAAGAGTAAATCATTACCACTAGTCTTTAAAGTAGAAGTTTTGATTTTAAAGTGCTTCCTAGACTATTTCCTCACTACTTTCTAATCATGCTTTCCATAGTACATATGGCTGAAGTAGAGAATTAGAAATAGCAAATTATTATCATTAGTCTTTCAAGCATATTTTTCTCACTTTTATAATTCCACTTAAGCTACTTTCTTTCCGTGCTTTACACAGTACATGTGCTTAGAAGCATTGAGTTAGAGAGAGATAATCTTTATCTTTGGTTTTAAAAGTGACTTTCTTTTCTTTTATTTGCAGCAGCATGAATGGTGTCTAGTGCCATTGGAAGTGGTCATTTACTTTCAAGTCATTTCAAGTTCTTTGCTTTCAGTTTCATTTCAAGTTATTTCTGACTACTTCTTAATCGTGCTTTACACAGCACATGTGTTTGAAGCAGAGTTTTAGGAAGAGTTGAACATAAACTATAAAACAACGAAGTAAGAGAAAGGTTAACTAAGCACATATAGTGCACCACACTTCATCAGTTTACGATACCCGGATTGATAATTTATGTAGAGCAATTTAAGACGTTAAATTGACTAAACATTTTGGCGCCGTTGCCAGGGAAGTGTAATTAGGAGACCTTATTTCTTACATCTGGAAAAAAATTAATAATCCTTGAGTATGCTCTCCTCTTGCACTTTGTGTGATCTGGAGGATCAGAAAAATGATTGTTAAGTAAAAAAGACAAAACAATAATTCTTGAGTATGCTCTCCTCCTGCACTTTGTGTGATCTGGAGGATCAGAAAAAGAATTGTTACAAAAAAAAAATAGGAGACAAAATAAACTTCATCACTTCAATTGATTCAATAAAAAAAAAAAAAAATGAAAAAATAAAACTCAAGTGCTTTGATAGGTTCAAATTGTCCAAAATTGTCTGGTTATGCTTTGTAGTGGTCTTCAAAACACTGTATCTTGTTCAAATAAGGTTTTGCAACTTAGTTGCAGAAACTGCCCTGATCCCGCAGCTGTTTAACAATCCCGCAGCTGTTTCAAGGTTTAACAGGTTACAAGCATCTAATGAAAAAACCGACCACATGGGCATCTCCAGAATTGTCCCGACATGGATCCTATCCTAGTCACCCAGCTCAGATCGATGAAAAACTAGCTTAGGACCTCAGTCAAAGTCTTGGTTTTAGCATGTTTTTCTTGAAGTCTTGGCTGCCTGAAATTGAAAATCATTAATCTTTTTTATAAAAATTTTACAATTTCAGAGAAGAAAAAAAAAAAGAAAAAAAATCTAGGGCTATCTCCATTCTTAGTTTTCATTGTGGCTTCAATAAAAAAAAAAAAAAAATCTGCCTCCTTGATCAAGCTTTAACCTGAAATAAGCCTGCAACATAAAAAAATGCACTGTATATGTGAGAAAAAAAGAGGGAATCGAATGTTAAAATGATTAGGTAACAATGAGGAAGAGATTACTCTAAAGTGAAAGATGCAAGTTTGCTCAGATTTCTAGTTGATATGAAGGGTGAAGATGTTGACAATAGACAGCTTAGAGATGATCTAATGACAATGTTAATTGCTGGGCATGAAACTACAGCAGCAGTACTTACATGGGCTGTGTTTATGCTTGCACAAAATCCAGACAAATTGGTAAAGGCTCAAGCTGAAGTCGACACGGTACTTGCCCAAAGAAATCCAACTTATGAATGTATTAAAAAAAAAACTGCAGCAGTCTATGGTACATTGTTTGAAGCTGAGCATAGATCAACCTTTTACATACCATACTGGAAATTTCCACTGGCAAGATGGTTAGTTCCTCGACAACGAAAGTTCCACGAAGACCTAAAGGTCATTAATGAATGTCTTGATAATCCATACCATAAGCCACAGGAAACACAATGAGAATGCAAATTCTTAAAAAACCGAATGCAAAAAGGGCAGAACAGAGAAAAAATTAACTCAGAGAAAAAACGCAAGACCTGAAAAACGTCAAACTTTAAACGTTCGATTCTCCAAAACAGAGACGAATTTCAGAAAAATAAAACATGGGTTTTGTTGCCAGGTGGGTTAATTAGAAAACCCAGAAAAATTTTGAGAAGATTCGTGGCGGTTAGGGAGAAATGTTCGGTTCTTTGGAGGGTATTTTTGAGTGCCGCGTGAAAAAAACAGAGTTTTAATTAAAATCAACAGCAGCAATTTAATGTGCGTGCCTGAGGAGTTCTAATGGGAATCAATTACATGCTGGCGCGCCTGTCTAGAGACGTGTTTTAATCAAACAAGACTCTCGGTCATTAATCATTTCCCATAGTTGGAGGATCTGGCAAGATCATATAATCAATGTGCATCAGGGTTCACCTACTCAGGCTCTTCTGTGTTCAGAAATTTAATGAAGAAGAAAACAATTTCCTCTGTTTTTTTTCCCGGATATTTCTCTCATCTTTTTGTTTTGTACGCAATGCCAAACACCTTGTATTCATAAAGAGGAATTTTGAACCCTTCAATCCAATGTCAATGCCAAGAAAATTAAGAAGCAATAGCTCACAATGGATTTAGAATTGCGTACACCATGGCAAGTATGATGTTACAAAATCATTTTCTTATTGCAAAATAGTGTTGTTTTCTTTATGTTTTGATGGGTAGAAAAACTCACGTGAACCCTAGAATTCAGCAAAATCCACCGCGGAGTCTTTGGCTTTATTTGATATTTTAGTTCTTGAAGGTACCCGCAAAGACATTCGGTGTGCAAGAAGGAGGAGAGATTGCCACATTTATTTGTCAAAACGACTAGTATCATAATGGCAGTGGCGACTATCAAAATTAATAAGTTGGGCTAGTAGTGCTGCCAATTCTGGTTTGTAGAGCACAAGGACTGAGTATGTTATTAATGGCCCTTCTACTACTGTATGGGTTCTATATCACTGCTAATTCTGAGAAACAGTGAATACATATAACCAGTGAACGTATGTTACGGTTGTATTATGACTGCTAAGCCACCATTGAAGTAGTGTTTTAGAACAGAGCCGTAGAGTCGAGTGGAGGTGGAGGTTATTAAACCCCGCAGCTGTGTTTTAAACTCCATAATTCCATTTTTCAGCTGAAGTTTGAGATGGAGAAATTGCTTAGTTTGTTCGCACACAGCCACTCCATTTCACAGTATTTTTTTTTTTACACTCTGCAATCCCGCAGCCGTTTAGTGATCCCGCAGCTGTTTTGTTAAACTCTAGGTTGTAGGTGTCATCAGGCAAAACAAGCCACATGGGTAGCTAGGGAAATTTCAGTACATGGATGGTGTCCTATCCATTCGGTCAAATTTGTTGAAAAAGACCCCGGTCAAAGGGAAGTCAAATTGGGTGTTATAACAAAGTCGCCACACTGAGTTGCCACACTAAGTCGCTGCATGTCAAGAAAAAAAACAATAATTTTGAATCAATGAAATGAACAAGTTATTTTCTCACTTTTCTGAAGGTATTGATTAATTTTGGACTGATAATGAAAATTGAATGGCTAACTTTTTATTTAAGATTTTTAGCTACAGAGCTGTTCCTCAATTTCGCAGCCAGAAAAACCTCATTGTTCAAATCAGCCTATCTTTCTCATATAAAATCAGATTTTGATGATTTAAGTACCATTGGAAAGATCTCAACAAGATCTATACAATGAGAAATATATCATTAGAGTTTGAAATGGCAAATAATGAAATAAATTGCTGAAAAGAAGCAACATCGACTTGAGGCACTAATTCCAAAGCAGGTATAAATTCTTTTGATTTTTCCTTTGAGAACTTGTTTCATTAATACAAATTCTTAGTTTTGTGTGTAAATATCATAACTAGAGAGATTGATCACCTCTCTCCTTTGATAATCTTACATTCCATTGCGGAAAGAGTATTAGTTTTTTTGCAGGTTCTAGGAGGAAGGACAAATGACTACAAGGGAATGATGTCTCTCTAAGAGACCAATTTGTTTCATAAGAGGATGATCAGCAACAAAGAGGAAATATGTTGATGCAAAATCAGATCCAAACACTTGAAAAACCTTCAGATACTATTGTCTCCATCACATCCACCCATCCATCACATCCATCCATCCATCACATCCATCCATCACATTCATACTTCATAATAAACCATTCACCTCACTCCATACTTTCCATTTACACTCACATACACTTTCCATTTCTTTTTGTCCATTCATAACCCACCAATAAAAGCAAAAGGCTCATTCACATGCTTATTGCCCATTGTCATTTCTGTTCTCCATTGCCATTTTCCATTTTCACTTTCCATTCTTTGTCATTTTCATTCCGCAAATAAGCCCTGCTTCAATGCAAATTATTGAGTCCATAGTCCTTTGAGTCTAAGTTCTTTGTAAAAACACCTTGAGACTTGCATGCCTTAATGGCAAGTCCTCATGCTGACAAACAATGGGAATATATTAATGTCCCTTGTTCGTTAGATCTTCTAGGTGACTCGACATCAGCAAATTCATTCGTACCTAGCAAGATGTGTTTGGGCATCTTGACTCTCATTGTCATCAATGGTGAGAGTTCTCGTGTTGACTAGTGGCATCCGTTAATGGCCACTAAGCCAACAATTTCCTACTATGTTCGACATCAGAACATCTTTTCACATAGTAGGAATTGTGCCAATGAGTTTTGAAGACATGAAGACTATTATTTTCAGCATTTTGGAGCAGATTCAGCAAGTTTTAGTAGAAGCAATAAAAAGTCATCTTATCTCTCTATCCATGACTCCTCTTGTTCAGCCACTTGAAGAAGAATATGATCAGAAGTTTTCAGCCACCACACACATACAACTCATCCATTCCAAAGGGTAAGTGAAGGTACGGCATTTTCTAACTTTTAACCATAGAATTCCATAAAAAGCTAGAATGATACTTGTTGGAAAAACATTTCTCTTCCTCATTTCATAAAATTGCCAATACCATCAGTTGGGGGGGGAATACATTCATATTCATATCTTCCCATGTCCATAACATATTCAAGAGCTCACATACTTCCAACATATATTAATTATTACATTGCTATTATGAGCATACAATGGCTTTTGAAAAAGTGCTTAAAGGATAAATTGGATACAACAAAATCATGGTTGTCACACAAGAACCAACCATCATGCAATCCAATAAAGATATACTTTGCAACAATAATCAAAATATCATTATGCAAAGTTCAAAGATCAAAATAGAAGGCAACAAAAAAATGGTTGTAACACAAGAACCAACCATGTTGCAATTCAAGTAAAACACTTTGCAGAAATATGAAGTTATCAAATGATATCATGCAAAGTTAAGCCAAAGCTCAAGGATCAAAAGAGTCAATGTAATATATGTTGCATGAGGACATGCAATAGCTTCAGTTGGGGGGTATGTTGAGTCTTGAAAATGTCATTCATTTGCATTACACTTTCGCTATTATGTCCATTATATCACCTCCATTTCACCTCCATTTCACTACTATGTCACCACATCCATCCCACTTTCATTATCATTGGGCTACATTTATGTTTTTCCAATATTTATTATTTCTAAGCCTTTTAAGTGAATTTTTGGTTAAACATTAGAAAATAATGTGCATATGCTTATACCTAACAAATGGGTTGAGTTTGTTGACATGTGTAGGTTGAAAGGAGACTTCTAGAAGACCCTTATGTGGCACTCTAAGGCCAAATTCGAATTTGATTGGAAAGAATCATGGGATCATGAGGATATGTGTCACATCTCCTAATTGTATTGTAACTCTAAAAGACATGTGTCTTATCAGTTCCTATTTTGATTAGGACTCTAGAGGTAGAGGGAGAGATTCATGGGTTATCATTAATGAGATGGCTCTCATCTTTTTGTATAAATAGGAGATCTCTCTCCTTCATTAGTTAGTCTTTTTTAGTCTCTTTAGTCTCTTTTTAGTCTCTCTTTGGAGAGCTTTGTTGTACTTTGCACTTTTGAAGAAATTGAATAAAGCTTTGATGTTCTCAACATGGAAGGAGATGTGAAGTAGATGTCATGGAGCATATTAGGATGTAAGTAGATTAGATTTCATTTTGTAAATATTGCTTTGTAGAATGTAAGGTAGATTAGATTTTCATTCATGCAATTTTAAGTATGCTTTGATTTCATAGGTAAAAGGGGGCCCCTGCCTTGTACAGTTTGAATTATTGCATTTTATTTTCTCCCGGATTTGTTTTTATGTTTATGTATTTGCTTTACAAACTAATGGTATTTGAAGTTGACAGGTTCAAGCTGCTGCCTTTGTTTTTATAGCTGATTTTTAATTTTATTTCTCAAAGAGCTGCTAACACATAAATGATCTTCATCATAAACTGTTATCCTTTAAGATCAAAATATCACTAACTTGCAGCTTGTTTGGGTGCTTTTTGGACTGTTCTTAAGCTACTTTCTTTCCGTACTTTACACAGTACATGTGCTTTGAAGTATCGAGTTAGAAAGAGTAAATCATTACCACTAGTCTTTAAAGTAGAAGTTTTGATTTTAAAGTGCTTCCTAGACTATTTCCTCACTACTTTCTAATCATGCTTTCCATAGTACATATGGCTGAAGTAGAGAATTAGAAATAGCAAATTATTATCATTAGTCTTTCAAGCATATTTTTCTCACTTTTATAATTCCACTTAAGCTACTTTCTTTCCGTGCTTTACACAGTACATGTGCTTAGAAGCATTGAGTTAGAGAGAGATAATCTTTATCTTTGGTTTTAAAAGTGACTTTCTTTTCTTTTATTTGCAGCAGCATGAATGGTGTCTAGTGCCATTGGAAGTGGTCATTTACTTTCAAGTCATTTCAAGTTCTTTGCTTTCAGTTTCATTTCAAGTTATTTCTGACTACTTCTTAATCGTGCTTTACACAGCACATGTGTTTGAAGCAGAGTTTTAGGAAGAGTTGAACATAAACTAAAAAACAACGAAGTAAGAGAAAGGTTAACTAAGCACATATAGTGCACCACACTTCATCAGTTTACGATACCCGGATTGATAATTTATGTAGAGCAATTTAAGACGTTAAATTGACTAAACACCAACCACGTAGGGGTTTTGACAAACCTTCTATGAACAACATGACCATTCTAGCGATTGAGAGGTCGATGACCATGATTGCAAGCCTCTTGAATTCTGTGATATATGATTCAACACTTCCTGTCTGTCGGAGTTGGGTTAGCTCCCGAAAGTACAACTCAGGGTCCTTCCTGTCAAATCTCTCTATCAATCTGTGTGAATTTTGTATAAGAGATTATGTTTTCATGTCCTAGAGTGATCATCCCATGTTGCCACCATTCGTGTGCTTCTCCATCAAGATGAAGCGTGGCATATTTAATGGCATCTCTCTCACACATGGGATTAAGCTGGAAATATGTATCCAACTTTTGCACCCATGATCTTGCAGAACACTTTGCTGATCCATCAAAGTAAGGAAGAGTTACTTTCCCCACAACCTTTTGCAGATCCAAGTTTGACTAAGGGCCCCCATATACTGTTGCCTTCTTTTGTTGTTTTCTCCTCATGAAATAATATTCATTGATGGTTAAAGTTGCTTTCATGTTGGGGGGCAATGCATCATATTCCTTCATCCAAGCTGTAATTGTCTCTGCAATTGGTGAAGGAGAGTCTTGTTCCCTGGAGGGATCATCCAAGAATGGAGGCATAGTTGGTCTGCTGAATGGGTTGCTTCGAAGGTTGGCATGTTCATGTGATGGACCGTCCCCGCCTGAATGAGAGCCACCTTCCCCGTTATTGCTTTGCAAGTTAGGTTGCTCGATTTGCAATTTGAGAAGTTCCACAATTGTGTCTTGAGTGGCGGCGATCTTTTGTAATGCATCTTCAAGCTTGGTACTTTCGTGATCACCCATCAGTTCGTCTAACTCTTCCGACTCTCCCTGGTCCTTAGTGTTGATCTCTTTGTTTTTCCCTCCTTGACTTCTAGCCTTTCTCCCTTTCCAATTGATAGCAATCCTTTTTTGTTTTTCTTTTCTTGGCATCCCACAACTGGCCAAGATTGTGGTTCTAATACCTACCACTGTAAGATTCATGAGCTTAAATATCCTAGACTTTTACAAAAACCATTAGGCACACTTTAACTTGAAAGATAGAATAATAATATGGACACCAAGCAATAAGGCAATGAGCATTTTATTAATGAATATGGTGGATCCACACTGATTCTGCAACATACATAATCGAAGGCAAAACAAAATAATACCAAGCCATGAATTGAACAAAGAACAATTCTACAACATACACAAATTTAATTGGCCAAGCCAATTATAATCAAGGCAAAATTCCTGCACCATATCACTCCATAAGTAATCGGTCCAGAGCATGGGGGAATTAATTCAAATCGCCCTCGGCCAAGCAACGAGTCGAATAGACGAGTTGTCACCCAAGCAATGATGCGCTCAAGTAACCAATCGATCCTTACTTCAGATGGCCCACGACTGTTCAGATTTCACGCTCCTCTGCAAACCACTAGAACAAACCTGAGACTGTGTTGCGTCCTTAGCTGCGTTGTCTTGACCCGTTGGCGTTACCCTCTAGGACGCATCTCAACAAGTGTCTTGGTAAGTGATGGGCCCACAGGGTTCCAAAACCAACACTCCTCCTGATGCCTCTCGGGTTTTGAAATTGTGGATCGACTCCCTAGAGTTGGTGGACATTAGCTCCATAGTGTCCCATGACCTCCCTGTAACCAGATAACGTTGTCAATGGCTCCTCGATCCTTATGTGGACGAATGGTACACCCTATGACCCACAATCTTCAGCCCACGATCCTACGATGAATTCAAACTTCGTCCTTTGTATTCACCCTGTGATCCACGATCTATCTTGCTTGTGATTCGCTACCTGGTACCTCACCTTGCAATGGTGCTGTCGATTTGTGCAACCTTTGATAACATACCCCTCGACACCTTGAGATCAGTCTCTCGCTCCCTCCTTTCGATCTCGGCCTTGGCAGATGTGATCAACAATACCACGATGCCCCATTCAACCCCTTCAGTGAGCGTGGATCCTCACCTGCGATCAATTGTACATGACTTTTAGCAGTTATAATGAAATAGTCTCGCTTCTGTAGAGAAACTCACGAAATATATACCCTCACTTAGAAAATTAAGAACAAATGAATCCTTGATTGGAAATGAGAAAATACTGAGCCAACTAGGGTGATTTCGAGAACCACCGAAACTGAATTCGCTAACTAGGGTGAGGCTTAACCCCAACCGAAGCTAGTTTGAAGGATCTCACCTGAAACCCTTCCTCCTTGAAAACTCACCTGAGCCTTCACTTGAGATGCAAAGAGAAATTATCCAAATCCATGTCTGCGCTTGTTCCTCCTTTGCCCATTTAAAGCTTGATTGCTCGAAAGAAACCATGGGCAAATATCTTGGTTGAGATTACTTGGGGACAAAACCATGTTCTTTACGCCACTTATTTATTTATTATTATTATTATTAGTTTGTTTTTTAAAAATCGGTCTAACTAGGTCAATTGGTTGGGGATTTTACAATCAATCTGAAATTCTTCAAATTCCTAGACTAGGAACAACTTGATTCATCTCATTGCCAGGTTGTGGGTACAAGTAGAGTTTGTGAGATTTTTTTGGAGCTTGGTTTTTCCATTTGTACTTTGTGTGGGAAAAGGGGGTTGATTCTCTCATTGCTTTACTATGGGATCACTGGAGGAGGTTGTCCCTATTATTATTAGCAAGATGAGGGTATTTTTTGTGGATAGTTTCAACTCAGATTTTCGCTGCCCTATTTTGTGCCATTTTTCCTCAGCAATTTAAGCCATCATTCGCTGGGTTGTGGCATCAAAAGGGAGGGTTGAACCAACCATCAAATCTGCTCTAGTTTAGTAATTTAAAGCAATGTAAGGGGATATTTCAATGTTGTTATCATCTCCTATTTTGCCAATAAATCGTGCCATTAGCCATCACTGTTTATGGGCTTCCAGAAATATTTTTGTAACTCAAAATGCTGCTCTGGCATGTAATTCTAGGTCATATTAATAAAATAGATCAAATTATATTGGTTGCGTTTTTAACCATGGTATTTTTGCTTGTGATATGATGGTTGATCTATTATATTGGTTGAATTTATTTTTTGTGATATTGTGTTTTGGGTATATTGGTTGAGTTGCTTATTTACAAAGAGGGGATTTTACAGTGGTCTAAGAGCGAGGTTTTTCTTGCCAACTTGTGAGTGCATGCTATTTTGATGTATTTGAAGGATGGGGAATACATCACCTACAAGAGATAGATAAAGGGTGATCATAATCTTCTCTCATAATCATAAGAAGAGCAAGACATGGGGTGCTGGAACGAACAACCTGGGGGAATCACTATGAATATTCTAAAAAATGACCTTGTAAGGGGGCAACAATAGTTGTTTCAACTTATCACCCAATTTATAGCAAATAATTAAGGGGACCAAAACAATGTCGACTACAATGGTCCAGGAGGGTCTAATGGTAATAGTGGAAACCATGTTGAAGGGAGCAACACCCATATCCCAATGCAAAATAACACTCGAAAAATGAGTAGAGCGACTTGTAGACTTCTCTTACCTCAATTCTTGGATGAACAACTAGTAAGAAATTAGGGACAATAAGGACAAGGTGAAGGGTTATATGATTATTTGAGGGAATATCAGGTTCTTGGTGAAGAATTTCATGTAGCCATATCCTTACAAGATTTTTTTTACCATTAAATACATGAGCATGGCAAGAATACAATAGGGGCTCACAAAATTATGATCTTTTGCGGAAATTGGGGAAATTGTCCATCCCTTCCTTTGATGGTTCATCAAAATGCACTGCCAAATTGTGGGTTCAAAAGTTGGACACATTTTCAGCACAACTCTATGTTGGAGATATGGGCCACAAATTCATTACGTTGCATTTGGAGGGAGAGGCTTATGAATGGTGGTATCATGGACTAGTCTCCTTGGGGCATGGTGGCATTACCTCGTACTTGGACTTCACACGTACATTGATTGTGTTTGGAAACTGTTGGGCCACGGGCAATAGGAGGTGAGTAACAGGTAAAACCTATGAACTCCACCCGAAATTAAGGAAATTTATTTATTTTTAAGTGTTTTAACATATGTATGCGGGTTGAGTATATGCTGGCCCGTGTGTACACGCTTTTATCATAGGGAAAAGTAGTGTATAGGGAATAAAACATTGTTTTTTAGATTTTGGACCAAATCTGAAAGGAAGGGTTTCCCTAGGCCACAATCAGAGCATTGGATCTACCAAGAGTGGTAAATGGTGCTATAATATATTGTTTTATTTGATAAGGACCTACATATACTTTTTAGAGAGTTGGCACCACTGAAATAGATAGGTACAACCAAGTTTTACATTTTAGAATTTGAGAGGTTCGCAATCATGGTGGCATATGTGTCAGAGAACAAATTGATTATGTTATTCTATAAGGATTATCCAAACCCCTATGTGGTTGTGTTAAGGCCTTCAAAAGAAAATCTCTATAGGATGCTATCATTAGAATTAGAGACATGGCAAGCACAATACCAAGGAATAAAATTTCTCCCAATCCCTACCTTCCCTAAAAAAACAAAGTGTAGAAATTTTGAATAATATGACACTTATTCACAGAGATTATCTTGATTACACACTATTGCGGAATGCATGCATAATACATAACCTCCTCTACGTTGATCATCAATTTGCAGTATTCAGAAACAATGAAACATCAATCGCATGCACACATTAACACAGTATGTAACCGGGGAAAGCATACAGCTGAAAACCCCACACTATCTGTATATTATAATGATCCAAAACATGTAACAATACATAGTACAATACTCTTCACAAGTACTCAGCACTATCTCCACCTGTTACACACAAAACTAGCTCAGATCTGAATCAATCACAGGTTCAAATCTCCTCCGTTGTTTGCCTACCTCCACTGCGCAATCCTGCATGAGAATAAATGAGTATGGCTGATCCAAACTCGTATTTCTATTCGCTGAACCACACAATCCTCATTGGCAATACTCAATCCATTGATGTGCAAATCTCATGCACAGTTATAGTCACAACTGATAGCAGTCTCGCTCTTTCACCCACCTCTAACACTTGTCTCCACTGAACTGTCCATGCACTGAGTTAATTGATGTATTCTTTAGTTGCTTTATGAGTTAATAATTAGTGAATTAATTAATAATTAATTCACATCACTCATCACTAGTGTATTCTGCAGTTAGACTAAATACAACTAGTTCAACTAAGTCAAACTGAACACAACTCCATCAACTCCTCAATCAACTCCACCAAACTCAACCACTTGAGTTCTAACTGAAGTCCATCATGCAATAGCTTAACTGACCCATAAGAAAAACGTATTTCGTTCTGACAGCTGCATGTGCCACATCTGTAGCTCGAACTGAAGTGCTCAAAGAGGATAAGATAATGTTTATAGTCCAAATATTATTATGAGCTAATAATATTCGACTGTTCTATTTTTAGCCTAGCAGTCTAAAAATAGAAATCGCCCATATGTCTAAAAATAGAAGTCCATCTATTTTTACCAACATGATAAATCATCTACAAATAGCATCCTGCAACTCATAGACCATGATCCATTGTCTAAAAATAGACTTTGCGCCAAAAATAGCCCGCGGGCCCACTCAGTGAAGGAGACTCCTTTCCACTAAGCTCCATCATCTTGTTGCATTTTCAACACTCTCTCTCAACAAGATATGGATTATCTGCAACCCCTATCTTGCAACTTTGGAGTGTTCTGCATGCAACCCATTTCCCCGGTCCACTTGCTCCAACAACACTTGGAACAACACTCCCAACTGACCGCTCTGTTGGGCTAGGAACATACTTTGATGCTGAAGCTCTACCCGCTGCTGACAAGTGCTCCCTCTCTGAAATTTGCGCTACTGCTACATCTCCATGCATCTCGCACCATTGCACACTTCTCTGTGCCACCTAGCACTGTGCAAAACACTTGTGCCTCTCGCATTGCTGCAGCCTGCTAGCTATGCGCTGTCTTGGGATTCCCTACATTGTTGCTCTCTCTGCTGCTCCATCCGCATCTGTCTCTATCCAATCAATCAGTGCCTGCTACTCCACATCGGGGCTCCCGTAGCAAGGTCTCATGCAAGAGGTTGGGTACCTCAAGGATCCTGCCCCTCCATCTTGGGACGATCACTTTATATCGCCCCACCTCCTACCTGGAGGTATGGCTTCATGTGATCCCTCAGCCCACCTGGCTCGAAGTTTCCCCCTATTGGAGGTCTCTGCATGAGTAGATGTCTCTATTCGATCTCCTCTCAGCTTCCCTTGTTGTGGCTGCTCCACAACTTCCTGAAGCTGCTGCACCAATCGTGGCTCCTCCACAATCGTCTCAGACTTCTTCTGGCTCTGCATGTTGAGAGGTAATATACACTCCCGCTCAACCACCAAGTCTCCATCAGTTGCCTCGCTGCTCAAGGCTTTGCATGCATCTTGAACCTCAAGAGAATACAGGTTTTTGATTCGTGAACCAATCTGCTTCACCTGTCTAGTGATGACGTGTCTAAGGAAAACCTTTCTCTTACTGAAGACTACATCATAGCCTTCATCTTCCAACGTCGTGATCGACACCAAGTTTCTCTTCAGTCCTGGTACATACTTGACATTGGTCAAGGTAAGGCGAGCTCCATGCTCCCTTTGAAAAATAACCGTCCCTACACCTGAGACACTATACTTTTCATCATTACCCATCGCTATGAGTATCTGGAGATCTTTCTCCTCCAAAGTACTGAACAAACTCTTGTTACTGGTCATGTGGAAAGAAGCTCCACTGTCAAGAAACCAACCACTTCCCACCATGGATGAAACCATGCATGCGAAGAGTGTGAAATCCAACTCAAACTGTGAAGCAAGTGCCTCACCTTCAGATCCTTCCTTGGATCCCTTCTTGGATTTCCTCTGTGGACAATTTGTAGCATAATGGCCCACCTCATGACAACGAAAGCATCGCACTTTCGATTTTTCAACCTTCTTTCCATCATTGGAAGAACTGGATTCAGAAAGAGAAACCTTCTCCTTCCCTTTTTTGCTTTGGCAGCCAAAGCGCAATTTTCTTCATGAGATGCCTTTGATGAAGATTCGTCCCTGGTATTTCGCCTGATCTCCTCTTGCACAAGATCCGACCAAAGTCTCTCCCATCCTAGCAATTTCTCCCGACCATTGACAGAGTCTTGATAGGAATGCCAACTCTTCGGGAGACCAAGGAGAGCCAAGCTCACCAAGTCCTCATCATCGAAAGTCACCCCCACACTTCCCAGCTCATCCCGGCATTGAGTGAACTTCGTGAGATACTGGGGCATACTCTCTCCATTCTCATACTTAATGTTTCTGAGTTTATTCTTGAGCGCCAACTTCCTCTGGTCTCTCTTGCTTTGGAATAGATCTGTCAACGCTTTCCACATCAAGTATGGAGAAGCCTTTCCATGCAGGCTGGACACAATGTGATCCTTCACGCCCTCCAACAGAATCCTTCGACACTTTGTTGTCTTCTTTTGCCAAACCACAGCTTCAGCAGCATCAATAGGTTTTTGGACTTTAGCGTCTATGAAATCCTTCAACTCATTGTCATCTAACACCGCCTCCATCCTGTCTTTCCATGCAATATAGTTCGAGCTGCCTTCAAGAGTATACTCCAATCGCAATCCGTTGAAAGACATTTCAACTTTGACACCAAGAAAAAACCGTTGCAAATTCGAATTCCACCAAAGCAAAACTCAACCGCTTCTGATCAAAATTCGTGAGAACAAATTATTTCTCGTATAGAGATTCACTGTATGGGCTTTTACCGAATATCTCACCTTCAAAAAGAAGGATGAATCCAGAGGCTCCTTGGCCCGATTATAGAGTCTGCCTGAAGAAATAAAATGTAAACACTTTCTGAATAACAGATTTGATGATCAAATCTGCTTTGATACCATGTAGAAATTTTGAATAATATGACACTTATTCACAGAGATTATCCTGATTATACACTATTGCGGAATGCATGCATAATACATAACCTCCTCTACGATGATCATCAATTTGCAGTATTAGAAACAATGAAACATCAATTGCATGCGCACATTAACACAGTATGTAACCGGGGAAAGAATACAGCTGAAAACTCCACACTATGTATATTATAATGATTGAGAACATGTAACAATACATAGTACAATACTCCTCACAAGTACTCAACACTATCTCCACCTGTTAAACACAAAACTAGCTCAGATCTGAATCAATCACAGGTTCAAATCTCCTCCGCTGTTTGCTTGCCTCCACTGCGTAATCCTGCATGAGAATAGATGAGTATGGCTGGTCCAAACTCGTATTTCTATTGGCTGAACCACACAATCCTCATTGGCAATACTCAATCCATTGATGTGCAAATCTCATGCACAAATATAGTCACAACTGATAGCAGTCTCGCTCTTTCACCCACCTCTAACACTTGTCTCCACTGAACTGTCCATGCACTGAGTTAACTGATGTATTCTTTAGTTGCTTTATGAGTTAATAATTAGTGAATTAATTAATAATTAATTCACATCACTCATCACTAGTGTATTCTGCAGTTAGATTAAATACAACTAGTTTAACTAAGTCACACTGAACACAACTCCATCAACTCCTCAATCAACTCCACCAAACTCAACCACTTGAGTTCTAACTGAAGTCCATCATGCAATAGCTCAACTGACCCATAAGAAAAACGTATTTTGTTCTGACAGCTGCATGTGCCACATCCATCGCTCGAACTGAAGTGCTCCAAGAGGATAAGATAATGTTTATAGTCCAAATATTATTATGAGCTAATAATATTCAACTGTTCTATTTTTAGCCTGATAGTCTAAAAATAGAAACCGCCCATATGTCTAAAAATAAAAGTCCATCTATTTTTACCAACATGACCAATCATCCACAAATAGCATCCTCCAACTCATAGAGCATGATCCATATGTCTAAAAATAGACTTTGCGCCAAAAATAGCCAACGAGCCCACTTAGTGAAGACGACTAATTTCCACTAAGCTCTATCATCTTGTTGCATTTTCAACACAAAGTCAAAAAGTCCTTCCAAAAATAGTGGATTAGGAAAGAAAATTTGGATGATGAGACTTGAAAGGAATTGAGAAGGAAAAAACTTTGCTTTAGCTATAAGGAGCCTTGGGAACAAGATCACAAGCGCATGTGGAAGGGCAAGGTTTACTAAATAGAGGCACTCTTAGATAGTAATGGGGGTTTTATAGTGGTATCAAAGCTCTGTAAATTCCCTATCACTATTTGAGAGCACCTCTATGTAATACACCTTTCCCTTTCCCATGCACTTGTGAACCATTTCCCTAGTATCCTTAAAACTAAAGAAAAGTTTCTTCCTTCTCAGTTCCTTTCGAGTTTCATCATCCGATTTATCTTGCTTGATCCACTTCTTTTGGAAGGGCTTCTTGTATTTGTTTTTTTGAGGAAGGAAGGGTTAGCGAGAAAATTTGTTCTTTTGTAGTGTGTCCTCCATCCCATCTTATTGACCTGGAGACACAAAGATCCAAAATCCTTAAAGAGCGAGAAGAAACATGGTGCCTTTGTAGTTGGGCTATTTGGCTTCAGGCTAGAGATGAGAATACAAAGTTTTTCCACAATTATGCAAAGGGAAGGAAAGTCAGCAACACCATCTGGCACATGCCATCTGAGGATGGTCATCTAGCAACATCTTTTAATCAGCTGGCACACTTGGGGAACTCTCATTTCCAGAAGCTTTTCTAGGCTCCCCTTGGTGCCACCCTTGCTGAAATAGTTCGGATCGCTGGTCTCTTCCCTTGGTTTGTTGATCCGGTAGAGGCAGAGGAGCTTACAAATCCTGTCATAATGGGAGAATTGGAAAGCACGCTAAAATGGTTCAAAAAAGATAAAAGTCCAGGGCCAGACAGATGGACTATCGAGTTTTATCTAGCCTTTTATGAAACTATTGGACAGGATATTCTAAAGGTGGTGGAGGACTACAGGATTTCAGGGAGAATGTACGAGGCCATCAACTCAACCTTCATCACCCTCATCCCCAAATATGACTCCCCTACATCTTTCAATGATTTCAGACCTATTTCTCTCTGCAACTGTCTTTACAAGATCATTGCCAAAATTATTGCCAATAGACTTAAGCCTATTCTTTCATGTCATATTTCTCCGGAACAATTTGCTTTCCTCCATAATAGACAAATTCATGAGGCTATTGGTACTTCTCAGGAAGCCCTCCACTCCATTAAAACTAAAAAGCTTAAAGGTGCCATTCTCAAAATTGACCTATCCAAAGATTTTGATCGAGTAAGCTAGCTCTATCTCAAAATTCTCCTCACCCATCTAGGCTTTCCTCCTCCCTTCATTAATTGGGTTATGTGCTGCATCACTACCACCTCCTTCAGTGTCCTGATAAATGGCTCTGCTTCCAACTTTTTTCATGCAGAACGTGGACTCAGACAAGGCTGCCCCCTCTCCCGCTCCTCTTTCTGATAGTCATGGAGGGACTTAGTAGACTAATAGCCTCAGCCAAGCGAGAGGGGTGATTACAGGGACTAAATATATCAGACCAATGTATTCTCACTCACCTCCTCTTCGTTGATGATGTGCTCATATTTCTCAATGGAGGCATTCAGGACACCACTACATTCTATGACATATTACTGCTTTTCTCTTTGGCCACAGGTGTTGAACATAATCAACTGAAATCCACCATCAATTTGTCAGCGAAAAACCCATAGGAAGTTCGGGTTGCACATCAGAAATTTCCTTTCCAGAGCCATCAACTGGAGGATGGACTCAAATATCTTGGGTTCTGGATCAAGCCACATTGCTACAAGATTGCTGACTGGATATGGCTTGTGGTCAAGATTGAAAAATGATATCTCAACTAGAATCACAGATTCCTCTCCAGGGCGGGTCGATTAGTGCTTATTAAAACAGTCTTGGAGGCTACACCTGTTTATTGGATGTCTCTGGCATGGATTCCTAAAGGAATTTTATCCCGGATACAAAAACTATGCTGCAGATTCCTTTGGAATGGCTATAAGGAGGGAAAACCTTTTGCCTAGGTGGGATGGAAACTCATTGCAATCCCAAAGAAATGGGGCGGTTGGGGACTGAAAGATCTATCCTCCTTTTCTCATGCACTAGATGCAAAGATGGGATGGATTATCCTCACCTCCCATAGCCTTTGGACATAAGTGATCTACTACAAATACATTTGGCCACATCAGATTATGGATTGGATTAGCTTGCCCAACTGGCAGCAAACTAGGACATCCATGGTTGGGCTAGCGATTCTACATACCATGCCCACCATCAGGAATGGACTCACCTGGAGAATTAATGATGGTTTATCGGTGTGAATTGGCATTGATCCCTGGACGAGATGTGGTAACATGTTTTGACTTCCTCCTGATCTCATACAATTTCTCAAACACAAAGATATTAATATGATTGCCCATATTGTTGACCCTGGGAATAGCATAGTCTTTACACAGGCATGGACTTCAGCGGAGTACCTGGGTATTCCTGTTCAATGGCAGCAAGATTGGGAGGGCTATATTACTGCGCTGACAAAATCACATGTTCGTATCAAGGAAGGCGCTGATGAACTCATCTGGGCCCTTGCTGAACATGGCACTTATTCCCCTAAGGCCGGTTATCCCATCATTCACACTACCCACAGGCCACCTGAGCTATTGGATTGGTGGGGCAGGCTATGGAAATTAAAAGTGCCTCCGTATACTAAGCTATTCATGTGGAATGTCTTACGGAACAAGACACCAACAGGGAGAAATTTAATGAAACGATCCTTCTCCAGTCCCTCCTGGTGCGTGCTCTGTCATCAAGCAGAGGAAACAAATGATCACCTTTTCCTGTTATGCCCGACGATGATTCACATTTGGGAACAGGTCCTTGCTGCTCTATCCATTACCTTCAGATGGCACAGACTCATTGTATCAGAAGCCTGGGATCTTTGGCGAGCTGCGACCTTGAACCCAAAAGTCCATTGCCTTCTGCCGCTGATCTGTTGACCTATTTGGCTCACTAGAAATGGGATCATTTTCAGAGATAAAATTGTTCGATGGCAGTCTTCCATTGCCAAAATTGTTTCTGCATATCATGAAATACTGGAAGAGAATCATACCCCTTCTGGCCACGTTGTATCACCTGAAATAATTGATCACAATATACCCTCGACACAAGGTTGTGGGTGGGGGGTTATAATATTGCATAAATATCAAAATCATCTCAACAAAATTCAGATGGGTTTAGGGATGGGGACAAACAATTTTGTAGAATTGATCTCTTTTAGACATCTATTCCATTTTGCTCTTGCACATGCATGCAATCACATTTAGATTTTTGGTGATTCTAAAATCATAATCAATTGGATCAACAACAATTTGCATGTCATATGCACTCTCTCAAGAACATATTGGATGAAATCATGATCTTAAAAGCTCAATTTAATTATATCTCTTGTCAACATATTTATAGTGAACGTAATATGGTTGCTAACCAACTTTCCAAGGAGGCCACGACACATCCTAGAGCACTGTTGATAATACAAGAGCAACAAGTATATGAATACTACCAGTACTATCATTGTCCCTATATAGGTCAGACCTATCAGCTGGCTGATAGGCCATAATTTTTTGTAGTATATAGCAATGATTTATATCACTACTAGATTTTACATTGTATATATCCTTTTTATGAACTTTTCAGTATACCCTTCGTGGTAAATTATGTACAAACTTATTAATTTTTGATGGCTACGACCAAACATACTGCATATGCCATAAATGCATCTACTACATGTAATTTTTCTATATTAATGAAAAATTATGATTTTTCCATATTAATGAAAAATTACGATTTTTCCTTGGAGAAAAAATGTTATAAGAAAGGTATCTATAATAAAGTTACTGATATGATTTCTAGGCCTATTATTAGTGCAACTACTTTACTCAAGCATAATTCTCTTTTGCATGAAAGTTATATTGAGCAATATGCATTAGACAATGACTTTCAAGATGTTTATGCAAGCTTGATTCAAGCTAACCAAGTAGAGGAATTGGATTATCATTTGCATGATAACTTGTTGTACCATCTTGGTAAGCTTTGTATTCCATAGGGAAAAATTGTCAACATCATAAGAGAGGCATATACTTCTCTTATTGCTGGTCATTTTGGTGTAAGTAAGACGGTGAAACATCTACATAGGTATTGTTTTTGGCCTCATATGCTTGAAAGCGTGTCACATTTTATTAAAGGATGTTCATTATGTGCAGTCAATAAGGCAAGCAATAAGAAGTTAGGATTGTACACACCACTTCCGGTTCTTTCATGACCGTGGGAGAGTGTTTCTATGGATTTTGTAGGAGGTCTTCCATTGTCAAAAATAGGTCATTATTATTTGTATGTATTTGTGGATAGGTTCAACAAAATGTGTATTTTGATGCCATGCAAAAAGAAAATTACCGCTGAACACACTGCTTAGTTATTCTTTTAGAATGTATGGGTGCATTTTGGATTTCCCACATCCATTGTTAGTGATTGAGATCCTCGCTTCATTGGGAATTTTTGGTCAAGCTTTGGGGATTCATGGACACCAGATTGAAAAAGAGTACAACATGTCATCCACAAACAGATGGTCAAACAGAGGTGTTGAACATGACAATGATGCATCTTCTTTGTGGGTATTGCAACAAGCATGATAAGTTTTGGGATGAACATTTGCACTACATTCAACATGCTTACAACCGGGCCAAGCACTCTTCAACTCAAACATCACCATTTGAAGCATGTTTGGGATACTTGCCTAAGTCTCTTTTGGATTTCATTTTTGGAAAATATGTTTCTATTGATGGTCATAGTGACATAGACAAAGCAAGAAGGTTCATTGAACAAATCCAATTGGTACAACAAAGAGTTTAAGAACAACTGGAAAAGAGCCAACACAAGTACAAAGCAAGACACGACAAGCATCATGTAAATCAAAAATTCGAAGTCGGTGATGAAGTTCCGCTTCACATTAGAAAAGAGAGGCTCCAAGGAGAAGGTAAAAAGCTGCAACCAATTAGATATGGTCCATTCATAATTTTGGAAAAGATTGGTACGAATGCCTTCAGGTTGGATTTGTCTTTCTATATGAAAAATTACGCTATTGTTAATGTTGAGAACTTAAGGTTGTATGAGCCTCCTTTGATTAAAGATCAAGGAGAAAATATCCAAATTCCTTAAATTGAGGATTTTTCTCCTGAATACCTTGATGAACTACAACAAGACACCATTTTTTATAGAAGAACAAGGCATTCAAAACGAGGGAGTGTGAACTACCTTCGAGTGGGGCTCAAAGGAACAAATCCTTCAAAAGCCAAATGGATTGAGATAGGAAAGGTGAAGGAAATATACCCTCAGTTGCTGGATAACTGAAAGTGATCTTTTGGGGTCCAAAAGGCTTCTAGTGGGGAGGAATGATCAATTGCTAAAAAAATAGCTCAAAATTCAAAGTTCTTAGATTGGTGTGGGACCTAAACAACCGTGTAGTGCTCGTCATCCCGAATCCAACACAACTCGTTTCGAGAGAAACAGACACCGTATTCTCCCATAATCATGTTCCATTCACTTTCCCAAACAAGGGAATTTTTGCAAAATGTGACAGCCTAGTCATTAGTCTATATGTTTGATGTGGCACTGACTGTGCAGGATGAGGTGGCGGGGTTGACTGGTCAATGGGCCTTCAACAAATCACATGGTGCCAAGTGGCATGATCTCATTGGCTGCATTTGGCGGTTTTTGATTGGATGGTTGGTGGCCAACCACGGGCTGACACGTGGCCCAGCCAGAGGCCACCACCTGGCAGCGCGGGGGCCACCGAAATTTTGGTTAAGGGTACGGGCAGCAATGGCAAGGGTCCCCCCACAACCTCCAAGTATCAAGACAATCCACATACCAACACGCTATCCAAATGAGTCTTAACATGTTATGGTGTCAGCGTTTATTTAAACTTTATGTGTGCGCCATTCCAGGGAAAGGGCCTGCTCGTGGGGGCCAGCCCTTGGACACGCCACTACAGTGTGACCACTAGCGAACGGAGCGGGGAACTGACCGGTGAGGGTGGGCCATTGGCCTTAGCCCCAAGGATGTGGCCCCCATATGGCCAAAAAATTTAGACTTTAGGCGTTATAGGCAATTTAACACGTCCAACAATTTCGCTCGAAAATCAGCAAAATCGACGCTCTGTTAGCACAATTTGTAGGATGGCGCCGGGTTTTGGGGAATTTGCAGTGCGATTAGTAGAAAGAATTGGGAAAGCCATAAAATCCATAACTTCTTGAGTTTTTTACCAAATTAGGAGCAGAAAGAGGCTACACAGACATTTTTGGGCATCTAAAGCCGTCAGAACAAGCTTGAGAGCTATCTGAGCATTGTAAACTGATGTATTCACACTTTTGAGCCTAATATAGAGGGTCATACCATTGGAAGCATAGGGTTAGATTTTTGGATGTTTATGGTTTTGCATTGTTTCTCAATAATAAATAGTCCTTCGAGCCTCATTGTAACACAGTTCAGAGGCATGTAGCCACCACATCTTTCTCAGAGATAAGCTACCATCACTCATCCTAGTTTATTTCCATTCTTTATGTAAGCATTTGAGTTCTTTTATATTAATGAAATAAAGTTTTATTCCTTACTCTATGTTTATGCTTATATCTATATTTTGTTGCGTCCTTGCATAAGTATGGATCAATGGTATCAGAGTGGTCTTCTCTTTCTCTATTTTTATTTGGATGTTCTCAACGAGGTTAGGGTATAAGGAGTTAGGGCTTGAACTGGTTGAACCTTTGCAAGACCAGCATCACAAATCTTGACGACCTCCCATGGCGGAAGAAAAGAAAACGAGGGAATATGAGATCCCTTCAAAATATTTATCCAAGAATCCCTTGAGTGACAGAGGAATGCGATGATGGAAATCTTTACCCATATCCTTCGGTGGATGCTCACAAGCGAAACATCTTCATCCGACAACCACTCCCTTCAAGGTACAAGTCAACTTTGATACTCACATATTTTAAGGCCATATAGATGCAGATGTCATAGATAGATGGTTAAATCTATTGGAATGGTGTTTTTCGGTTCATGATTTTTCCAGTAGGGAAAATATTACTTTTGCACTCCTCAATCTGCCCCCCACGTTAAGGATTGGTGGGAAACTTACTGTGAAAAGAAGGATGAGAGGGAACCCTCAATGTTTTCAGTCGCACCCACTTGGAATTCGTTCCAAGATGCCATCAAGGAGTGGTATTATGCTGTCAGGAGCTATGAATATATGTACATAAAGTGGACCACACTACAAAAGGGAAAGGACCAAGACAGGTTGGAGTTCACAAATATTTTTCATACCCTTCACACGAAGTTGGGTATCCAGGATTCAAAGCGACATATGGTACTCAAGTACCATGGTTGTTTGCACAAAAAAATCCAAGATGAGAAGGAGTTCCTAGAAATCTACTTGCTCGGCGTTGCCTATTGATACACTGTCAAGATCGAGTAAAATTTAAAACAAAAGAAGTGAGACTTTGGATCTGCAAATTTGAAGCAAGGGAAAGGTGCCCCCAAATCACATAACAAAGGACAAAGCTAAGGTGAGGTGACCCAATACAACTCGTCGAAGACATAAGCAAGTCCTTGATTTCCACCTCTAGGACACGTTATTATGCTAAATGGGCCACCTTTGTGTTCCTTCAAGCGAGTGTGCTAAACTAATTTGGGAGGCGCACTATAGTCGGGTCACAAGACACTTTGGTGTGGAGAAAACTGTGGCTGTACTACAAAATTACTTTTATTGGCCAAAACTATGACTAGATGTTGGGAAATATATCAAATCCTACATTGCTTGCGCCATTTCCAAGCCAACCACCATGAAGAATGTCTTGTAAACTCTTCTACCTACTCCAACCAACCTTGGGAATCCATCTCCATGGACTATATGCCGAGTCTCCATCTACCAAACATGGTAATGACTATGTATTTGTGGTCATGGACATATTTTCTAAGATGGCTATATTGACGGCCTACAAGAAGAGTATCAAAACAAAAGACACTGCCAAAATCTTCTTTGAATGAGTGTGAGTACATTTTTGGATCTTGCAGACCATTCTATCAGATTGGGATAGCAAGTTCCTAAGCACAGTCTGGTTAAGCCTCTGGATACTATTGGAAACCAAGCTCACCAATTCGACTGCATTCCATCCCTAGGATGATGGTCAGATAGAGGTCATTGATAGGATGATAGTGCACATATACTACATGTACAACTCCAAGCATCCACAAACCAGGGATGAGAATCTTCCCTATGTGTAACACAATTATAACATAGCTCTCCATAGCTCGACTAGTCATATTCCCTTTCAAGTGGGTCTAGGATTTCAACCATTGTGTCTGATTGACGTTGTCATGCCTCATGCAACTACATAGACAAAATCCATTCATGTATTGTCTAAGGCTGATAAAGCAACTAGATTTATTGAATGCATCCAACACATCTGCAAGAAGGTTTACAAAATCTTGGAGAACTCAAATTCCAAGTACAAGTACATACATGATCAATATTGAGTTCCACACAAGTTTCAGGTGGGCAACAAAGTTTGGTTGCATTTTTAGAAAGAATGCCTTACTAGAGACCATCGGAAGCTCAAACCGCTCCGATATGGGCCTTACACCATTACCAAGGTTGTGGGAGATAATTCTTTTGAGCTCAAAATTCTCCTATTCCTTGGCCTGCACCCAGTGTTCAATGTGAACCACCTTCGACCATACTTTCCACCATTACTGGACACATTAGACATTGCAAAACAAATCATACCAACAAAGTTATACCTAGACTACATGGAACATGCCAGAAATGATTGGATTAGAGACACACAAATCAATAACAATCGCTAGCAGAATATCCAACTCTATTAGGTTGTCAAAGATGGCCAATTCCTGCACCAAGGAATGTGGCTCATCAGGGACCAAGTTCAGCAGAAGTTTCCCCATCTCATGGAGGCACTCAACGCAATGGGGTACCATTGCTTGCTGAGGGGGGAGGACTGATCCAAGTGGATATTGGTGGCCACTCGCCTATTCCACTTGGATCTTCACAACTGTCTCTTTCAATTTTTTTTTTTTTTGTTAACTGTAGCAAAATTACAATTTTTGGCAGTTTTTTCGGGTCTTGAACTTCCGAAGCTGTTTTGAGGCCCTAAACGACGTTTTTATTTTTGGAAAAAATGGGATTTTATTTTGACATGGATTTTTGCATTCGAAAGTTGTAGTCCTCGAATAGATATTTCTTGCGAGTTATTGTGCTCGTAAAACATAGATTGTATGCCAAAGTTACGACCCCCGGAAGTTGATGTACCAATTTACCCAAACGAGGCCCATAGTTTTGACGCTTCATCTCCTAGGGTTAGGTTTTTGGGTGTTCATGGTTTTCCATTGTTTATCAATATTAGATAGGCCTTCGAGCCTCATTGTAACACAATTTAGATGCATGTCGCCACCACATTTATTCTCAGAGATAAGCTACCATCGTTCGAGCTAGTTTATTTCCATTTTGTATGTAAACATATTTCAGTGCTTTGATATTAATGAAATGAAGTTTTATTTCTGTTGCATCTCTATATTTATTTTTGTATCTATATTTTGTTGCGTTCATGCATAAGTCTGGCTCATTTTAAGTATTGGCTATGACATGGTTTTGAATTTCTTCAATAAACATTTGATCCAACAATTCATCTTCCTTGTAATTTTTGAATATATGTAGGTGGTAGAGTTAGAACAACTTTATTTGGGATTTTATATATATTGTAAGGTCAACAAACTGTGATGGATGCATGATGAGAATATAAATATTCATATTACCTCTGTTTATCACCTATATTAAGATTGTAGGTGTTCTACTGTAGGCATTCTATCCTAAAAGTTTGCTTTGCTTGCATACTTTGGAAATAAAATATGCCTTAATATTTCACATTAGTATTACTTGCGCGAAGAGGTGCTCTCAAACCGAATATGGTAGAGATGTTGCAATGTAATGTAAAAATTTTAACTCTAAAAAAAATAAGAATAAAAATAGGCGTAGACTAATTTATAGACAAAATGACCCCCTTTTTTTTAATTTATTTTTTAGAGCATTTTTTTGGTTAATTTTAATCAAAATCTGGAAAATATTTTTAAAACTTGAGTTTAAGTTGTTTAATATGTAGAATTCGAGTGCTTCAGGGTTTTTCAAGCTGTTGAATCCATTTATGCATTGAAAAATGTATTTTAATCAACAAAAAATCACAATCTTGCTTGAGATTGTATTGTTGGATTCCGGTGAAAAGGTTAATACTGTCTATAAGTTAGACTATGCCATAAAAATAAACCTATAAAAATAAAATAATAATAAAAATAAAGATGACCCATGATATTCATGTGTTGACCCATGGTATTCATGTGGAATATAACCTACTTAAAGGAGGCAATTAAACCAACCTAGATCCATCTTAATTCCTGAACTACGAAGCTTCGAGAGAGATCAAATATTTTGAGATGCAAATTTCTTTTATAATGAAAAAATATTTTATCCCTCTAGATTTAAGATGCATCTAGACTTGAATTAATATTTCTATCACATTAATTTTAATATTAATAATATTACTAGTAACACTTAACTAATGTTAATAATATAAAATAATAAAATAATTTAATCCTAATATTTCCAATATAAATATTAAATTAATAATAATATTATTAAATCTAACCATTATAATACTGATATTAACAATAATAATACCATATCATTCATATTTAACTAAAAATTTCATTAGCAAGATTAAACTAATTAATAATCATTAATTAATTAATTAATTTTTAACCTAACGAATTATTAATAAATCTCTTTACTAACTAACTAAAAATACCAGTATGACCAAGAAATTTATAATGATTATAGACTATTGATTATCTATACTATCAATAATCACATTGATATTAATATTAAAAATATTACTAATAACACTTAACTAATATTAATATTATTAATATAAATATTAAAATTTACAATATTACTATATAAATAATATTGTTAGATCTTAAAATTTTGTGATCCTTAATGAAGATGTCTTTCAGATTAATCACATTATTAGGATTTAGTTGACGTTTCGAACCATCTAATGTGGTTCATCCTCAGGACAATGATGAAAAAATCAATCTACTCAACAAGTTAAATAGTCTGAAGTTCGTGGTGGTAGTAGTCGAGGTGGCTCGATCACTGAACGCGGGGGTTGCACACTACGGAGTCAGCAACGTGGTGGGTCGGCTCATTGCGACAGTCTGAGGAGATAGGGGATGGCTCGTCATGTGGGACATGGGCAACGACAAACATGTTGTTTTGAGCATTGTTAGGATTTGATCCAATCAATTCTTGAATGCCTGGAAACCTCAGAGCGATTGACGCAAGAGGAACACACTGAGCTAATGGCTACTTTGAACAAAATGCACTATTTTTAGTTTCATGTCCGAGGGCGCTTAATGGTGGTCTGGCGGGGTCGAATATGTTATCTGAGAAAGTAGAAAAGTTGAGGCCTGGATGACCCATTTTAAAAAGCACATTCAATGCTTCTTCCCTCCTCCTCCTTGCATTTGGGTCAAGAGTTAGCTGTTGGGAATTAGCCGTTAAGAATTAGTTATTAGAATAAAATTAATATTATTTAGGTATTAAAATAGATTAAATTGAATAAATAAAATTAATATTTAATTATAAATTAATAATTAGTTATTATGAAATGGGTAAGTTGTTAGAAATTAGCTGTTTCAACCATTAAAATAATTATTTAATTAGTTAATTTATTTATTATTGTTATTATTTTTAAATTAAATTAGATTGGACTAAATTAAAAAGAATAAAATTAATATTTAATCATAGAATATGAATAAATATGATTATATATGTGTAATATCTATAAAATTAGATTAATATTGTTAAATCATTTTTTTTTTTTTAAAAGGGGAGGGTGGTGGGGGACAATTAAGGAGAGAGGATAGGAACCCAACTTCTAATAATGTGATTAATCTCAAAGACATCTTCATTATTAAATAATATTATTAAAATTAACAATTATAACATTAATATTTTTAATATTAATACTTTGTCGTTTAATAATTAAATGAGCATTTCAATTAACATGATTAAATTGGGTGGGGGACAATTAAGGAGAGAGGATAAGAACCCAACTCCTAGTAATGTGATTAATTTCAAAGGCATCTTCATTTTTAAATAATATAATTAAAATTAACAATTATAACATTAATATTTTTAATATTAATACTTTGTCGTTTAGTAATTAAATGAGCATTTCAATTAACATGATTAAACTAATTAATAATATCATTAGTATTTAATAAGCTATTTAATTAATTTTAAGTTACCCTTTCTTATTCTAATTATTAATAGATTCAACCTAACTAACTAATTAAAAATTCTAATTAATAATAAATATTTTGTGATATTAGACTTTTGTGATCCATATTGATTCATTGAAAATGACTTTCAAATTAATCACATTATCATTATTTAGTGGTGTAAGTTTCTAACCCTCTAATGTAGTTCATCCTCAGGACCAAGCTGAAAAAATCGATCTATCCTTTGGATTAAATATCACAGATGCATCTTGTTCCAAAAACTAGCAATTGCACCAATTGTTGCAAAGGAAATGATCGTAAAGCATAAATTGGAGAAGAATCATAATATATAAAAAATCATAACACAGTAATTATAATTCTCTAAGTTTATTGCAAGAATATTTTATTAATTGTAATCATAATTTAATAGGTTTATTGCATAAATATTCTATTCATTATTATAGAGTAATCTGAGATGTTTAATATTTTGGAAAGTGGAAAATATTTATTATATATAGTGATTGTTGTAAATTTTTCTAAATTTCATTATAAATGTCAATCAATGAAGAGATAGTTACACCCAATATGGGTAGATTATGATTCCAATTATATAATTTTACATTTATACCCTTCTTCCACATAGATAATTCCACCCAAGATGGAAATGGGATATTGTTTGATATTTTGGAAATGAAAATCATTAATTTTGTTGTATATAGTGATTGTTGCACATTTTCTTAATTTCATTATAAATGCCAATCAATAAATTTATTGCAAGAATATTCTATTAATTGTTATCATAATTTTATAAATTTATTGCATAAATATTATATTCATTAAGAATCGTTGCATATAAAAAATCATTGAATATAAAAATTAGTAAACAAAATGACGGATAAGGGGAAATCACTTACATTATGCCAAATTGAGAGATTCTATTAGATTTCCAACATAGATTCTCTTAATATTTAAAGTTAGTCTTTTATGGTGTACAACTAATATTTTTTTGGATTTTAATGGTTAGAACACTGTAATCATAATTCTATAAATTTATTGCAAGAATATTCTATTAATTGTAATCATAATTTTATAACATTATTGCATAAATATTCTATTCATTATTATTGAGCAATGTGAGATGTTTGATATTTTGGAAAGTGAAAATCATTTACTATAAATAATGATTGTTGTATTTTTTTTTGAATTTCATTATAAATTTCAATCGATCCAGAGATAATTACAACCAATATGGAAATAAAGATTTCAATCATATGTTTTTACATTTATAACCTTGAAACCATTTACTATATCTAGTGATTGTTGTACCATTTTTTGAATTTCATTATAAATGCTAATCAATCAAGAGATAGTTACACCCAATATGAAAATGAAGATTCCAATCATATGATTTTACATTTATACCCTTCCACATAGAGAATTGCATCAAAGATGAAACGAGATATTGTTTGATATTTTGGAAAATGAAAATTATTAATTTTATTATATATAGTGATTGTTGCACCGATTTCAACATCCTTGAGTTCAAAAGATGCATATTTTGGCTTCAATGAGATCTTCTTATAATATATCCAAAATCATTAGATGCAGGTCACTATGATCTTCTCCAGAGAGTGATCAAAAACAAAATGACACAAATGTTTGCTAGAGTTTGAATTGGGGGAACAATGTAAATGGATGTGAATGAAAGCCAAGAGAGCTATATCAATTACATGAAATCTTCAATCCCATAAAGTTGGTATGTTCAAATACGGTGTGGATAAATTCCAACCATACAAGTAGGAAAATACTTCAAACACAAGTGTTACTAGTGAAAATACACATGTATGTTTAACCAAAAGACCAAATTAGGATCTTTTGGTCAATATTTACTAAGGATAGAGATCTTTGCTATCTCTGTAGTGCATTCTTTGGCAACTACCATAAATAACCAAAAAGATGTCAATGATGACACCTCTTTAACCAAGATCCAAAATTATACTTACACCCTTTGGCAACATCTCGTGACACTTTCATTGTCATCATGGAAGAGTAACATTTTAATGCTACTCTTTCCTAAGCTACTATCTTACTACGTTGCCTTTGCAACATCTCGTGCAATTGCTAGTTTAATATATATCTAGAGTGCACATAAATTTCTATTAATTAAAATGAGCATCAAAATAATTAATTTATGGTTGAAAGTGAAAATAAAATTATTGTTGTTTTGCAATGCTTTTAATTAAATTTTTTATTTTTTATTTATTTATTTATTTAATTTAATTTAATATATATATATATATATATATATATTTTTTTTTTTTTTTAATTTTTAATTTTTAATTTTTAATTTTTAATTTTTTTAATTTTTAATTTTTAATTTTTAATTTTTAATTTTTAATTTTAATTATTTATTATTAATATTTTATTTTATTTTTATTTATTTATTTTATTTTATTTATTTATTTATTTATATTTATATTTTATATTTTTTTATTTATATTTATATTTATATTATATATATATATTATTTTATTTTATTATTATTATTATTATTTTTTTAATTTTTTTATTTTATTTTATTTATTTATTTATTTTTTAAATTTTATCCGAGTAAGACTAATTCTATTAACAAAGTAGAGAAATATTTATATAGAGACCGAAGTCAGTACACTGCTCTGATAAGAGGCAGAACTTTTAGGAAAAAACAGGTAAGAAGACAAAGTTCAGAACCCACGCAGGGGACCGAGATGATACTCTTCTGGTTCTTCATAGTAAACAAAAACATAAAAAAAACACAGGAAATCCACAACACAGTTAACATAGCAAACTTGCCCGGTGATAGCCATAGCATAACCAAAAAGACCGTCGCCAATGAGAGCACGCTAGTCATCTTGTGGTTCTTCCACAATACGGCACCATCCAAATTCTGGCTCACCCATAGCTGGAGCAGCGTTCTGATCAGAGGGGCTGGGGTCGACAGGCAGCATCTCCGCATCCTGAGTGCTGCAACCAGGAGCATTCTGAACTTGTCGAGGCACCATACCAATTCCAAGCTGAATAGAAGGAGAAGGACTAGAGACTGCCCTCGAGCCTCTCGGATGAGAGTCTGAGTCCTCCATCTGTGTAGTCTCATGGAAAACCACTGTAATGTGGGCCGTTATCCGAGGCCGATGCAGGGAACTGTTAAAAGAGAAAATTGCAGAGCCGGTCGAGGAAGGAGGCCCACGGTAGTGACTGGAGGCACGACGCCGCCCTCTCCCACTGCGAGTGCCGGGGTATCGACCAGTAAACAATTCACTAGAGGGGGCAGGCGAATCCGAAGACGAGCTTGTCGGAGCGCGCCGGGGTTGGCCTCTTCGGCACCCCATTCTTTGGCGAAGTCGAGCCATCTTTGAGGGAGCATTAGATAGGTTGCGGACAGGCTGAGCAACTATAAGGCAAGCGGAGCAACAAAGACGCAGGGACCAGGGTGGGAGCCTACGAAAGCCTTTCGCCAGCGGGAACAAATTGAGCACAGAGTGATACTTTCCAGAGTGAAAACGAGCGACCTTTGGATTGACAGGACCAATCTCCCACCCCCCAGTATCAAAGACCAGGCCTAAGACCAAATGATTGAATGAGGGGACAAAAGCTGTGAAGGAACTACTCAAAACCCACCCGCCAAAGCCAGAGGCAAGACCTGAGACCAGGTGATGAAAAGCCGACACTAAGACTGCCAGACTATAGCCCAAAACCCCCCAGAGGAGAGAGAGGAACAACAGGAGCTGCCCCTGGATGGCCGAGCTAAGCTTCAGAAAGGCTTTCCCCGGCAAGTGCCGAGAGACTACAGAGAGAACCGTAATGTGAGCAGAGGCGAGGGGATGAGCCCAAAGAGACAACTCGAAAGGCTTCAACGCAAACCCAGAATAGAGCCTTGCCTTAAACTTTCCAGACATTTCTCGAGAAACCACTTCCATAACTGCAGCATTGAAGATCGTCGTCATCTCTTGCAGGTTGGAGCGTGCGGAGGGAAGAGCCGTTGCAGAGGACAGGAAGAATGAACCAGGGCCACCTGAATGAGAGCTGTTATGACTTGCCTTGCGCGCATGCCAAGCGCTCTCCCATTTACAAGTATTTAACGCTGCGTACTGGGTGGGCAGGTGTCGAGCTACCTCGCCCCACCCTAGTCTTTTCACTTTGAATGCCGCATTAGTCACCCGCTCACCCGCATCCGGGGGCTTTTAATTAAAATTAACCAAATAGAAATATTTTATTTTTATTTTAAAAAAGACACATGTCACCTCAAAATTGAACATGCACATAATTACACATCTACCTCATATTGTAAAATGCCCCTATGCCTAATGAATATAATGCAAAGATATATTTCATTCATGAACTTTTTCCCATTATAAATATGCAATTGTAACTTCTTATTTTTCTTTTTACAAAATTTCAACTAATTTGAAGAAAAATCATATATACTTTCTTTATTTATATATATATATATATGAACATAAAATAGAATAGAGTAATAATTATTATGACTAAGAGACTCTCATAGTATGAAATTCTAAAATATAATGATTCATGATAATAAAATTGTCAATAAATAACTATTGTTATTATTTTTTTTTTGTAAACTGAGGTAAGATTCTATTAATATAACCGAAAGCAGACTATATACAGAAGTTTAAAACAACACCACCCGCCCAGAAGGGAAACCAGGTGGGCTTCGAAAGTATATGACACCCATCCAAAAAAAATAAGTTGCCAGTTTGTCAAATCTGATAGCAAAACTGCCTAATCTACCTATTGACATACTATGCCTAGTTATAACTGAAAACAAAGGAACTGAAAACGATATCATATTAACAAAAAAGTCACGCAATAACCTCCAGGTTCTACGGTTTCATAGCATCGGCTGGCTGAGCCTCAGGTTCGGCCTTAACTATCCCATTGTCTCTAAGCAACTGGAATAGCTGATCCATCCGTCTGTCCTGCATCATAAGAGTCAGGTGAATATTCTTCATTTCCTTTTTGAGGTTAGCTTGGGCGAGATTCACCATTTCTTCTGCTACTTGCTCCATAGCCCGTGCCAGAAGACGCTTGAGTCCCCAATACACATGCAATGATTGCTTATAGAGTGACATACGCCCGCGAGTATGACCCGGATCAGGGAGATAAGTCTCCCAATCAAACATTTCAGGGTCGGACTGATCCTGCAAAGCCTGCTCTTCAAGGTGGTCGATGATACGGCGAATATGGGGATGAGTTTCCTGAACAAAAGCATCCTCTGCTTCGTGAAGCTTGCGCCGCATATCCCTCTTGACGCGCCTACCTCCAGAGCTCCCTGCCCTACTACCATCCGTAGATTGTTCACTAGACCTGCCACGACCCCTTCCTCTCCCACGTCCCCTCCTGCCGCGACCTCGACCTCGACACCGATCATACTCCTCCTCATCGTCATCCGCCGAAACCTCCTCCTCTACAGACTCCTCTGCAGCATCCACGGACTCGGTATGCTTCATCCATTTGCCAACCTTACCACCAGAGGTCGGCCATGGTGCTCGCGCTGCCACCCCCTGCTCTGGAGCTTCTTTCGGCCCGTCGGACTCATCAGAAATTTGGTAAATGGAACGCAGGGTTTCCTCTTGCGTCGGCGTCCCTTGCTCCTCCAAGACAGTCCCCTGGCTACGCGTTCGCCGGCCCTCAGTACGCCTGGATGCCATCCTCGTCCACTTCTGAGCCAACAAGGTCCAATTACCCAAGGCACTCGTCCAAATATAGTCGCAGATCCCTTCTCGGCCTGAGGCGTTCACCCAAATATGGTCACAGAGCCCTTCGCTTCGACCGGGTGGTAGTGAATTCCCCCTTCTCGGCGGCAATTCACCTTCGTGCGACCAGCTTAGTACGCAATGCCCTATACCACTACACTCCTGCAACACAACCTCACCTCTCAACCAGACTGATGTCACCCTACCCTGGACTAATGCAACTTCAATCGACCACCCTCGACTAACTGGCAAAATCCCCTCGCATGCATGCAACATTAAAGGAGCACAGCTCGACCACCTCCCGGTTCGTTTGATAATTAATCCCCAGCTCTGGGTAGAATTACACGTCTCGACCCACATCCCTTGATGTGATAGACCGCTCAGCATCGTGATGCCACCACCCTCCCTCCTCTGGACACGCCCGGGCTGCCTCCTTGGGATTGTAAATTCGTTACATAGCTGCATTAAACCAGTCTGCCAACTGGGAATTTTAGCAGGAACGTACCGCCTCCAAATGATTACAACGATGACTCGGATTTGTACTGTCTCCCATATTCGCCACCCCAGCATGAGATCATTAACTGGTATCCCCCTCAGCCCTCCATAGTTCCAGCGCATCCACCTCATGACACCGTGTCTACACCAAATTGTCACTGCCACTCGCCTCATCATAATCATGCCGAATGATGGTGGCCAACTCAGCCCATCGTGGGTCGGCCTGAAATCCTCCCCAGCCTCCATCCAACACCCGATTGGGTGCACCTGTTGCCCAGTTTGCTAAATGATCGGCCGCTCTATTGCCACGCCGCAAGACATGACACAAGGTGATATACTCGAGCTGTCTCATCTGCCCTTCTATATCTTGGACAATAGCCGCTATCCGCCAACTCTTAGTGACTTGTTCCCACGTTTTACCATACTGCAACTTCCGTAGCAATTCAATAACCATTTGGGAATCACCCTCGATAACGAGGTTGCGATACCCATTCCTGAAGGCTATTCTGATGCCATGGAAGACACTCCAAAGCTCTGCCTCATTATTGGACATCTCCCCGCCCCATTCGGCGTAGATCCAGCGCGGTCGCCCTTGACCATCACGAAAAATCCCACCCCAACCGGCCTCTCCAGGATTACCCTTTGAGGCACCATCAAAGGATAATTTAATCTGATTTTCACCTGGGAAGCGAAAAAAATTTGGACTCTTCGCAATATATCGCTGGCCCCTGGCCAAGTTGGGATACAGCATCGAAGAGTCAATATTCAATTTAATTAAAATTCTCTGCTCTGCCCCCGTCACTTTCCAATCTTCCTCTCCCCAAGATTCAGATAGGACAGTTTCTTTAAGTGAACGACAAACTCCCTCCCATACTGTAGCCTCACAGCAACTGCGAGCCTTGAAAATGCGACGATTGCGTTCTTTCCAGATCTCCCAAATGACAAAACCCAACGATAAACTCCATAGTCTCCTAACAATTTTGCTATGAAACTGCCCCGCTCCCCATTGGATAATGGTACCGCAAAGATTATCAGGATCTCTGTGCGAAGAACCGAAGAGGGCACGAATTTCCTCCCACAGACTCTGACTATACCTACACCGATTGAGCAAATGTTCTTGGGTCTCAAATGCCTCATTACATAACGAACACCGGGATGGTCCAATCATACCACGTTTCTGTAGGTTATCCCAAGTCAAAATCCTACCTTTACACACGAGCCATGCAAAAGTGGTAACTTTAGGCCACCATTTAGCATCCCATATCTTTTTCCATATCAGGGGGTCTGCAATTCTATCGTCCTTTGTTAGCCAGAAATACGCTTCTTTAACCGTAAACATACCTTTCATTGCCTTTCCCCAACGTAGGATATCATTACCAGTACGTACCTTAATTTTCCGCGACTCTAATTCCCTGGTGAACCGTTGGTGCACCTCCGGAGCAATGCGCACCTGCCAATCAGGAGGGCTCTTCCATACTCTCCATACTGCATTCCCTTCTACCGGTCTCCAAAAATCCTTAACATAGTGTAGTCCTGCCCGCTGCGTCCCAGCTTGAAGGTCATGGAATATTGGATGTGTCACCAACTTTTCCCGTTGTTGCCAACCATCCGTCCAGAACCTAGCTATATTACCTTCTCGAATTTCCCAGAAGGCATAGTCCCTCACCAGATCCTTGTTAGCTCTTGCTAGTTCCCAGATGTGCGACCCTGCTGGTGTGAGATGCACCCGAAGACGACCATCCACTGATCTTGGCATATTATATTTGTGAGTCCATATTTGCTTCCAAATATCCATACCCCCCTGCACCCATCGCCACCACAACTTTGCACCGAAAACCTTATTAATAAGCTCTGGATCCCGAATACCCAGGCCTCCCTCATTTTTCCTCTGAATGACATGCTGCCACGACACCAAGGCCCATTTTCGTTGCTGCTGTGGACCTCCCCAAAGGAATTTACCAAAGATTTCACGTAATTTACAACAAACTCCCTTAGGAGCAGGAAGAATGGACAGGGAGTATATAGGAATGGAAAGTAAAACAGATTTGAGAAGGACAATCCTACTAGCTAGATTCAACACGCGGAACGACCAGTTTTGCAATCTTTTGCGAATCCTATCCACTAAAGGTTGCCAATTCTTGATACGCTTCGAATTCATATCTAAAGAAATGCCCAAGTACCGGGTGGGTAATTCACCCTGTCGGAAACCTAGCACACGAGTTAGATGGGCCTTAACAGCTTCAGGCGAATTAAAAATAAAAGTACAAGATTTTTCATTATTTACCGCCATACCTGAAGCACTCATAAAATCTTCCAGGATATGTTTGAACCGCCTTACCTCTCTGAGTGATGCTTCCCCAAACAACATCAAATCATCTACAAACTGCTGGTGTGTAATGGGTAAGTGCTCACCCCATAAACGAATGCCTTTGATTTTCCTGGTCCTGACCTCCTGTTTAAGTTTTCGGCTTAGTCCTTCCATAGCCAAGATAAACAGAAACGGTGAGATCGGGTCCCCCTGTCGTATACCCCTAGTGGCATTGAACGTATCGGAAGGTATCCCATTTATCAATATGGAAAAATTCGGAGTGGAGACGAGACTAATGATCCAATCTATCCATCTTCGATCAAAGCCAAAAGCTGCAAGAACCGCTCTTAAATACTCCCAGTTCAAACGATCATATGCTTTAGATAAATCCAATTTCATCAGCATCCCCTTTTTCTTCTGCTGTTTTAACGAATGTATCACCTCTTGGGAGACCACAATGCCATCCAAAATTTGACGACCTTCCACAAACCCAGTTTGCTCAGGCGCTATCAAGGTAGGTAAGAGAGGCTTCAATCGCTTCGCCATCACTGTTGATATAATCTTATAGAGAACATTGCATAGGGCAATAGGCCTGAAACCCTTTGGTTCATCAGCTGCCGTGCCCTTTGGTATCAAAGTGAAGAAGGTGGAGTTAATACCTGGCCATACTTGCTGACGAAGCCTGGATTCCTCCACCGCTGCCAGGATATCATGACCAATAAATTTCCAAGATGCTTGGAAGAATTCAATTGTATAACCATCCGGCCCAGGAGCCTTATTTTTAGGCATCGCCATCACGACTTCTTCAACTTCTTCCATGGTGACTGCTCGCATTAATGCCTTGTTCTGTTCATCAGTAACTAGTCGGGGTATATCTCCACATAGATTTCGAATAGCCTCCCTTCTATCAGATTGGGTTTCAGTGAGCACCTCTTTAAAATAATCCACTAAGGTCTTCTCAATGTCCTTCTGCTCCACCACTCTATCACCCGCTTCATTCTTAATAGAGAAAATCCGATTCCGCTGGCGATGTTGAACCATGGCCTGGTGAAAAAAATTTGTATTCCGCTCACCATCTCTTAACCATCTTACTCTAGATTTCTGGCGCCATAAAATCTCCTCCTGTTTACGTCGTTCCTCTAATTGACTGATTAGACTTCCCTCCTCTCTACTGGTAGCCTCATCTCTGCCATACAAAATTATTTTTTGCTGTAGGGTCTCCAGTGTACCTTCCAGCTGTTGCTTAGCTTCCAAAATATTGCCAAATTCTTTTCGATTCCAGTCTTTGATTCGCTGTTTAAGTTCCTTAAGCTTAAGCTGAACTGTATGCATCCTACCTTTTCCGCGACAAGTGCACTGGCTCCACCAGACCTCCATCTTCTGTACAAATTGAGGATCCCGTAACCAAAAGGATTCGAAGCGAAAAGGCTTCAGTCCTTTGGTCCTCTTAATATCAATCTCCAATCGAATTGGCCAATGATCTGAGCCAATGGTAGGAAGAATTGTAGCCTCAACAAATACATCTCGATTTAGTATGTGCTCTGATAACAAGAAACGATCCAAGCGAGAGGCTATTTGACTCTGTCCTCCACGCCGATTGTTCCAAGTATGTACGCCATTTGTGGTATGTATGTCGACTAATCTTAGATCATTGATCATATCATTAAACTCCTCCATAAGTGCATCCTCTCTTCTTACCCCACCTCGCTTCTCTCCTAGATGCCGAATGAGATTGAAATCCCCCCCAATTATCCATGGGATGTGTGGAAGGAGATGCCGCATAGTATGGAGATGCCGTAAAAAAGCTTGCTTATCACGATGATTATGAGGCCCATATACCCCTGTGAACAAAATTCGGTCGCCCATCCCAACGAGACGAAACCTCCCGGAAAGAATTCTAGGACAGGAATACCAATGCTCAAAAATTACCTCCTCCGGATTCCACATAACCGCCAATCCCCCTGCTGTGGCTACAGCATCGAGCGCCATAACCTCATAACCAATTTGCATTTTCTGAACAATAGCTTCCAACTGCTGACTTTCCATTTTCGTTTCCTGGATAACCAGGATACTTGGTTTTTCTTTTTTGACCCGTTCCTTCAAATACCGCTGCTTCCCATGACTGTTAAGTCCTCGGATATTCCAGCTTAAAACTATCATTTAAAACTTACGGGAATTAGGTAGGAATACCTCTGATAGAGGGATCACCTTTCCAGAGTTTACCAAATTCTCACCCACTACTTGTATAGATTCATTCAACGAACGTCGCCCTTTTTTCCTACCAATCTTCCCCTGACTATCCCCTTCCTGAGCTTCATTTGGCGGGCGTGATTCTGAGCTGCCAACCGTCTTTTCCTTATACCGCTGAAAAGTTTCTTTGAACAATTGTTTCTCATTGTCGGGGATAAACCTTTCATCCAGTTTTTTCCATTCAATAAGTAATTTTTTCAGGATGATTTCTTCGTCAATACCCACTGCTGTTAAGGCTTCCGGCAGCTTTTGAACTGAAGCATTAGGTTTATCATCTCTACCTTCAGCCTCACCTTCAGGTCCTCGACTTGGACTGCGACTTTTCCGCTTTCCATCCTTGATAATTTCCATTGGTGCCGCCAGGGTTATCTCCTGATCCTGAACATTATTATTTATAGCCATCCCATGAGAGCCTTCATCCCCCTGCATTTGAAGAAGAGTATATGGATTGTGACTTTCAGGGAGTATGTTACCCGCTTGATTCGAGATTTTAAGAGATCCTGTAGGCCTCCGTTTCCTCTGTACTTCTTGGAAGTCAGGGACAGCTCTAGCTAACCCCGTATGAGATCTAGTTCCATCCTGTGGTAAATCCTTTGGCCCCATTGACGGTTTACTCTGTGAGCCTTCCTTCACCAGTTGTTCATTATTTTGAGGACAATCCCTTGCAAGGTGGCCGTAGACATGACAACGCCTACAGCGGAAAGGTATATGTTCATAATCGATTGGTTGTTGCCAAATTTCATCATGATACTCCAGTTCGATAGAGTCAGGTAGAGGGGCTGAGATATCCATGAACACACAAATCCTCGCATACGAGGTGTATTTTCCCCTCTTCGTAGTCTCCGCTACTTTGACAAAGGATCCAATTGAATTTCCAATTCCTTCCAGTATCTCTGGATCCCAAAATTCATCAGGTAACCCAAAGAGACGCACCCAAAGCGGGGCAGCCTTGATCTGTTCCGAGTCCGGATTATATCTATCCTCCCAATAGCGCATAAATAATCCGGCATTATTCATAAAATAAGGTCCCTCTTCAAAAATCCTGGCCTTATCCTGTAAATTCGTAAAAATAACGGTAAAGAATCCCTTAGCACCCAGTTTGAGATCAATCTGGCCTTTCGGTTTCCATCGCTGTTGGATCCATCTCAATAGATCTCTCTCAGGGGGCCAGAAACCGATGAATTTACAGATAAGTGCATGGTCTCGCATATATACACAGTAATCTTCCAATTTATTATTGGGAATTACGTACCTGGGTTTCTTATGGGCTCGTGGAAGGCAGTGATTATTCATCCGAGCTTGCCATTTGTGCCCCATGACAGGCGTTTCCTCAGCTTCATCGTCCATCCGGCCTTTCCCACGACTAGAGCTTGATTGACCAGCCATCACATCCCTGAAGGAGGGGATTTCACCCCTCCCCTGCCGTACTGCCATGACAAGACGCGATCCCCACCGAAATCGCAGCTACTAAGGAAGTCCCACAAAACCCGGAGGAAAACGCACAAATATCCACTGTGCAAAATTACCGCGGATGACCTGTGCAATATTGATGCAGAGCGCTGGTGCAATATTGATGCAGAGCGCTTAACTATTGTTATTATTAGTAACATGTTATTATTCAATTAGGTCAATATGACCATAAAATGTATGAATGTCATAAACAAATAAATTCTTCAAATTTGTAACTTGTAACATTTAATTTTGGTATTTGTCAAACTATTATTGCCAAAGGCTTTTTATTTCAATTTAAGGTGGATAAATATGTCCATAAAATGTATGAGTTTTTTAAACAAATGTTCTTAATTTGTAACTCGTAACATTCAAATTTGGTATTATTTCGTGAATGAATATGTCCAAAAAAAATGTATGAGTTTTGTATACAAATGCTCTAAATTTGTAACTTGTAACATTGCATTTTGGTTTTTGTCAATCTATTATTGCCGAAGGCTTCTTATTTCAACTTAAGGTGGATGAATATGTCCATAAAATGTATGAGTTTCTTAAACAAATGCTCTAAATTTGTAACTTGTAACATTCAATTTTGGTATTTGTCAAACTATTATTGCCGAAGGCTTCTTATTTCAACTTAAGGTGGATGAAGATCTGTTGACTTTTTTTTTTATGTTATTTTAATTGACAACCTAAATTAATTCTCAAGGGAATATGCTCAGACATGCTTAGGTTGCATTGACTTTTAATAAATTTAAAAAATTAGATTCCTGCCACTTGGCTCCTGCCCACCATTTTCCCAGGGATTTGAGATTATTCCAATTCTAATAGGTTAACATTCTAATTAGATTGGGAAATTAATATATAAGCAAAATTTATTTAACAAAATGGTCCATTTTAATGTGTAATTCATTTTCTTTCTCAAGTTAAATTAGATTCATGCCACTTGGCTCCCTGCCCACCAATTTCCTAGGGATTTTAGATTATTCCATTTCTAATAAGTTCATATTCTAATTATATGGGGAAATGAATATATAAGAAAATTTTATTTAACAAAATGACTCATTTTACAATAAGAGTCTACCTTTAAACTTTTAAAACATGGTTAATCAGGTAAATGTTTGTATTGGTAAAACATTCTATATGTTGCATTAATTTTTTTTATTATATTTATGAAACCTTTGGCTATATCAACCACATTAATATTTTTAATTAATATTTACTTGCATGCCTCATTTCTTTATCACTGGTAGAGGATATTGTACTTGAATTATTTGAAATATTTTATTAATTAGATTAACTTTGAATACCATGATATATACCATTTCTTAATATATCTTTCAATGGCTCCACTCTATACTTTGTTCCTCGTAAATTTTTTATACCATAACAAAAATATATATTAGTAATTGTTCCTCATAAATTTTTTATTTTTCCAAAGAAAAAAGCAGTAACTTTTATTAAAAAAAATAATGAAAGTTACATTAGCATATGCCACTAAGGCTCGAGTGCTTTCGCACCCCCCGCAACGTTAGGAGGCTAACGTGCAAAAGAAAAAAGAGGAAATGAGAAGAGAGAGAAGAGAGAGAAAAAAGAAACAGAACAAAAATTCCGGCTGCAAGTGAGATTCGTGCCTCAAGTTTTTCTCCCCTTTTTCTTTTCGACCTTTCGCCACTCTCCTTGAGAGGGTTCGATCGAAGCTATGACTATCTGTGTTTCTGCATTCTGTGGGTTGGTTTCTTTGCCTGAGTCTGAGGTATCAGAGTGGTGATGACGTTTGATGCCTCCCATGCTTGGATCCACCCTTGTCATCTCTGTCTTGTCATGCAGACTGGTTCCCTTCTCATTCTCCATTTCTTGTGGTATCTCAGTCTTCTCTGCAGGGGTCACTTCCTCCTCTGCTTCTGACTCTTCTTCCTCAGAATCTGGAGGTGAGAATTGCCATCCTTTCTTCTGCTTCCCTTTCTGCTTCTTGTTGGTTTTCTTTGCTTCTGGGCATGTGCTTTGCAGGTGTCCTGTCTGCCTACATAGCCTGCATCTGAAGGCGGTGTTTTCATAATCTAGTACTTGCTGCCAATTTTGTTGTTTGTAGATCAGCCTTATACTGTCCGGCAGACCTTTACTTAGATCTACTTCCACACAAATACGTGCGAAAGTATAGATCCTGTCATCAATCCTTTCCAGGTCTGTTTTAATGTACTTCCCTATACTGTTTCCAATGCCTTCCAAGACTCGATCGTTCCAGAAGTGAAAAGGAAGATTGTATAGTCTAACCCAGACTGGCATTTTGGTTACAGTCATTTTGTTTGGATCAAAATCTGGGAACCATGGGGTCATAAATAGCCCCGAAGTTCCCCAGAACCATGGCCCTGTACTGATGACTGTATCTCTGACTTCCCGGGATGTAAATTTTACGATAAAAAACCCCTTAGAACATAGGTGAATCTCACATTCCATGGTCCATCTGGTAAATATCCAATGGAATAGATCCAAGGGTTTGGGCCAATAGCTGTTAAATCGGCAGATTAGAGCTTGTGTTTCATAGGATTTGACGAAATCGTCAAGCCCTGTAGAATCTAGATTTAAAGCTGGGGTTTGTTCTGCCTGATCTACAATGTATGGCCTGGGTACGTTTCTGCTCGGATCTGTAGATGGCCCTGCGTCTCTGCTGCCCTGAAGAATGTTTTTGTAGGATGCAGCTTTTTTCCCTTTGTCTCCGTTTTGCTGTCCTTGAGGTGGAGCCCCTCCTCTCAATCTGAAGTTTAAAGTAATAATGGATCCTGGCCCAATCTCATAGCTTTCCATCGATCTACAGTCCTGGAGTGACCGCCTACCACTGACCAGGTGTTGGATCTGCACGGGATATCCCATTTCTGCCCAGATTTGTTGTTTCAACTGCAGAGAAGTGCTTCCTGCATGGACCCATACTAGACGAGCTTTCCCCTGTGGGGGTTTAATCAGAATCTGAAAACAAAAAGTTTTTACCTGCTCTGGTTGTAGGCAAACTTCCAGATCTGGCCCTGATTTTTCTTTTGATCTGATAACAAATTGCTTCAGATCCGCTGTGTCTGCTTTGTGTTCCGGATCTATCTGCCTGGATCTGGCCAGATCTGATAGATCCACCCCAGATCTGTACTGATTGACCCGATCTGATGAGCCAGTCCCCACATCGGGATTATCTCTCGTTTGCTTGATGTAATCTGTGATACCTCTGTCAAAACAATGCGGCGGAAAGATAAGATCCCAGATCCGCGCAGCAAAAAGCAGAGGAAGCTTATACCATCGAGGATCCGTGTTCATACTCCCAAGCCCTACTAGATCTTCAATCATATCAGTTAAAAACGGCCCTATATCGGCAAAACGGATCCGCTTCTTATCAAAATGGTACATGGGAACCATACGTCTCTGTTTCCCATTGACAGATTTGCCAGACCTGTGCCATGCAATCGCGAAGAGGGGCGCCTCCAAGCAAGTCAAGGTAATGATCGATTGATTTAGGGTAAAAGCCTCCGTTTGATAAACTGGTGCCGCCCTGAAATAAACGTCCTGCTCCCAGCGTTGTGCGTAAACCACCGATCTCTTTTTGCTGTTGTTTGGATCCTTGAGATCTTTCCCATCGTAGAAACCGGCCCAAGACCAGAGGTACTTTTCAACAGTCCGGCTTCTAGCCGCTCCAGGGCAGAGCAAGGCTCCAGGGGCCGCGGCGGCGCAATCTTCTGAAACCCTAGTCTGAAACGCCTCCATCGCTCCTCCAGCGCTTTTCTTACCAATTATATGAAAAGGGTGGTTGAAATCATTCCTCATAAATTTTTTATACCATAACAAAAATATATATTAGTAATTTTTGTTTTAATATTACATTTATAATAAAATAAAAAAATTAAAAGATAACTACTTACCCATTGTTTAATTATCATTGAACACTCTAGAATATAGTCACTACCCATAGTCAATCCATTTTCAATCACATGTTTCAAACACGAAACCTATTAAAAACTACCCATGAATAATTGTAACTCAAGTAAATTAGAAAAAAATACAACAAATATGAAATATTAAAGAAAACACCATTACTCACCAACTTTGTGAATAACTATTTTTTTAGGTTGTAGCTCCATCATACGTGTTGAATATGTTCTGTTAGAAAAAATAATAACAATAATAAATAAATGTTTCATGTCATAACTAAACTCTTTGTAAATTAAAAAATGTAATGATGGCATAGGTTTGAGGTATAATTTTTGTGATGGTTCCGGCCATGAGATTGTGTTAATTTATTTGACCATCCATGCTAATATATTCAGCTATCACTTTGTCCATTCTTTAAAATTTCAATAAGATTCATACCAATAAAAAGTAAAATAAAAATATATTTATACTGATATGAAAGTAAATATATTAAAATGATTAAATTGATATTTTTTCAAGATTATTTTATATATGTCATAAAAAGTGCATTTAATAACAATATTTATAATAATTCTTAAGGAAAAGTGTATTTAATAACAATATTTATAATAATACTCATATGAAAATAAATATAGTAAAATGCTTTTTCCACGGGATTGAATGCCTTATAATGCTAGATATGAAAATAAATATAGTAAAATGCCTTTTTCACTAGGGGAGTTCTTTTAAGAGGGAATGCTTTACAATTTAATTATTTTAATCAACATAAAAACGTGAAGGGAAAGTTTAGGTCAATATTTAATATAATATTAAAAATAAACTGGTCAATATAAATGCTTTTAATTAAAACAAGGGCTACATAGTAACTAATACTTGCAGTTCTTAAATATAGTTTAATTAAACTAAAAAATAATAAAGACACATTTCATAACAAAAATAAAACAACTAATAAAGCATTGTATTGTTAAATGCCATTACAAAAAAATAAGAAACATGATTAACTAATATTGTTTATATTAACATATGTACACTTAATATATATATATGTGTGTGTGTATGTGTCTGTGTTTTATTTTTTATATATGATGATGATCAATGGTTAATGTCCACTAAGACCAATCATACTTCAATAATATGTTTTTAATATCACAATGTTAATACATTTTTAATATAACAATGTCTACATTGTAGCTAGTACTGCTACTTAGTTTAAATATAACTTAATTAAATTACAAAATAATTAAAACAAAAATTTCTTCACAAAATTAAAACAACTAATAAAATATTGTATTGTTAAATGCCATCACCAAAAAATAATAAATATGATTATATTAACATATATACACTTTTTATTTATTAAGATATATAATGTTTTATAATTGAATTTATTAAAATATGTTTTTAATATAATAATATGTCATCTTAAATTGAAAATATGGAAAAAAAAAACTATAATCCATGAAAATGGAAATAATAGGAAAAAAAAGTCAAAAAATTAAATAAAAATGAAATAAAATAGAAAATTAGTAACTAATAAAAATGGCAGAAGCCTCAATTCAAAAATGGAAGTTACTAAACAATCCATAATAAAACCTCAGCCAATCACCTTACAAATAATTAAATTTAAATAATAATAAAAAGTAAAAAAAATGAATTCTCAATGTTAAACTATGGATAAATTGTAGAATTTTTTGCTAGAAGACAAATTAATACCAAGTAAATAAAAAATTGAATGCTAATAATATGCGTGGGCAGGCCAGGTATAATAAGTCATGTAAAATTGAAAATATGAAGAAAAACTTTTAATTCATGAAAATGAAAATATTAGAAAAATGAAAAATAAAATAAAAATAAAAAATCAAATAAAAAAGAAATAAAACTATAAACAAAAAATAGTAACTAATATAAATTGAAGTTATTAAACAACCCATAATAAGACTCAACCAATCAGCCTTTAAATAAATAAATTTAAATAATAATAAAAAAGAACAAAAATTGAATTCCCAATGTTAAACTATGAATAAGCCAATTGTTATTGGTGAAAAACAAATTAATACATAGTCAATGCAAAATTGAATGTGTAATATCATGCAAAAGGTATAAGGTATAACAATAATCATCTTAAATTGAAAATTTGGAGAAAAACTATAATTCATGAAAACAAAAATAATAGAAAAAAATAACAAAATTAAATAAAAAGAAAATAAAACTAAAAACAAAAAATTAGTAACTAAAGAAATGAAAGTTATTAAAGAGCCCACAATAAGACCTCAACCAATTACCTTACAGTTAAATAAATTAAAAAATAATAAAAAATGAATTTAACATATAGGTGGAAATTTTTTGGTCAAAAACAAAGTAATGCACAGTGAAAGCAAAACAGAGCGCCTAATAGCATGCCTACGACAAGTTTTATAAGAACGATAAGGAAGAGTACTAATTGCTAGAAATATAAAAAGTAAAGTAATGCACCGTGAAAGCAAAATAAAGCGCGTGTGACAATTACTAAGAACAATAAGGGAGAGTGCTAATTGTTAGAAATAGAAAAAGTAAAAAAGTAGGGAAAATTAATATTTAATATAATAATTTATTGTAGAATTTAGATTTCTGTGATCCATATTAATTGTAACAACATTTTCCGTAAAAATCACATAAAATAAAATCCTGTTGACGCGTTTTGAACCAACCAGTGTGGTTCATCTTCAGGACAAGATGAGGAATCAGATCTAGGAAATGGAATAAATAGATGATGAGAGCAGCTAAATAGCCGTTAGAAATAACAACTAGTATGACTAAAAATTTGAAATAACTAATTAAGCCTTTAACCCAGAATTAAAAAGAATTTTAAATTAATAAATAACAATTCAACATGCTCTGGATTCTTTCTTGGAACTGTCGGGCTTTCCATGGAACAAAGGCCCCAAGCTAAGTTGGATCGCGAATGATGTTGATATTATTTTGCTTGTTGAAACTTGGGAGCATGAAGAATCTAAGGTCCCTAACATAGATGACTTTGCATTATGGTCTACCTTGAATAAGCGATCCTCCCATAGAGGCATTGGGGGTATAGCTTGTTACATTAAGAAGAACATCTCTCCCCATGCAAGGATTTATAAAAATGACCTTTACAACCAATATAGTTAGATAGAAATTACTAACATTTATGATAAAAAGACCTACATAGCAATCTGTTATTTCCCTGCATCAATTCTAACTTTTATAAGAAAAAGAAGCTAGATAAAAATAGTCTTTACAATGGTTTAGAGAATGATATTTCTAGCCTAAGGAATGAAGGCTGTTGTAGAGGTAAATCCTCTCTGCGGACAGAGATGATCCCTACTAGCCCAGACCGGGTCTAGCAACGATCAAACAACGCTATCACGCAAGTTCCTAATTGCAAATAAAAAGTAGATGGTGAGAACCTACTTGGATTCCAACGCTAGTATTCGTCAAAGAGATGTCACCCTCGTTCCTTTGCCTTGGTCAGTCACGATCCCCACGATCTCCGTGATGGGACACCTGCACATGCAAAGAACAACACGAAAACACGCATAAAATCTAGTAGATGCAATTATATATCAGTCAGAAAAGATATAACTCAACATCAAACATAAAAAATGCGAGTGGAACCATAATGATAGTCGTCTATTATTAATAAATAACAAAGAAGAATACAACCATAGTTCTGACGTCGAATCCTTCTCAAGAGGGTCCAGCCAACAAGTCTCTTAAGCATTCACCCTTGGAGGTAGATCTCCCAAGACAAAAACTCTCTCTCACACAAGTTTACACAAGAAAGAAACACTTCACAACCTTCCTTAAGCTCTCTAGCAATCCCACACTTGTCACACCGACTACCTATCAAGTTCACACACTAGTAGCAACACTCCAAGCACTATCAATTCCAAACTAGCTGCTCATGGCAATGGTAGAGGCTTAAATAGGAGGAGTCTCCATGAATGGTGGGAGGATGAGCTTATCTCCAAGGAAGGTGGCTCAAATGACGAAACAGACATGCCAGAGAAGGGAGGGCGACATTTACAAGGCCAACAACCAGGTCTGGAGTCATCTGGAAGGTCGGCTGTTAGAACAAACTCGCCCAAACTGGATCAGCGCGGGTCCATAACTGCACTGGAGCGCTGACATCGCAGCTGAATAACAAAGAAGGTCATGCCAACGCGATCAGACATGAATAACAGACGCACTGACTCATGAAATTTGACCAGCGCGGGAAACACGTGTACTTCCGCGTTGGCAGCGCATTCCGTCTGTTACGGAGCGCACATCAGCGCGTTTATCTTGACAACAATCGCGATGATAACAAAAACTTTGGCAAAGTGGGTCATTGGGCAACATTAGAGAGCATGAGCATGGATGAATTGGACTCATGACACAGTAGAAAGACTAACAGGGAGACAGTGACAAATTACTGTGTAACAGATGCCCCCTAAAGCATGAAGCCCGAGAGAGTGGGAGGGGTGAAATGCTTTACAAAACTGGCTGAACTGGAACACCACCAGGAAGAACCTGCACGTATGTACAATTGATATCTCGGATAATCAACTACATGTAGTCTAGGCATGGGCGCAACCATCCAAATGACATACGAAGGAGGTCTGTGGTATGGACGCAGCCACCCAGCTAAAGAGACCATGATGATAAAGGTATGGTCACAGCCATCCATGAAGACTCAGGTATGGGCGCAGCCATCCATCAATGAGTCATGTAATGATCATAATAATCCACAAAATCGCAACCTGGATTGCAATAGACAAAATCCAGGGTCTTGCGCTCCATCTCGATCCGACAAAGTACAAGCCCAAGCATGTGAATATGGGAGTTGAAGTCGAACATGCAAGAACATCGTCTGATTACCAGTCAATGATGAAAACTGTTAACAAACGCGAGAGGTACCACCAATAATGACAATGGTCCTCAAGGTACTATGGGTACAATCTACGACATGTGAATCAATGAGATGGCGTCGAACACCCGCAGAATCATTCGATCGGAGGCCAATGATGAAAAACCTCGCGTCGAACATGAAGAACCTGCCATTGAGGCATGCGGGGTCTAAGGCACCTGAAGGGAGTCTCTAAGTCACCTTCCTGGATAATGAGCTGAAGTCGATAGGAAGTGACCTTGATCGAAGGTGGGCCATAATGTTTCCCACATCATCGACACGAGACAGAGAAGGATAAGATATTTTGTGTGAGGTATCAGAGGGGGGTGGAGTATTCATGTAGAGGTCAGCTTCTCTTGAACATATCAGCGGCACGACAGTGGACTTGGCAGTATTGATATTCGAATGATCAAGGGTCATGGTGACAAGTCAATGAGCAGATGAAAAGTCAAACAGGATAACCCAAACCCATGGAGGCCAGTTTAAAACAAGATGAGAAACTCCCACCCAGACACGAATGCGGTCAAGTGCCATGTTCAAGAGCGACATACTGCCGACACGACAATGATTATGATTCCATTTTCCCCACCATTCCTGGCGAGTACCCCGATTATTTTTGATGACAAGCTTGACGGGGATAGCATATGCTTGGAAGGCGTCATTTTGACAGAATCCGATGTCATTGAGTTTTGACGAGTCTGACAAAGGAAGAACTCGACGCCTTTTCCTGTTTTAAGAGTCTGAAAAGACAACAGAAAAGAAAACTCCAGGGGGGTCCTTTTTCGTAAAGTTGTGTCTCCCAAGCCCGAAAAAGTATAAAACAATGCTCGAAAGAACCGCCCGACCATTACGATCGAGGAGTACTTTTCATATATAGTGACATTGACCTGAAAAAGTAAAAAATCGATCAACGTCACATCGTTTCGTAACCATTAACGAACCTGAAACGACAAGGGTCCGACGATCTTTTCGGTTTTACACGGTCAGAAAAGGGTTTAAAGACGACCACCTCTTATTCACGTTTAACGAGTCAAGAGGGATAACTCGACAATCTTTTCATCTTTAAACGGTCGGAAAAGAGCTGAAAGCTGACCTCCATTTTATTTTCTTTAACGAGTCAAAAAAGGAAAAAATACTAGGCAATCTTTTCATATGTTATGAGTCAGAAAAGAGATTAAAGGCGACTCGTCCTAGAGGAACGAGTGGTATAAAGGGTAGCAACTGGTTCCGGCAATGGTGGAACTGATCAAAACATGTAATGGTCAAGAGGCTAGCTAATAAAACCACTCATCGCTGCGGTTCCTCAGGAAAGGATAAACAACCAAGTGAGAGCATATGATCGGCCAAAGAGATGGTGGCGATGGAATGAAACAACCAAGGTTCATCTAACAGAAATTAGTAGATAAAAGGCAATCACGAGATGTAAATTAGGTATGGGTTCATTTTTACACAAGCTTGAACCATGGAGAACTCTGCTTGGATTCGGTTTCATGTTTACACAAGCTTGAAACGAAAAACTATGCTTGTTATCATTTCGCATGCCCCCAGCATAATAATGCAAATCAAGGTACATGTCCCCCAAGCTTCATTGCATTCAACAAAGTGGATGGAATGAAGGTTCACTCTCGAGATCTATGAAAGACTCGACTTGTATTTTACGAGATCTTAATCAAAAGACTCGATTTGGAAAGGGAGTTGTTTCATTTTTTAATGAGGTTGACACAGTAAAAGAACTATCCTCATAACCCTTGTTTCATTTTGTAACGAGGTCGCCACAAGATCAAAAATATCCTCGGACTAAGCCTAGTTTCATTTTTTAAGGAGCTTGACACCAGAAAGGAACTATGCTCCAACACCGTGTTTCATTTTTTAACGAGGTCGACACAAGATCAAAACTATCCTCAGACACCTAGTTTCATTTTTTAAGGAGCTTGACATAGGAAAGTGAACTATGCTCCAACCAAACTTCATCATAATGAATAGAAAGTCGGGGCTTCCAAGATTGGCACTCCCGGTGGAAGGGAAACACCTTGGAAGTCAGGGCCCAATGCCCCCAGGACACTATGCACGATGGCTGCATCACTGGATCCAGGCATGGGATAGGTGGCCACGTAGTTGATCTGTGGTGGGGTAGATGCAACTGGTGGGTGAAAACTAGGAGGGGACGACAACGACGCAAGAGGCATCGGGGGACTAACGAATGACACTTGATCGATAGTCACAATTCTTCCATCGTGTGGAAAGAAAACCACACGGAAAAGCGAAGAAATGAGGGTGTTAGAAAATTATATATTACGGAGCAATGGAACACATAAAATATTGCAGAAATATAAACACAGAAAACGCACAAAACAAGAGAGACACAGATATACGTGGTTCACCCAGTTTGGGCTACGTCCACCCCGAACAGCCAGTCGTTCCTTTCTGTTATCCAGCAAAATGAAGAGATACAACCTACAACAAAACCGCTGTAATATCCTCTGTTTTCTCTCACAGTCTCACCTCTATGTTTCTCGCTCACCGAATACACATCTATGTCACAGCCTCAAATACAATGCCCTCATATAAAGAGAGGGGTTGCCTTCTAGGGCAAAAAACCCTAAACTAAACATAAGTTCTACCGTCAGATCATCCGCCTAATGAACGGCCCAGATTGACTAGAAATTACTATACTTTTACAAGGCAATTTTACAGCTGTTTTTAGCTTCGGGGGCGCTGCCCCCAAAACCCCCCGCCAGGGGGGGCTCCTAAAAGGCGTTTCCGCCCCATTTTGAACTGGGGTCCAATATGCCGGTACTATAGAAGATAATCAAGCTCTACACCCAACGGAGGGCCCCCATGGCGTAAACATAGTCGCGACCAAGGAGAAGACTAAAGTCTAAAACACCTTGGGTAACCAAGACGTCTATATAGACGGTTTTGCCTCCCAAAGTAATAGGGAACTTCGGGAGAACTCCTAGAGATGGACAGGCTCCTCCGTCGAAGGCCAACAGATTCTGAGTGACTGGCCCAAGCTGCAGGGAACCTAAGGCTTGCCAAGTAGTGTACGACATAAGACTGATAGACGCCCCTTCGTCCAAAACAGTGCCAGGTACTGCCGTAGCACATGCATGTACTGTGATCTGGAAAGGCATATGGGATGGAAGGCGACCGACGGTCAGGCGATTCCAATCAAAGGAAGTGACCAGACTACTTGGTGGGGGAATCGTATGATTTCCCCCATGTGCTAAAGGAACCGAAGGGGAACCTTCAGGAGCAGCTGGGTTAGGAGAGTCATTTCGGGACTCAGGAGAATCTGAAGAGACGAGAAGAACATGGGCGTGATTCTCTTCCGAAACAGAGTGAGCGAGCGGCAGACTCGAGTCGACACTCTTTCCGACCAATGGTTGGTCTAGAACAGGCTGGGGGCAGCCAGGTTCGGGAAGAGGGGCCTGGACAAGAGAAGAATTTGAAGCAATCTCTTTGTCAGCAGGGGGATGATCTGCAGCTGCAGAGAGACGTCGATATCCAACGGGTAGTTGGGGTGAAGGAGCGGTAAGACTTGCCAAAACACCGGAGGCTTTATCCATGAGCGGACAAAGGTGAAGGGGATGATTCCCTTCACAAAGTCTACAGGGGATTCGAATCTTCCCTTTCTCCTTACCTTTGTGAGTCGATAGGGGAACATCGCCGTGAGCCTCAGTGGACGATGAGGGGTGGGCCGGATCACGAGACCATACTTCTAAGACCTTGGGGATGCCAGGACAATCACGAAGAAGATGGTCCCCCTTGCATAATCTACAAGGAAATTTGACCTTCCGTGGAGGAGCAGAAGGTGGCCCGACTTCAGGTGTACTCGGAGTAAGAGCTGTACTTCTAGCCTCTCCCTTGGGGGCCTTATTCTTCTTCGTCTTCTTCTTCTTCTTCTTAGCCACCGGGTTACTCGAATCGAGACTTTCACCAGGAGAAGTAGAAGATGAGGACGTAGAAGTAGGCATAGAAGGGGAGAGGTCCACCTTAGAATCAACATGATGTTGTTCAGGTGGAGGGACTGATTGATCAGACGGTGAGACGGCAGGGACCAAAGAGGTTGAGAACAACCAAACCGGCAACCCAACAGTTAACCCTGGGAGGGACAACGTTGCCATATAAGGAGCACCAACATTTCCAAAAGGAGCGAAATGAGCAGGGTTCCCATCAGAGGGGATCCCTGGGTTGGTGAACCTTGGAAAAGTTGCCATCGAGAACGAAAAGAAGCCTACTCAAGCTAACGCAAACAAGATCTAACCGGGTAATGTTAGTCACGGTCAAATAAATTTTAAGACGCAAGGACACAACTTGACCTTTTCATGTTTTAAGAGTCAAGAAAAGGACAAAAAGGCGACTCTAGTCGCCTTCGAATGTTTTGTGAGTGCGAAGTGACAAACTGCTCAAGTGAGCCTTTTCTTTTAAGGAGTCTGAAAAGGATCAAAAGTGACTACTCTGGAGAGACTAGGCAAAGGGTTTACCAAACAAATCCGTAAAACTGCATATACTCCTTGGCAGTCATATGAAAACCAAGGACTTCCCGTACGGCAGTCAATCTTCCCGAATGCTGTGTTCGGTGCGTTACGACTTGTAAGGCGGCAGACACGGATTCCGTGGATAAAGGATGATAACCTAGTGGGGTCTCCCCTATATACGCGACGATACGTGGGAGCTCAAGTCCGTGCTAGACCACTATCGAGTCACAAAAGGAGGAATCACCCAACCGTAATGTGAAACAACAGTGACTAGGTTTAACGACGCCGGAGCACGTCTCTAGCCTAGACCTCTAAACAGTGAGCGTTATGTTCCAATGCGTTTTTAAGTTCATTCAGTTCATTTTACGGTTGATCTTGAATTAGGTTTCGGTTTTCAGGCCCTACCGTATGAAAACTCTCAAAACTGCCTAAATGCAAACTATATGCCAAAATATGTCATTCCATTCGATGAATGCTAATTACGAGAGAGTTAGAAGGCTTTCATACAAACGAAATGATTACAAAACAACAAACAACTTCTCTAATGCAGCTAATGGAAATTCACAATCTTTTCGTTAAGATCACTAATCATTAATCAAAAGGAAAAGCTTCTAGTTCTCATTAACCAATACAAAGCAAAAGAGATTTTTTTTTTGTTGATGGAAAAGTGCATTAAAAAAACTTTTGAGAAATAATAACAAACAAATGTGAAAAGTACCGGTTGACCCCAAACAACTGTGATCCGTGTCTGAGTAGTGAGAAGTAATCGAAACAATGCGCAGACTGGTTCAATAACAATCACCTAAGAAACCAAGCAAAAGCAAGCAAAGAGGAAGGTTTCACAAAACCAAAAGCAAGGAGTAAAAGAACCTTTGTGAGCGAGTAACCAAGCAAAGCCGATCCAACAAAATTGGAATGATAAAACTAGGTCACAAGACACAAAAAGAAAGATCCGCTCAACAAGACTTCTCAAGAAAGTGCTTCAATCTTTAGATAATGGAAATCAAGTCATAAACCAAGTGAAAAGAGCAGGGGATAGCAAAACCAACAGGCTCAGGAGGCAGAATTGAAGAAATTCAATTCTACAGGTATCAGCGCGGGTGATACACAACAACAATGCGCTGATCAGAAACCACGTGTAGCAACAAAGCATTGTCAGCGCGGAAGTACACGGCTTAACCGCGCTGGTTCGATTTTCTGAACCGTCGCGACTGTTCAGTGTATAAACGCGATGATCAAGAAGTCAAAGAAACAACTATGCGATGGCAGCGCGACTATTTTATTATAAACCGTGCTGAAGCTAAAAAACAGGTGTTTAGTCAATTTAGTGTTCCTAAATTGATGTCATTAATTGTCAACCCGGGGCTCGTAAGCTGATGAAGTGAAGGTGTACTATATGTACTTAAGCAACCTCTTAGAGCTTTTGTCGTTTGGGGTGTTGTTTATGGTTAACTTATCTTCCTAAGATGGAGTGATGATTATAGACAGATGAGTGCAAGTGTGTGAAAAGTGAGTTCTAGATGAGTGAAAGTGTGTGATTGGTGATTTCTAATTACTTGCTGAATTTGTAAAGGAAAAGAACTTGAAAGAAATGAATAACTTGAAATGACTTGAAAGAAAATGACCACGTTCTAATGGCATTAGTCTCTACTCATATTGCTGCAAATAAAAGAAACAAGAAAATCACTTCAAGGACTGATGATAATGGTTATCTCTTCCTAACTCCCTGCTTCTACCACATAGTACTGTGTAAAACACGATTAGGAAGTAGCTGAAGACAAATCCAAGAATTGATAAAAACTCTAAATGAAAAATTATAACACTACTAAGCCTTTTCCATCATACTGCTTCCTACATATGTGATTATGTGTAACAAGTGGAAAAAGTATTAGTGCCACAAGCCAAGACTACTTAAAAACAAGCTGCAATTAATTAGTGTTCTGTTCTCTGAAAGATAAACCATTCATGATAAAGAGAGCATAAATTAGTTAGCATCCAACTTGTAAAACTAAGCTAAAAACTAATCTAGAAAACAGAGTAAAAAGGGCAGCATTACGAATAAGACAACTGCAACTACCATTAGATATTAAAGCAAATACAACACACTCAATCCCGGGTTAAAACCTGCAAAGAAGCAAATCTGATCAGTGAAAATAAAGGCTGCAGCAATGAAAAGAAATCAAGTTGTACATAACTCAAGAAAAGGAAATGCTATATGTGAAATAAAGAAATTGCAGAAGTATAAACATGAAATACTTATACAAGGGCAGTCATGAACGGGGGCCCTCCATCCATACAACCCACAGAAAACTCAGATGCTTTAAAACTTCAAAACAACACTGTTTCCATTACTTCATATGCAGAAATACATAGTCAAAAGTGCTGGAACAGCTCTATAAAAACAGAGTTCAGAAAGGTGCTAAAATTCTCACAAGTTCATAAACTACAGCAGCTAAAAAGTTAACATAAGCGTACGCAGACGCAAGTATTTATAGGCATCTGCAAGATGGCCTAATGCGTAAAGCATAAAACAGAAAATAAATTGAATATCATGCGTATTAAAGGTGCAGTGAACACGTCATATGCTTCATGGTCGAGCTGGAGGTCCTGGTCGTTATGGGCAATGAATCCAGCGTTGGATCATGTTCCCCACGGCTTACAAAACACGGACAAGTCATCTTTTCCACCGACGTGACCAAATAGCTTACGCATCAACGTTAAGCTGCCTTTATTTGACCGTAACTTGACCCCCTTTGACCGGAGGTACAGATGACGTGGCTGGCTGAACTGATGGCACAGGAACCTCGAGCACATATATTCCAACATGCCCATGTGGCTCGTTCTGCAAAATAGCACGTGGAACCTTGAGATCAACAAAATGGCTGCGGAATCGCTGAATGGCTGCGGAATTGCCAGACAGCTGCGGAATCTCTGCAAATATGTCAAAAACTAAACAAAACAGTCACCCATTAGCAAAGCTCACTTGATCATGTTTAATGACAACTAATGTAATGATCTGGGTGGAAAATGAGGCAAAAGAGAGAGGAAAGTGATGAAAACAGTAGGTAATGATGGATGATAAGGTGTAAAGTAGAGGCTCTACATACCCCCACTACGAGGGCATTGCATGTCCTCATGCAAAAACACTGATTAATCAACCTGCTGTGATGCCTCTGCCAAGACATCCAATCTCCTCTTCTTTCTCTGTGTAGACACATTGACCCTTGGCTTCTTTACTAAGCATCTGAACTTTAGGTTGATCAAGGCTCTGCTAAGCCTTTTGCATTTCTTCCTTAACTTTTTGTTACTTCTTTGCCACAGGCCCAAATGTAACATGGTGTTATCATGAATCATCTTATCCAATTTGGCTTGCTCTTTCAACTTTTCATTTTCTTGCATGATATGTCGATTTAGAACCTCAATCTCAAAAATTTCCTGTTTTAAGGAGTGGACTTGTTGCTCTAAAGGTTGAACATTGCTTGGGCCAGCAGCTGCTTGCTCCAATGTCTCCAGATAATTATACACTTTCTGCTGATCCGGGTCAACCTCAGGTGACTTTTTGGGACTTGGTTCATAATCAAATTCAGATCCGTGTTCATGCTCAAGTTCATGTTCAAAAGGACTTTCCTCACGTGGAGGACTAGTCTCAATATGCTCAGCGTGTGGAGGACTTGTAGCCACCTTTTCAGGTGTGCTCAAGTCAATGATAAGTGACTTTTTAACTTTTGTGGCCCCTGCTCTATCTTGTATTCTCCTGCTCCTCCTCACGGTGGTAGTACTCTGTTTTTCTTTTTGCACTTTTTGCTTCTGTTTTTCCACCTTTTTAGAGAGGGCAGTTTCATGGAGTTTGGCCATTCTTTGAGCTAAGGGCTGAGTGTCTTCCTCACTAGAATTCTCAGGAGTGAGGTAAGTTTCTTGGACTACAGATTTACCTTTACCTTGCTTTTGTTTCTTCCTCCCTTCTTTTCTTTTCTGAGCAATTTCTTGAGCAAGTTCTGAAAGAGTTTCAGTGATAATTCCTTGGGCTGCTTGGTTATCATCTTCAGTAAATCCAGGATCAATTTCCTGTTCAGGATGCTGTATATCAGTTTCCTTATCAAACTGTTCTTGAACAATTTCCTCTTGGGCAGTTGTTTCAGGAATAGTGGTATCAGGAACAATAGTTTCTGTTTGGGCAATAGTTTCTTGGTTAACCCCCTCTCCTCTTTTTCTTCTACTTCTTTTTGGTACTTGAGGGGACCCTCCAGAAGTTTCTCCTAATTCTTGAAAATGATTTCTTATGAGAAACCTCTCCCATGTGTCTCTTTTTGATTTCAATTGTTCCTCAACTAGCAATTTCACAAGATCGTGATGATATAAATGTGCTTCAATATTTCTGGGGTTCCTTTGGACAATTGCACACATTTTCTTAAGACTTGAAAGTAGAAAGTATGGGAGGTTAATATCATCTCCTAGAAAATGCATCATAACCTTTGCATGGTAAACATATAAGACCCCAAATCTTCCCTCACAAGTGAAAATTTTTTGCACTAATAAGAGTAAAGTTGTCCATTCCTCCTTAACATAAGAAACAGGAATCCCTTTTGTAAAGATGCTAGTATCCATACCTGGGTTTTTTAAGATTTGTTTCCACTGCTGATCTTGAACTGACCGGTTCTTAAACCACCTTTCTCCAGTCTGTGGAAGTGAGGTAGCTTGTGCTATGCTGCTCTCAGTGACTGTGAATTGTAAATCCCCTATCTCCACGTGATTATCTTTTTCTCTGAAGGACCGTGCAAAGGCCTTCGTAACCTCCTTATGGTAGCCTCTGAACTTTTGGATGCATTGTAACCAGTTTGCCTTTTGCAATGCCTCTTTAACCTGAGGATAACCCTCCAGAAACTTTGAACCCTCCGGTTCTGCCCTTAAGAGCTTCCCCATTGGCTCTTACGGCTCTGTTCTATTTAAGACACGGCTTCAAAACGGCCTTACACAGTCAATTCACGGCTTTGTTCTAGAACACGGCTTCAAAACGGCCTTACACAGTGGATTATGGTTTTAGCTCTGGATACGGCCGTAACAGACCTCCACTGGTGATTAGAATTAGCGGAGAGGAAAAACAGAGTATGGTGAATGGTAGCAGCGTAGTGAGCACAGTGTAAATGGAATGAAACAGTGTGAGTGGAAATGAAACAACGGAAGTGAAATGATATGAGCGTAAGATGGTAGAAGGGTTATGGAATAATGAATGGAAACGGCTATGTCCTTAGGTTTCGGTTTCAGAGTTACACTTGGCTGCGTGAGTTAATGTCATATAGAGACGTAGTACATTAGACTACGTCACTTAGGTACGAGATCTTAATGGAAGAAGCAGCCGCAAGTGAAATTCAAAATCGTGGTAATCAAGGACTGATAGACTTGGGAGATACGTGAGTATATGGTCGCATGACTGGTAATCATTACATTTAGTGGCAAGAAACATAACCTAGAAAACTTTGCATAATGAAATAACTGTAAGTTTAGGATTTAAACCATACCTCAGATTCCCGCTTAGATTTGCCTTTGATGACTTGCCACTAACCCTTCACTGATTTATGGCTGTTGCATGACTATTTTCCATTTATTATTGATGACTACTGAGCTGTAAAGAAATTTCAAATAGACTGTGTTTTTTTATGCAGGTGCAGAGGGCTGCGGAATGGCTGAATGGCTGCAGAATCGTCAAACAGCTGCGGAATCTGCAGTCGTAACATCCGACTGCACAAAAACAACTTTAAATATCTAAAAATGACTTTATTGATGGAATGGAATGTAGTGAGTGGATGGATGAATGAAAAAAATGAGGTGGAGTGAAAATGAATGAAATGGTGGTGAGATGAAATAAGGAGAGAAAGAGATTTTTTTTTTTTTTTTTTTTTTTTTTATAGAAAATATGAGGTGTCAGGTGGCCCTGATTTTCACCTCAAATTTTCTGTATAGGACTGCCAATCAGAGACTGGTTTTCAGGCCTATACATTTATTTTTTCTTTTCTCTTTTTTTTTTTTTTCTTCTTTTTTTTTTTTTTTTCAAAACCAAAGCTTTAGGCTGATGGAGGAGAAGAATCCTTCTCCACCAACCTGATTGCAGAATCTTCTTTGAACAATCTGACAAACTCTTCTTTTGAAAATGGCTTTTGATAGATCTTCAAGCGATGGCCATTTACAATAAGAGGAGTATGGAATTCATCAATAGTTTTCACCCGAACTGCTCCATTGCTGAAGACTTCATCAATCTCATATGGCCCAAGCCAATGAGTTTGAAACTTTCCTTTGAAGTCTTTGAACTTTGAATCAAACAATAGAGCCCAATCTCCTTTCTGAAACTTTCTTTCCTTGATATGACGATCATGCCACTTAGATCTTTGGTGCTGAACTAGATCGGTCCTTAAAATTGCATCTTGTCTCATTTCATCTAGCTCATTCAGTTGGTCCATTCTGTGCTTTTGGGCTTCTGAGAGGCTCATTCCCAATTGGACTGCCATCTTGAAGGTCTTGATTTGGAACTCAATAGGAAGCAGGACTTCCTTCCCATAAACAAGTTCATAGGGAGAATGTCCTGTTGTGTTCTTCCATGTGGTTCTATAGGCCCATAAGGCTTCAGGGAGCCTTTCCGCCCAATCTCTTCTATGAAGATGAACAGTATTGGTGATGATGCCTTCAAGAACTTTATTGGTAGATTCCACTTGACCATTTGATTGTGGATGGTATGGAGTAGATGTTCTGTGCTTGATCTTATATTCCTCCATCAGTTTCTCCATCAATTTAGATGTAAACTGGCTGCCTTGATCTGTCACAATTTCCCTTGGGACACCAAAACGAGTGAAAACATCCTCAAAAAGAAATTGAACAACTGAATTTTCAGTGGCAGAAGGTAATGCTTTTGCTTCTACCCACTTAGTAACATAATCAGTACAAACCAGTATATACTTCTTTTGCTTTGGTGGTGGATTAATTGGTCCAACGAAATCTAGAGCCCATTTCTCAAAGGGTTCGATGCATACCTGAGGCTGTAGAGGCATTTCATTTGAAGGAGTTGGTTTCCCAACTCTTTGGCAGCTGTCACACCTTTTAACATACTGCTTTGCATCTTTAAAGAGAGAAGGCCAATAATATCCTAGAGAAAGGATTTTATAGGCTGTCCTCTTGTCCGCAAAGTGCCCGCCGCATGGTTCATCATGACATGCCTTAAGGATGTCAGGCATTTCATCTTCCTGAACACACCTTCTGATTATACAATCTGGCCCTGTTTTGAACAATTCATTAGAAATCCAAGAATAATGTGAACTCTCCCGAATGATTTTCCTTTTCTCATTAGGAAATAAGTGTAGAGGTAGCTTCCCTGTAACTAGATAATTAGCCATATCTGCATACCAAGGAGTCTTGGTAGTCACTTTAAACAAGTATTCATCTGGAAACTTATCTTCTACTGGAGAATCTTCATTAGTGTTTTGGATTCTAAACAAGAAATCAGCTACTGTGTTTTGCTTTCCAGGTCTATCTAACACAGTAATGTTAAATTCTTGCAAAAGTAAAAGCCATCTTGTAACTCTACCATTAGTGACAGGTTTGTTCATTAAATATCTTATGGCAGAGTGATCAGTATGGACAAAGGTTTCATAGCCGGTTATGTAATGTCTAAACTTGTTGATTGCATGTACCACAGCTAAGAACTCTTTTTCTGTAACAGTATAATTTAACTCAGTAGGAGTCAAATTCTTACTTGTGTAATAAATGGCATAAGGGATCAAATCCTTTTGTCCCAAAACAGCTCCTAGAGCTGTATCTGAAGCATCAGTAGAGATGTGGAAAGGGAGTTTCCAATTTGGTCCCCTTAAGATGGGTGCTTCAGATATTCTAGACTTTAAAGCTTCAAAGGCAGATTGACACCCAGGATCCCATTTAAACTCACAGTCTTTGGTAAGCAATTTGAAAAGAGGAGATGCTATCCTAGTGAAGTTTTCAATAAATCTTCTGTAATACCCAGTAAACCCAAGAAAACTTCTAACATCCTTCTGGCAATTTGGAACAGGTAACTTAGAGATGACTTCAACTTTGGATTTATCAACCTTAATTCCATCTCCTGAAATATGATGTCCTAAAACAATCCCTTCAGTAAACATCATAAAACACTTTTCATGACTTAAAGAAAGATTTGTTTCCTTACATCTTACCAGTACTTTTTCCAAATTTTCCAAAGCTTCTTCAAATGTATTACCATAAATTGTGAAATCGTCCATGTATACCTCTACACAATCATGAATCAGATCTGAAAAGATTCCTAATACAGCCCTTTGAAATGTAGCAGGTGCATTGCACAATCCAAAAGGGAGTACTCGGTAGGCAAAAGTTCCCCAAGGACAAGTAAATGTGGTTTTGTCTTGATCTTCAGGTGCTACCTGAATTTGATTGTACCCACTAAAACCATCAAAGAATGAGAAATACTTTTTACCTGCTAAAGTGTCTAGTACCTGATCAATAAAAGGTAGAGGAAAATGATCCTTTAAGGTTGCCTTGTTCAATTCTCGATAATCAATGCAAACTCTCCATTTACCATTCTTTTTGGGCACTATAACCAAGGGAGAAACCCATTGGCTATCTGAAATGGGGTAAATGAAGTTTACCTTGAGCAATTTCTGGAGTTCTTCTTTCACGATTTCCCTAAGGTTTGGATTCATCCTTCTTTGTGGTTGCCTAATAGGTCTGCTATTCTCTTCAATGTAGATGTGATGAATACAAGTCTTAGGATCGATTCCTTTCATGTCAGTGTATTCCCATGCAAAGGCAGTGGAATGTTTTTGCAACAGTTTAGTTAATTCTTCTTGTTGTGGTCTTCCCAAGTTTTTGTTAATGTTTAATGTTTTTCCTGGGAGGATTTCAACTCTAGAACTACCAAACTCTTCCATTGAGAAGAGAGACATTTGTTTAGAGGAGAGATATTCAATGTCTGCATCTATCTGAAAATGTTCAGAGTCATATTCTAAAGGTACTTCAAAATTTTCTAATGTATTTAGAATTTGACTATCCTCACTGATCTAAGAGATGGTTAGAACTGGTTGTATAGTATCTTCATCCTCTACCCATTCATCTTCTCCTATTTCTGTTATAGCCTTTGCTGGAGGATACAAGTTGAATTTCTTGGTGGAATTACCATCTGATATATACATGTCTCCAGACCTACAACTGATGAAAGCATCAGCTGTTGCTAGCCAAGGTTTTCCTAAGATAAGAGGATGTCCTCCTAGATTGTTCTTGGGAGTTAAAATCATAAAATCAACGGGATATTCCCAAGAATCTAAAGAGACTGGAATATCTTCCAATACACCATCAGGTTTAATGATTGATCTATCTGCAAGTTGCAGCAAAGTAGGTGTAAAGAGAAGGTTAGGAAGCTTTAACTGATCCATGGTCTGTCTACTCATGATGTTGATAGCGGCTCCTAAGTCAATTAAAGTATTTGGGATTTCAACCCCATTAATATGAGTTTTGACAATAGGACTACCGGGATCCACATACTTTTGCATGGTAATTTTGCCCATCATAATGTCTGCAATTTTTCCAACTAGGTGTATCCTTTTGGTATCTCTGGTTCTTTTTACTGTTTTCTTCAAACTCAACTCCTTTATTGTCTTTGCTAGAATGGGAATTTCCTTAATGGCTTGTAACAAGGGAATCTTGATACAAACATTCTTCAATTCATCTAGAAAACTATAGCCAGGCAACCAAATTTGCTTTTCCACTCCTTTGTCAATTTGTAGTCTTTCAGGAAAAGGAGGAGTAGCTAAAGATGTAGGTTGCTCAACTATGGGAGTTGTAGAGGTTGATTCTTTTTCTTTTTGGATATTTTGGGTTTGAAGTGATACTTTAGAACCTTTATTGACTTTGAGAGATTCTTCCTCAGAAATGCTTGGTTGTTGAACACTTGTGGAAGGTTGATCTAGGATTCTACCTGATCTGAGTTGTACTTTATTGAGAGGAACAACCATATAGGTAGGGAATGGTTGACCTTCCATCATGTAAGCATTTTGAGGTTTCCTATTATTTGGATTTGGTAATGGCTGAGAGGGAAGTTGATTTGACTTCTGCTGGGATTGAAGCGAGAGTTGAGAATTTTGATTTTGTGGAGGAGGTTGTTGTTGTTGAGGGCATGGCAATGATAATTGTTGACCTTGATTTGGAAGTTGTGGGGCTTGCTGATTCTGAAATGGAGGATATTGATAGAATTGAGCAAATCTCCCATAAGGATTTTGCATGCTTTTCATCCATGCTTGGAAAGCATTTTGAGGTTGAGGCCAAGGTTGTTGCCAAGGATTCCAATTTGGTTGGGATTGAGAATTCATAGAGTTGTTAAACCCTTGATTCTGTTGTCCTTGCCAAGGTCTCCTTGCAATAAAACAGAGAGATTCAAGTGTATCTGGATCCTCTTGAAAGACTGCTTTGAGGCCAGGAATTGAAGGACAATCCTTGGTCTCATGAGTTTCTGAGCAAATTACACATGTTTCTACAACGTGTGCATCTAAGGGACATTCCCTTAAAGCATGTTTCTTTCTACATTTCGGGCAAAAGATAGCCAAAGCCTCAGCTTCTGCTTTTTGTTTATTGTGAATCTTAAGGGTATCAAGTTGTTCACTAAGACTCCCTAAGATGTCAGTTTTAAATTCATCAAGCATACTGCCGATTTCAGCCCTACTCACTGATCCCGTTGCAGATTTATTTTCCCTAAGGAGAGAAGGATCTCTAGGCCCTTTTTGAGCTTTTGATTTGCACCTTGAGAGATGGATACAAAGTTCTGCTATGTCATTGAGAGAAAGTTGAGAAATATCCCCTTTTCCCATCATGTTTAAGATGTCTATCCATTCATCCCTAATGGCTTTTAATAAGAGGGCTTTTAAGGTCTCTTCATCCAAGGTATTCATTTTTGCTCTTTTCAAGTTATATTGAAATCTTTCAAGTAAATCTTCTAGACTCTCATCTTCTTTTTGTATCATTTTAAAAACCCCGTCTTTGTGATTAGTAGGCATGCAATAGTCTAAATACCTATCCAAAAATGTCTGTTTCATCTCATCCCAAGTCCTAATGGATTGAGTGAGTAACCCCATGAACCATTTCAAGGCTTGATCCTTCAGTGTTGAAGGGAACAACTTGAGTTTCTGAGAGTCATCCAGGTAGTCATAAGTTCGACACACCACTTCAAACTCAAATAAGAATGTTTCAGGGTCCTCAGTCCTTAACCCATGGAAGTTAGGGAGGGCAGATGGTGATATGTTTTTCATAGTGGCTCGGGAATCCTCATTAACAATGGGAAACCCAAATGAATTATCCCCATTTCTATTTCCTCCTCCAATGGGACCTCTACCTCCATTATTGTTATTGTTATTTCCTCCTCCTCCTCTACCTCTACCTCTACCTCCTCCTTCTTCCTCTGCCATGATGACTCTTCTAGGGATTTCAAAATCTTCTGGTTCCTCTACAAAAGGTGAATGAGAAGAGATTTCTCCTTCTTCTTCAGATGATTCCAATTCCTCAATTACAATTGGTCTTCCTGTAGGAGAAAGAGAAGAGTCTCTTCCTGGTTCAAACTCAATAGAAGATGTAGGAGAGTCAACTCTTGGCTCTTGAATTCCAGGAATTCTAGGACTAGGAGTTTCGGTTGGAGATAAGGGGGGTGTCTCTTGTCTATCCCTTGAAGCAGATGGACTTGTAAAAATTGAACTTCGAGCTCTAGCTAAAAACCTTCCTCTAGAATCTCTAGCTCTATGCATGTCATTTTTTTATTTTTTCTTCAAGTCAAGTTAATAGTTCTTTTTCTGATCTTCCAGGTCACTCTAGGTGCAAGAAGAGAGCATACTCAAGAAACTACTAAATCAATAACTTTCTCCTTTCTGATCCTCCAGATCACTTTGAAGTGCAAGAGGAGAGCATACTTGGATAGGTTATTAACCTCTTTCCTTGAAATTTTTATGTTTTTTTTTCTCTAAGTATGGCTACTTAATTTCACTTCCCCGGCAACGGCGCCAAAATGTTTAGTCAATTTAGTGTTCCTAAATTGATGTCATTAATTGTCAACCCGGGGCTCGTAAGCTGATGAAGTGAAGGTGTACTATATGTACTTAAGCAACCTCTTAGAGCTTTTGTCGTTTGGGGTGTTGTTTATGGTTAACTTATCTTCCTAAGATGGAGTGATGATTATAGACAGATGAGTGCAAGTGTGTGAAAAGTGAGTTCTAGATGAGTGAAAGTGTGTGATTGGTGATTTCTAATTACTTGCTGAATTTGTAAAGGAAAAGAACTTGAAAGAAATGAATAACTTGAAATGACTTGAAAGCAAATGACCACGTTCTAATGGCATTAGTCTCTACTCATATTGCTGCAAATAAAAGAAACAAGAAAATCACTTCAAGGACTGATGATAATGGTTATCTCTTCCTAACTCCCTGCTTCTACCACATAGTACTGTGTAAAACATGATTAGGAAGTAGCTGAAGACAAATCCAAGAATTGATAAAAATTCTAAATGACAAATTATAACACTACTAAGCCTTTTCCATCATACTGCTTCCTACATATGTGACTATGTGTAACAAGTGGAAAAAGTATTAGTGCCACAAGCCAAGACTACTTAAAAACAAGCTGCAATTAATTAGTGTTCTGTTCTCTGAAAGATAAACCATTCATGATAAAGAGAGCATAAATTAGTTAGCATCCAACTTGTAAAACTAAGCTAAAAACTAATCTAGAAAACAGAGTAAAAATGGCAGCATTACGAATAAGACAACTGCAACTACCATTAGATATTAAAGCAAATACAACACACTCAATCCCGGGTTAAAACCTGCAAAGAAGCAAATCTGATCAGTGAAAATAAAAGTTGCAGCAATGAAAAGAAATCAAGTTGTACATAACTCAAGAAAAGGAAATGCTGTATGTGAAATAAAGAAATTGCAGAAGTATAAACATGAAATACTTATACAAGGGCAGTCATGAACGGGGGCCCTCCATCCATACAACCCACAGAAAACTCAGATGCTTTAAAACTTCAAAACAACACTGTTTCCATTACTTCATATGTAGAAATACATAGTCAAAAGTGCTGGAACATCTCTATAAAAACAGAGTTCAGAAAGGTGCTAAAATTCTCACAAGTTCATAAACTACAACAGCTAAAAAGTTAACATAAGCGTACGCAGACGCAAGTATTTATAGGCATCTGCAAGATGGCCTAATGTGTAAAGCATAAAACAGAAAATAAACTGAATATCATGCGTATTAAAGGTGCAGTGAACACGTCATATGCTTCATGGTCGAGCTGGAGGTCTTGGTCGTTATGGGCAATGAATCCAGCGTTGGATCATGTTCCCCACGGCTTACAAAACACGGACAAGTCATCTTTTCCACCGACGTGACCAAACAGCGTACGCATCAACGTTAAGCTGCCTTTATTTGACCGTAACTTGACCCCCTTTGACCGGAGGTACAAATGACGTGGCTGGCTGAACTGATGGCACAAGAACCTCGAGCACATATATTCCAACATGCCCATGTGGCTCGTTCTGCAAAATAGCACGTGGAACCTTGAGATCAACAAAATGGCTGCGGAATCATCAGATGGCTGCGGAATCGCTGAATGGCTGCGGAATTGCCAGACAACTGCGGAATCTCTGCAAATATGTCAAAAACTAAACAAAACTGTCACCCATTAGCAAAGCTCACTTGATCATGTTTAATGACAACTAATGTAATGATCTGGGTGGAAAATGAGGCAAAAGAGAGAGGAAAGTGATGAAAACAGTAGGTAATGATGGATGATAAGGTGTAAAGTAGAGGCTCTACAACAGGCACGATCAAGCCAAAAACTCCCAAACCAAGGCAATCACTCTTTAAACAATCAAGGCACCTCCCATACTGAACCAGGAAATCCAAAAACAAAGAACTAATCCCCAAACTTTGAAAAGAGAGCAAAAATCAAACTCAAGGAAAAAAATGAACACAAAAAGACAAAAGCCAGCTCCAAGTTGTTCAGTTCGTAAACCAAACCGGAGATGGACTGAAGTGGCTTTGATCTACTTCACTAATGAAGAGCAATATCGTTTCGAAGGCTATCTGGCCGTGCTTCAGGCTCCGTCTAAAGTTTACAAATCAAACAACAAGGTAAAAAAAATCCCTAGTGGAGTCGCCAAATTGTTGTAGAAGTAAATCCTCTCTGCGGACAGAGACGATCCCTACTAGCCCAGACCGGGTCTAGCAACAATCACACAACACTATCACGCAAGTTCCTAATTGCAAATAAAAAGTAGATGGTGAGAACCTACTTGGATTCCAACGCTAGTATTCATCGAAGAGATGTCGCCCTCGTTCCTTTGCCTTGGCCAGTCACGATCCCCACGATCTCCGTGATGGGACACCTGTACATGCAAAGAACAACACGAAAACAAGCATAAAATCTAGTAGATGCAATTATATATCAGTCAGAAAAGATATAACTCAACATCAAACATAAAACAATGAGAGTGGAACCATAATGATAGTCGTCTATTATTAATAAATAACAAAGAAGAATACAACCATAGTTCTGACGCCGAATCCTTCTCAAGAGGGTCCAGCTAGCAAGTCTCTTAAGCATTCACCCTTGGAGGTAGATCTGCCAAGACAAAAAATATCTCTCACACAAGTTTACACAAGAAAGAAACACTTCACAACCTTCCTTAAGCTCTCTAGCAATCCCACACTTGTCACACCGACTACCTATCAAGTTCACACACTAGCAGCAACACTCCAAGCACTATCAATTCCAAACTAGCTGCTCATGGCAATGGTAGAGGCTTAAATAGGAGAAGGAGTCTCCATGAATGGTGGGAGGATGAGCTTATCTCCAAGGAAGGTGGCTCAAATGACGAAACAGACATGTCAGAGAAGGGAGGGCGACATTTACAAGGCCAACAACCAGGTCTGGAGTCATCTGGAAGGCCAGCTGTTAGAACAAACTCGCCCAAACTGGATCAGCGCGGGTCCATAACTGCACTGGAGTGCTGACGTCGCAGCTGAATAACAAAGAAGGTCATGTCAGTGCGATTAGACATGAATAACAGACGCGCTGACTCATGAAATTCGACCAGCGCATGAAACACGTGTACTTCCGCGCTGGCAGCGCATTCCGTCTGTTATGGAGCGCCCATCAGCGCGTTTATCTTGACAATAATCGTGATGATAGCAAAAACTTTGGCAAAGTGGGTCATTGGGCAACATTAGAGAGCATGAGCATGGATGAATTGGACTCATGACACAGTAGAAAGACTGACAGGGAGACAGTGACAAATTACTGTGTAACAAAGGCAATATCCTTTTAATGGGTGACTTTAATGCTCGAACTTCAAGCAACCAAGCTATTCTTATAAGCAATCATTCCAACCCTAATCCTCTTTGGTTAGATGAAGACCTTCCTCTGGCTAGCCAGTACAAAAGGAGCGCTAAGGACCTCGAGGAGAATTTGTTTGGGTCAGAGCTAGTCAATCTCTACAGTGCTCAGGATCTCATAATTTACAACGGTCTAAAGAAGTGGCCCAATTTTAGCTAGATGACCTACGTCCATGGGCTTGGTAGTAGCGTGGTAAACTATGTTATCTCCGATCTCCCTCTATATAACGAAATAACAAATTTTGACATCTTAAACAACCACGAGGCTGAATTTGATCATAGGCATTTACTTATAACTCTCAATTTTCTCATGCATAGAGATCCCATAGAAGATAATCCTTATAGCCAAAAGAAGTTAATCTTTGATAGAAATGAAAAAGAACTCTTTCTAAATGAATTAAAAACTAATTTGCTTCCTTTATCTATTATAGACAACTTAGAAGGTCTCTATCATAATTTTACTACAACCCTCTCATATTCTATTAACAAGTTCTCAATTGAAGTTTCAAGTAATAAAAGAAATAGCAAAACCAACCCATGGTATGACAAAGATTGTAAAAGTGCGAGGAGAGAAATTAAGAAGTTGTCGATGAATCTCTTAAAATTGGCAAGATAAAAATATACAAAGCCCTAACTAAAAGGAAAAAAAGTAGTATATTCGTAAAAGACAAGAGAATATCTTACACCTCTCTAAGGTAGCTCCTAAGAAATTCTGGAGGCAGAGTGTAACTAGGAAAACTAAAGATAATAATAAAATTGCTTTACACGATTGGAATTCCTATATTAAAAAGCTTTATGAATCTCCAAATGTCATGGATAACTTTGAAACTCTGCTCACAATGAAAGAAGTTTTCTCATTAGAAGACATTGATTTTGGGGTTAATTGATTGGCTAATGGGAAAGCTAAGGACATTGAAGGTTACCAGGCAGAAATCTTAAAAATTGGAGGTCCTGTCCTCATCCCCCACATTCACAAAATTTTCAATCAAGCGGTCAAGCAAGGGTTCCCTAAACCATGGAATCAAAGCCTCACTATCCCTATTTTTAAAAGTGGGGATACAAATAACCGCTCTAATTATCGAACAATTACGATCAGCCCTCTCCTAGCCAAGTTATATGGTATTATTTTGGAAAGGAAGTTGAGCATATGGCTTGAAAGTGAAGGTAAGCAGGCTAAAGGACAATCGGGTTTTAGAAAGCAGCACTCAACAACATACCACCTCGTTATGCTTAGGATCATTGTGGAGGAATGCCACAATGATAAATCCAATCTATTTTGTTGCTTTGTGGACTTTAGAAAGGCTTTCGATATGGTTCCTTGAAACAACCTTTGGAACATATTAGAAGAGCTAAAGGTTCCTTTTGATTTGAGAGTTGCCGCTATAAGGTTATATGAGAATGTAATTGCCAAGTTAAAGAGCAATGAGGGGTGGTCGAAAGATATTAAGTGTAATATCAGGGTTAAACAAGGTTGCCCCCTCTCCCCTACCGTATTTGGCATTTACATCGACAAGCTAGAAGGTTGTTTAGAGGAAGCAGGATGTGTTGGCACGATCTTAGCTCGGATAATCATCATCCTTCTTCTCTACACTGATGATATTGTTCTTTTCGCAAGGTGCCCATCTGATCTTGATAAGCAAATTATACTTCTTAAAGATTTCTGCTCTACCATGGGTATGATTGTTAACACTGACAAAACAAAAGTTATGATTATCAAATCCAAGAAGGACACTTACGCTAATTTTATGTATGACAATAGTAACTTGGAGGAAGTGTCTTCCTACAAATACCTAGGGATTGATATTCATCACAAGCTCAACTGGAACTATAGCATTGAGAAAAGGATTAATGGGGGATGGAAAGCTTATTTTGGTCTTGGAAATAATTGTAAAACAACAAACCTCATAATGTGGGATAGAAAGAAGTTCCTCTTTGAAACTTTAGTCACTCCGGTTATCTTATATGGATGTGAGGTTTGGGGTTGTAGCATCTCTAGTGAATCTTGGAGAAAGATTGAGCAAATCCAGAAGCATTTTATAACGTATAACCTCAAAATTAAAAGCAACACACCCTATCCTATTCTCCTTATAGAAGTGAGTCTTCCCCTATCGAGAGCCTAGCTATGATTAGGCTTCTGTTGTACAAGCACAAACTCAATAACATAGGAGACCATAGAATTCCTAAGCTAGCTTTAAATTCTAGCCAAAACCACCTAAGGCTCAAACGAGGTTGGTATTAAGACACTAGGGCCTGGTTAAACCATTGGGAGATCGACGAGAATGTTGCATTGCAAAACATTAATAACATTAAAAATATTGTTACTTCTAAGTTCAAAGAAAAATGTGGTGTGAGAAAGATTTAGCATCTGAAAGAAAATTAAGATATTATAAGGAGGTCATCAACCGCACCCTAGAAGATCAAAAGTATCTCTCTGTTTTAACTAGCTCAAAGAAGAAAATTAATATAGCCAAGATTAGAATGAACTCTCATGAGATCCATAGTGAAACGGGTCGTTGGGAAGTTCCTAAAACACCATGAATGGAAAGGTTCTGCCATCTCTGTGAGAATACGATCATTGATGATGAAAATCACTTCCTCCTAGAGTGCTCTGCATATCACATTAGATCTCAGTTTCAAAATCTTTGTTGCAATACTGACCTTCTTAGCCTTTTACGTTGTCAAAATTATAGTGAGCTCGGGAGGCTTCTCTCCAAGCTTTTTGAGCATAGGAATAAAATCTTAAATCAAACTAAATAATTCGTTTCTTTAGGTCCAATAGACCAAAGTTTGGTCTTAGTGAACGTTAACCACCATCATCATCATGATTATTTTTGACTTAAAAAATAAATAAGATCAATAAAATAATTTCATTTTAATATTAAATAATATTAGAATTATTAAATTATATTACATATATAAAATCAATAAGAATTTTGAGATACAATGATAATAATAATAATAACAATTTAATTAATTAATTAATTAAATAAAACTAAATATTTTATTTTATTTTTAGAATTTTGATAGATCAATAAGTTGGATTTCAAATGATGTTGATATTATTTTGCTTGTTGAAACTTGAGAGCACGAAGAATCTAAGGTCCCTAACATAGATGGCTTTATGCTATGGTCTACCTGGAACAAGCGATCCTCCCGTAGAGGCATTGGGGGAATAGATTGTTACATTAAGAAGAACATCTCCGCCCATGTTAGGATTTATAAAAATGACCCTTACAACCAATATAGTTGGATAGAGATCAAAGACATTAATAATAAAAAGTCCTACATAGAAATATGTTATTTTCCCCCCATTAATTCTAACTTCTATAAGAAGAAGAATCTAGATAAAACTAACCCTTACAATGGTTTAGAGAATGATATTTCTAGCCTAAGGAATGACGATAATATCCTTTTAATAGGTGACTTTAATGCTCGAACTTCAAACAACCAAGCTATTATTCTAAGCAATCATTCCAACCCTAATCCTCTTTGGTTAGACGAAGACCCTACTCTGGCTAGCAGGTACAAAAGGAGCTCTGAAGATCTTGGGGAAAATTTGTTTGGGTCGGAGCTAGTCAAGCTCTGTAGTGCTCAGGATCTCATAATTTGCAACGGTCTAAAGAAGTGGCCCAATTCCAGCAAGATGACCTGCATCCATGGACTTGGTAGCAGTGTGGTAGACTACGTTATTTCCGATCTCCCATTATACAACGAAATAATAAATTTTGACATCTTAAATGACCAAGAACTTGACTTTGATCATAGGCCTTTAATTATAACTCCCAATTTTGTCATGCATAGAGTTCCCATAGAAAATAATACTTATAGCCAAAAGAACTTAATATTTGATAGAAATAAAAATGATCTCTTTCTAAATGAATTAAAAACTAATTTGCTTCCTTTATCTAATATAGACAACATAGAAGACCTCTATCATAATTTTACTACAACCCTCTCATATTCTATTAGCAAGTTCTCAATTGAAGTTTCAAATAATAAAGGAAATAGCAAAACCAATCCATGGTATGACAAAGATTGTAAAAGTGCAAGGAGAGCAATTAAGGAAGCTGTTGATGAATCTCTTAAAATGGACAAGATAAAAATATACAAAGCCCTAACTAAAAGGAAAAAGAGGTAGTACATTCGTCAAAGACAGGAGAATCTCTTACACCTCTCTAAGATAGCTCCTAAGAAATTTTGGAGGCAGATTCTAACTAGGAAGACTAAGGATAATAATAAAATTGCTCTTCACGATTGGAATTCCTATCTTAAAAAGCTTTATGAATCTCCAAATGTCATGGATAATTTGAAAACCCTTCTCACAATGAAAGAAGTTTTCTCTTTAGAAGACATTAAGTTTGGGGTTAATCGCCTCGCTAATGGGAAAGCTAAGGACATTGAAGGTTACCAAGCGGAAATCTTAAAAATTGGAGGTCCCGTCCTCATCCCCCACATCCACAAGCTTTTCAATCAAGCAGTCAAGCAAGGGTTCCCTAAACCTTGGACTGAGAGCCTCATTATCCCTATTTTTAAAAGTGGGGATATAAATAACCCCTCTAATTATCGAACAATTATGATCAACCCTCTCTTAGTCAAGTTATATGGTAGTATTTTGGAAAATAAGTTAAGCATATGGCTTGAAAGTGAAGGTAAGCGGGCTAAAGGCCAAGTAGGTTTCAGAAGGCATCACTCAACAGCAGACCACCTTGTTACGCTTAGGATCATTGCGGAGGAATGTCGTAATGATAAATCCAATTTATTTTGTTGCTTTGTGGACTTTAGAAAGGATTTCGATACGGTTCCTAGATACAACCTTTGGAATAGATTAGAAGAGCTAAAGATTCCTCTCGAGTTGAGAGCTGCCGCTATAAGGTTATACGAGAATGTAATTGCGAAGCTAAAGAGCAATAAAGGGTGGTCGAAAGATATTAAGTGTAACATTGGAGTTAAACAAGGTTGCCCCCTCTACCCTACCCTATTTGGCATTTACATCGATAAGCTTGAAGGCTATTTAGAGGAAGCAGGATGTGATGGCACGATCTTAGCTGGGATAGTCGTCATCCTTCTTCTTTATGCCAACGATATTGTTCTTTTGGAAAGGTTCTCATATGATCTTAATAAGAAACTCAGGCTTCTTAAGGATTTCTGCTCTACCATGGGTATGACTGTTAACACTGACAAAACAAAAGTTATGATTATCAAATCCAAGAAGGACACTTACGCTAATTTTATGTATGACAATAATAACTTGGAGGAAGTGTATTCTTACAAGTACCTAAGAATTGATATTCATCATAAGCTCAACTGGAACCATAGCATTGAGAAAATGATTAATGGGGGGTGGAAAGCTTACTTTGGTATTGAAAATAATTGTAAAATAGAAAACCTCGTAATGTGGGATAAAAAGAAGTTCCTCTTTGAAACTTTAGTCACTCCTGTTATCATATATGGCTGTGAGGTTTGGGGTTGCAGCATCTCCAGAGAATCATGGAGAAAGATTGAGCAAATCCAGAAGCGTTTTATAACTTATAACCTGAAAATTAAAAGTAATACACCCTATCCTATTCTCCTTATAGAAGCAGGTCTTTCCCCTATTGAGAGCCTAGCTATGCTTAGGTTTCTGTTGTACAAGCACAAAATCAGTAACATAGACGATCATAGACTTCCTAAGCTAGCTTTAAATTCTAGCCAAAACCACTTAAGGCTCAATTGAGGGTGGCATAAAGACACAAGGACCTAGTTAAACTATTGGGAGATCAATGAAAATGTTGCATTGCAAAACATAAATAACATTAAAGATATTGTTACTTCTAAGTTCAAAGAAAAAATGTGGTGTGAGAAAGATTTAGCGGCTAAAAGAAAATTAAGTTATTATAAGAAGGTCATCAACCCCACCCTAGAAGATCAAAAGTATCTCTCTATTTTAACTAGCTCAAAGAAGAAAATTAATCTAGCAAAGATTAGAACGAATTCTCATGAGCTCCATAGTGAAACAGGTCGTTGGGCAGTTCCTAAAACGCCATGGACGGAAAGGATCTGCCATATATGTGAGAATAGGAACATCGAGGATGAAAACCACTTCCTCTTAGAGTGCCCCGCGTATAAGCACATTAGATCTCAGTTTCACAATCTTTGTTACAATACTGACCTTCCTAGCCTTTTACAATGTCAAAATTATAGTGAGCTCAGGAGGCTTCTCTCCAAGCTTTTTGAGCATAGGAATAAAATCTCAAATCAAAATAAATAATTTGTTTCTTTAGGTCCGATAGACCATTATTTGGCCTCAACGGACGTTAACCATCATCATCATCATCATCAATAATAATAATAATAATAAGTTTGAATAAATAATAATAATAATAATAATAAAGTAAAGAATAAGAAGATAACTAGGAAAACAAGAAAATATTTTCATGGTTGTTTTTTCTGATTTTTTATTTATTTATTTTGTTATTTTTCTATTTTTAACAATTAGTTTTTTAACTTTATTAGCATTTTTTTTCTCATATATTGACCAAATTATTTTTAATATTTTATTAAATATTGATCAAATTATTTTTAATATTTTATTATGATGTATCCTTGTTATTTTAAAAATAGATGTTTTTTTTTTTTTTTTGGTTTTGAGAATAAATCGCATTAGAAGATTTGAAACATCAATCAACAATAATACAATAATGATGATGTGATCTAATGATGATGTGATCAATTCAAAAATCGGTTTTAAAAAACTAATAATAAATAATAGTCATATTGAATAATGAAAAATCTTTCGGTAAAAATATATTGAAATTAAATTAAATTAAATAAAAAAATGATATAAAAACAATTAATTCTAACCATAAGAATTAATTTTGAATAAAGAAATATCATTTATTAATAAGAAATAATGATCTAAACCCTTAAATTAAGTAATGATTCATGAAACATAGTTTGCCGAAGGAACCACTCATTGGTACACAATTCAATTGTTCCCACCGCCTAGATCAAGCTACACATCTCACTAACACGGCTCTCCGGGTGAACGAACTCAGTGTTTGGAAGGAATGGGTACCAGTGGAGTCATGTGACATGGTTGCGTCACTGTGAAACTAAGAACAGGTGGAGTCACTTTCATTAAAATATTTAAATTTTTTTGAATCAATCCATTGATATAATTACATGTCATACAAGTTTTGATTTTTCATTGTGAGCGATGTGGGATAATTCTTTTTTTCTCCAAAAGTACGGTGAAATACATAACATGAAGATCATAAATAGCTACTAAGCAATATAAAGGAAAATAAACACAACTCTCTTTTTAGCTACAAGCCAAAAAGATACATTATCAGGAAGCAAGATTTCAAAAATGAGGGGACCCTAAGTGCTAAGAATTGTGGAAGTTGTTCGGCTCAACAATTGATTCCACAATAGTTAAACCATGAATCTCTACTAGCTAACTATTAAAATAGTGCATATGGTTGAGAAAGGCATTTTTCATTCTTTCGGTATAAAATAGTTTTATTTTTACTATTGAGTTCTCATTAGAGATTTACCTGGATTTGGAGCTTGAAATCATTTAATTTCAAGATTGAACAAATTACTAAAAGAGATGAAAGGTAAAATGATAAGATTATTTTTCTTTGAATAATCCATTTAGTATTTGAAGTGCTAACTAATATTTGAGAACTCATTGATATCGAATTAAAAAAACTAAAAAATTTATCTTGGCAAACTCATCATGATCTCATGATGCTACTCCGTTGCTAATAAGTGTCCATATCAATAATAGAGTCACATGTAATAGGCCTTATAATGCTACCAATAAGCATTCGTATCTTTGTAGAGTTACTTTCTTTTCTCACGATGAGCTAGATTTCCTTTCCCATTACCTTTTCATTTTGTTTGTCTGTTTGGGTGCTTTAAGCATTGGGTGAATGTGGAAAATCAACCTTGTAAAACATGAGGGATGATACCAATTGATGATGATGATGAAACATACTTGAGTAATAGAACTTCCCATTTTTTATATTCATCTTGGATAATTGATTGATCATCGTGCGTAGAACTTTACAATTATTCAGTGAATGGGTGAAACTCTTTAGCCAAATTAGTAAATTGTCCATAATTCAGGTTATTGAATCATTTAAGAGTCAATCACCTCATATATCCTATGTTCCACCACTACCCTTTAATTAATTCCCTTGTTTTTTGCATGTACAAAGTCACCTTGCTCATTCCCAATGTGATGATAGCTTTCTAAGATTTTCTTATTTTTACTAGTGTTGTGTGTGGGGCCTTACAATTTCATTAGTCAAGAATACATTGTCATGAAGTGATCTTTAAAACTGCTGAAATGAATAGAAAATCTGCGACATATTGAGGACCAATAAAATAATAACAAGTTGAATATGAACATGAAATATTTACAAAAACTTCAAATAGTATGCATGGAACTAAAATTCAATGAAATTTGAAAATTAAATCAGAGTATAAATGTTGAAATGAAACTAGAACTATCTATGTATAAGGACAACTAATTGAAATAACATAGTAGAATTTGGTCATTGACTGGAGGGATGTCTATGTCCCCTTCTAAATTTTGTAATATGTAAGTGCTAATGCTAAGTTTTTCGACCACTTCAAATGGTTTGAGCCACACATGTTGAAATTTTATGTGTTTTCCTTTAGGCTCATTCAATTTATCCGACTCTGGGACATGGTCTTCCACATAAAACCTTTAACATTTACTGAATGTTTATCAAACTATAATTTACCTATCTGTTGATGAACAACAAACTTTTTCTTGGCTTTCTTCTTTGTCTAGCTTCAACAATACATTTACTTACCCTTGAACAACTGGGCAAATTTTCCTTTGAACACACTGGGTGAGTTGTAGGTAAGGTAGAAATATATTAGGAGGAAAAACAACTTATTGACCATATATTAGAAAGTAAGGACATGTTATTAAAGTTTCGTTTAGGTTAACTCTATTAGCATAGAAGGAATTTGACAAGACATTATGGCAATTTTGTTGATGATCAACTACAATTTCTTTAAAATTCTTATCAAATTCTTGTTAATAGACTTGGCTACACCATTACCATGAGGGTAGTAATTAGTAAAATACCATAGTATGATTTCTTTTTCTAAAGGAAACTCAATCAACTTCAAAAAATAAAAATATAAAGCATTATAGCAAATAACAACGAAATGAACCATAAACTTGGTAACCAATTGTTGTTCAAGGAATTTGATGGCGATTGCTTTCTTTAGTTTGATCAGTGGCACTACTTCTATCCATCTTGTAAATTAGTATGCAACACTACATTCCATATTTGTTGAGATAATTGCTAGGTAGTGGGGATAGAGAGTCCAACAAAAGGGTTTACTAGAGAGTGGTTCCAAGTTGATCACCTCAACACACATATTCTATTAGGATAGGTCTCTAATAAGGGTGCAGTTAGGACCCATGCTTTTATTTTATTTATTTATTTATTTTTTACTCATGTAGATTTATACTCCCACCTGAATAACACCACGTTGATGTAATGTTAAAATTCTCAATGTTGTATTTTATGTAGGAATCTCATGGATTGGTAGTACGAAGTTACAATGTTTCTAGTGATAGAATGAATAGATTTCAATATAATCATTTATGTAGGAAGTTCACAAACTAGAAAAATGAAGTAGATTTTTTTGAGTCTTGAGCACAAGGGAGTACTAGGTGCTAGAGCTCTCTAATATATGTGTAAGGTCCAACACTTATACTTGGTTCAGTTTCTCAGAGAACTAACTAAAGAGGCTCGTTTGTACCCTTAAAAATACTAAATCTTCCTAAGTGTTGTTCACCATGGCACTATAGCAATAAGACATTGGACTGGCTCATATAAAGATAGTTCCAGGAACCTATGGGACTCTTGATATACCCCGGGGTATATGGTAATGAAATTCCATATACATGTATTTTTTTATGCAATACTACTTGAAGGGTTACCAACAGGGGTTATAAAGTTGTTCAATGAGGTGAAACTACTTGTATTTCCATTGTGTATTATTCCACTATCATATATTTACATGTTGAATGATAAATCATTGTGTTATTTATATACATCGAAATATGTCTCTAGCTAAAAAAATTCTCTAAAATATGGGCTTAGGAAAGTGATTTGAAACCACTTGTGGTGTTCTTTATTACTAAATTGGAAGACACATAGCAAAAATAATAGATTTTACCCATATTTCTTATAAAAGTAATAGATTGCAACCACAATAACCAAATAAAGAACCATAATACCACAAAATGTTATACTTTTATCGACAACAATGTTCACTTGCCTCTTCAAGAGGGAAACCTCTAATTCAGTAGAGCTTTGATTACAATATACTTCCTAAGGCATTTCCTTAATTTGCTTCTACTTATTTATATAGTTCTATCTACCACCTAGGAACATTCTAGAGGAGGAACTTTCTAGTAGGCGAAGCCTTCTTACAATTATTACTTTCACATTACTACATGGGTTTTATTTACTAGCGATGACCTCCATACATTGCTACCTATGTATATAATTAGGGGGTTAGGTTAGGACACTAACATAATTGTCAATCAAGGAATTTGATGATGACTACTTATTTTACTTTGATTAATACATTACTTTTGACCCTCTTCGAAAATAATATGTTGATGTTAAGATATAATTGTGCTTCTTTCGATAATTTGGGTTTATCTCTCCTATAATGGTCTAGGTCCCACTATTGGAATGGTTCATCAATCATCATAGGTTGTCACAGGATGATAGGCTTCTTCTTACATCATGCACTCATTTAGTAGACTTTGCCTGTTTGGGTGTAGGAATGCACATCTCTAAATAAGTTTAGCTAGTAATAGCTAGCTCTCAAGATCTTGTGAGCTATTTTTGTACTAGAAAAATTTCCTCCAACTAGTCTTTCATGTAACTCCTTCAAAATATGGTCAACATTTTGCTTCTCCAAGCACCTCAATAATACCCCATTGTAATTTTTGGAATAAGATGCCATTTACAAGCTAGTACTAAGCATATTTGAGCCTCAATTCTCTCTTTTGATTTCTTTTCAAATTTCTTGGACTCTTTACCAATTTGAGCCTCAATGCTCCCTTTTTCTTCTTTTTCAAATTTCTTGGACTCTTTACCATTTTGTAAGAAATGTTTCAAATCAGTGTAGTCCATTATACTTGGGATGAAAAAGACTCTTGGGCATAAAGTGAAATTTCATTTTCCTAATCTTCCTCAAATGTTTCATCAACATCTAGTTTTTTTTCCACTAGTTTACATAAGCCTTGGCCTCTCATTGTCTTCACAAGCTTATATTCCATTTCATATTCCTATATGGTAGCCATCTATTTTCCTCTCCTTTGATTAAGTTCTTTCTAAATAGATAAAGATCTAATGGTTGGGTTAGGCACAATCATTTTGGTGTATTCTTTTAGAACATAGGGTTTGAAGTATTTGATAACCTTAAATATTTTAAAAGCTTATTTATTGATGGTTGGTGAATTTAATTCAACCCCTTGTAGGCCAGTGCTCATAAATGTGATTGGTTCTCATCCCCTTGCTCATTATTTTGTGGGAGCATTTTTGCAAAGGAATGGATTCATGCCAATGTATACAACACGAAGTTTATGTTGAAATTTGGGATATGCAATGGTGGGGATGCATCAATTGCAATTTATTATTATTATTATTATTTATCAAAAAATTGCATTTTCAATGAAATTCCATTTAAAAACATCTTTCTTAATCATTTCTACAAATTATTTTCGTAGTTTCAACAAAGCTAACAAGTGATTTTTGGAAAAGTTTATTTCACCAAAGAGAAAACACATTGCCTTCTTGTTGGAAATGTAACTAGTGTCGGTCTTCATAATGTAATTCAAATGTACTATTGATATATTTATTATATTAATTTATTTTAGTTAAAGCATGTTCTTCGTGCTTATAGGATCAATTGAGTCAAAGAGTCATAAAGAAAATGCATTTGAGTCAAGTCCCATTTTGACTTTTTGTAAATAAAAGAAAATTATTTTTTGTTGAGTCAAAGTCCAACAAAAGTTGTCAACTTGACCCTCCTTGGGAACAAGTCAGCCCAGGCTTTCAAGAGACACCTATTCAACCTCTTGGATGTATATATATATATATATATATATATGGAAGTTCGATCACTTTGGAGTACATTCACTCATCATCATCACACACATCATCTGAACCTAACTATTGATGAAAAGGATGAAGTAGGAGGAGAAAAGGAAGCTCACACATGTGGATGAATTTCAGTGAAGAGAAGTCTGAATTTTAGAGCTCATTGTAGCGCTGAAATTTTAGGGGCCGATATTTCAGGAGTTGTCTAGATTTGGGACAATTTGACCGTGCTCAAATTTGACATCGGAGGTGACTTAGAGGAGGGTTGGACTTGACATTTTGGTGGCAATTTTGGGTCTTTGTATTTGTCTTGGATATTTCATTTTGATATGCTTCTATAAGAGAATGATTATTGGGTTTTCCCCCTTGTGGGGTTTTTCCCTGGCTTGGAGCCTAATTTCGGGTGTCTCGTCTTCTATGCATTATGTTCTCTATGTTTTTCTATTGTGTAATTGCTTGATGAAATAAATAAACAAGTAAAAACTAAGAAAATAATACATATCAGTCACAAGTAATTACCATGATAAGAAATTCTATCATCTAACAAAATTTCAACATGGTATCAGAGCAATGGTAAAGGCAGGAGCACCATCAAAGGAAATAAACCCCTATGGAAGAATAAAGGGCCAAGCCTTCTTAAGCATACCTGTGAATCAAGGAAACAAGTTTGAAGTTATATCACTACGACAAATTTGAGTAACAAGTTAATCTTTGTTGAATCCTGTGGAGTAGTCTCAAAAATCATTTAATAATGACTTAAAGAAGACCATATATATCCTATTCATATCCCTCAATTAGAACAAGAAACACTTATCATTAGTTGTCCATGCAAAGTATGAAGGAGGTCGAAAAATAGAAAATATATAAATAAGTTTGCAGCATATATTCGAATATTTGTGGTAGTTTGATCAAATTCTGCAATCCCTATATGAACTTACCGATGACATGATCAAATTCTAAAATTTATATATCTGAGCTCTATAATGAGAGTGATGAAAGTCTGAGATCCTAGCCTATGGCCTACATCCGAAGTTGAGACAAAAGATGTCAAGAAGGTCCATACCCTCATTATTATCTGAAATTTGTTTCTAAGTTATTTTTCTATGGTTTGTATGATTACTAGGCTGAGCCCTAAAAGAATTTCGGACCAAGACCTAGTTCAAGACCTCTGTTGTGAAAATAAAAAGCAAAATATATGTGACATATGTAAGTCTGAAACGTGTACCTATGCATATGATCTGAACTCTACCTTATATTAGAGATCCAAGACGATGGTTTGAATTTCTATAAGTTGCATTTGATACATTTCCATGAAATTTGAACTTATGATGGACAAAATAAAGAATGTTCAACATTCAAATGGCATCCAAATTTCTGTGATAGTTTCTAATCCAAGAATCCTTGAAATATAGTTTGAATCACTCCAGTGCATGATCCAAAGTTATAATATTGATTATGTTGAGAAATGTAACTAGTATAGGTCTTCATAATTGTTGTATTCATTTCAATATGTATCCTATGTAACAAGCAAAAGAAGAAAAAAAAAACTATTATAATTAAAGCATGGGTTTCATGCTCATTATTGATGGTCTTTTAGGTAAAAGAATGTTCTTCGTGCTTCCCGAGTTTGTAACATAGTTACCAATCAAACGAGAAAATTACTTAGCCCCTGTTTTTTTAAGGTAGCAAAAAATCACTCGATTTTGAAAAATGGTGATTCAGAATACACTTTTTTTTTGGAGCATATTCTTGGCACTTCAAATTTTTTGATCTATCAATTATGATTATTTTATTTATTTATTTATTTTTTTTAGTGATTTTCATGCTGATTTTGAAAGTGTTGATGGAGCATCAACACATTTTTTTAGAGGGTTTATTTTTGCACTTTAATTTTTTTATGTATCAAGTACGAACATTTTTTTGTTTGTTTGTGATTTTCATCTTGATTTTGAAAAGTGTTGATGAGCATCAACCATTTTTGTTTAGAGGGCTTATCTTTTACACTTTAAATTTTCTAATGTATTAAGTGTGGATAATTTTTTTAAGTGTTGATGATTTTCTTGTTGGTAATAAAACATAAAGATAAAAATTAAAAAAAATGACAAAAAAATCAAATATAAAAAATATATAAAAAAAGAAAAAAAATATCATAAAAATGTAAAAAAAAAACACCGAAATCAACTTCTAAAAAAATAAAAATAAAATAAAAAATTAACAAAAAAAAAATCAAAATTAAATAAAAGAAATGGAAAATTAAAAAAAAATTTTTAAAATAAAAAAAAATTTAAAATTTAAAATAAAAAATATATATAAATTAAAAACAAATAAAAAAATTAAAAAAAATAAAAAATAAAATAAAAAATAAAAATAAAAAACGAAAAAAAAATTAAAAAAAATTGCCTACTCCACCCCGCCCTCTATCGCACCCACTCTACCTGACCCTCGCTCCCTCCCACTCCTCCGTCCATACCTCCCCACCACACACCACCCACTCTCTCCAACCACCCCACTGCTCCTCCCGCCCCCAAACCACCGCACGCTCCCTCCATACCCACTCCTCCCCTCCAGTGCATGATCCAAAGTTATAATATTGATTCTGTTGAGAAATGTAACTAGTTTTGTTCTTCATAATTGTTGTACTCATCTCAATATGTATCCTATGTAAAAAAATAAAATAAAATAAAAAACATGGGTTTCATGGTCATTATTGATGGTCTTTTAGGTAAAAGAATGTTCTTCATGCTTCAAGGGTTTGTAACATATTTACCGATCAAATGAAAAATACTTGGTACCTGTTTTTTGGGGTAGCAAAAAATCACTCGATTTTGAAAAATGGTAATTCAGAATACACTTTTTTTGGGGGCATATTCTTGGCACTTCAAATTTTTTGATGTATCAAGTATGAACATTTTTTTAAAATGATAGTGATTTTCATGTTGATTTTGAAAGGTGTTGATGGAGCATCAACACATTTTTTTAGAGGGCTTATTTTTTACACTTTAAATTTTTTATATATCAAGTATGAACATTTTTTTTGTTAGTGATTTTCATCTTGATTTTGAAAAGTACTGATGAGCATCAACCCTTTTTGTTTAGAGGACTTATTTTTTACACTTTAAATTTTCTAATGTATTAAGTGTGGATAATTTTTTTTAAATGTTGGTGATTTTCATGTTGGTAAAAAAAAAAAAAAAAAAAAAGACAAAAAAAATCAAATATAAAAAAAAAAAACCATAAAAATGTAAACAAAAATAACCAAATTAACTTGTATATATATATATATATATATATATATATATATATATTAAAATGATTTAAAAAAAATATAATTTAAGGAAAACAAATTAAACCAAAAAAAATAAAATATACAACCAATTTTTTTAGATTAAAAAAAAAACTACAAACCTCACACACACACATATATATATATATTTATTTTAATATATATATATATATATATATATTTTATTTTTATTTTTATTTTTTTTTCCCAAGGAAAAATCATAATTTTATTCATATTGAGCAAAATCACACGTTGTAGATGCTAAATTAGCATATGTTGTATAAACTTGTCATGATGCACAGGATCTAAAACAAACAATAAATTATAAACTATCTATGCTTTCCTACCTTTCTTTTTCTCCACTTTCTGCCAACCTCCAGTATTGGGAGTGGATGTTACAATGGACATTTCTGTCTCTTTGGTAGTAGTTGGTGATTCTTTGTCGGAGTCTGAGCTTTCTGTTGAGTGTATTCGCTTGCTTCCATTGATTTCTTTCCCTGGAATGAGTTGCTCATTTTTCTGTTGTGGGTTGGTTATCATTGGAATTAAAGCGGAGCGGTTTTGGTTCTCATCATTTTGTGAGTTAATTTGGGTGTTTTGTTCATTGAAAGCTGAGATATTTCTTGGGTGTTATGCTTCTTGGAATGTGGTGTTTGTGGTAGTTTCTACATTTCCTTCCTCTTCTATATCATCTTACGGAGAAGCTGAAAACTGCCATCCTTTTGGCTTTGGTGGTTGTCTTCTTTTCTTGTCTTTTTTATTTTGTGGGCAAGCACTTTGTAGATGACCAGTTTGATGACAAATGCGACATCTGAAGGTAGTGTTTTCATAATTAAGAGACTGAGACCATTGCTTTTCGTTGTGGAATAAAAGGATGCGGTCTGGTAATCCTTGACTGAAATCAATAGCCACGAACATTCTGGCGAAAGTGTAGATGTCCTTGGTAAGACGCTCACTGTCTACTTTTAATAATTTCCCAAGAGCATTGCCAACACCTACTAATACTTTGATGTGCCAAAAATGTAGAGGTAGGTTATATAGTTTTATCCACATAGGAATTTTGGAGACCACCATGGTGTTTGGATCAAATTCTGGAAACCGTGATGTCAAGAAAAGGCCAACATTACCCCAGAACCATGGTCCCTCATTCAATGCATATTCCTTGTCATTGAGTGTGTAGAATTTGACAATGAAAAAACATTTTGAGCATAGGTGTATATCATAGTTTTCTGTCCATATGGAGTAAATCCATTGACTTAGGGTTTCTGGTTTGGGTCAAAACCCATTAAATATGCATATCACTGCTTTTGATAAATAAGCATCATGTATTTCATTTACCTCAGGTATAACGAGCGATAGAGCAGGGTTCTGAGTTGTCTGCTCGACAATGTAGGGACCAGGAGTCATGGCTTGCTATTCTGATTGTATTTGAGGCCCCATCTTACCTTTTAGTGCATCTTTGAAAGAAACAGGTCCTTTGGAGTTTGTACCAGAGCAGCCACCACAGAGTCCTTTGTTGAGGTAGATAGTTGAGTCTTTGCCTATGTTGAATTCGTTTCGCTTGTATTCCTCCTGCAATACTTTTCCCGTGATCAAGAGTTGTTTGCAAGGTGGAATGCCCATTCTTTCTTGTATCCTCTGTTTGAGGGTTTTGATCTCCTCCTAACTCCCTATTTTTATGCATAATGTGTTTCCTTCCGTAGATCTGATGAAAAGGGTAATTTGTTTACCTTCAAGCGTCTCTGCTATCGGGGCTTCAAGATCCAGTGATGGGATGATCACCGCTTTCTGTCATTCATGTTCAATCACCAAAGCTTGCTGTAGATTTGGGCTGATTTGTTTGCAGGCTCGCGGTGCCCACCAGTAATCGCCATATGCATGCCCAAGGTAAGCCATATCCCGTGGCTTTATGTGCCGCTTTGCCCTCAAACAATATATCACGGCTACCTCTGCTCCATTGATGTCGCAAATCTTCGTCCTAGCGCCCCATTTTGCATGCTGTGGAAAACCCCAATCCTTAGGCTGAGGAAAACCCCGAAAGCGTGTTGTCGGAATAGTCCTCCTCGTGTCCAGATCAACAGCGAGGGTCTCAGCCCAGATCTCCATTGCATATTTCCTCTGCCCTGGCTTCCTACATCCGCCAGGTTTTCCAGAAAGCCCATATTTGTATTTTATCTCTAGATCCGTGGATTTGCAGAGAGTAAGCCCAAAAATAGTAAATTCTTCCATATCTGACCAATGCGGCATTTGGTCTGTGTGCTGGATGAACCTGTCTAATGATATCTGGCCTTCTTCATAGCTATATTTTAGATTCATACAAGAGTCGATCTGCTGATATTTTTGGCAGGGTTTCTGTTCATCATTGCTTGCAGCTCCCTCCTCCGACCTGCTGTGGAGGCTACGAGATTCCTCCCTACCGCCTTTATTGTGTCCCAGATCGCTGGGAAAAATAAAAGCTCTATCGCATGCACTATGTACAGAAACCCTCGCCATCACCAACTCGTGCTCCGCTCCATAATATTTCATTCACGGATCTAAGTACGAATCTGGCAAGACAAAACACACTCCGGGTAGAGGCTTCAGCTTCTCAGAGAGCTCCTCAGGGATTTTACATCCAAATGCGAAGTAATGCCTGGTGGACACAGAGTAAATAGCCTTCTTGGCTTCTTCATTGCTGCCCATAACTATTGCGAGTGTCTGAACATACTTGGTGATGAGGTCCTCACGGGAGACCTCGGGCCTGAGCCATCGTTTGTGCGTGGACGCGGAAGCTATGGGCGATCTGCAGCTCGGATCAGACTCAAGTAATTTCGTTCGAAGTCAAATCTTGTTTTTCTTCTTATATATATAAACAATTATATATATAAATAAAAAAAATAAAAAAAAATTTAAAATTAAATTCAAAAAAAGAAGAAGAAAAAAAAAAAAAAAAAAAAAAAAAACTAGCTACCCCACCTCTCTTCGTCCTACCCATTGCATCCGACCCTCACTCCCTCCCTACTCTTCCGTCCATACCTCCCCTATCCACTCCACCTACCCTCACACCTCCCTCTCTAATCACCCCATTCCTCCCTCTTCTGCCCCCACACCACCACACTCTCCCTCGCCACCCACTCCTCCCCTCCAGTGCATGATCCAAAGTTATAATATTGATTATGTTGAGAAATGTAACTAGTTTCAGTCTTCATAATTGTTGTGCTCATTTCAATGTGTATCTTATGTAACAAGCAAAAAATAAAAGAAAAATTATTATTATTAAAGCATTGGATTCATGTTCATTATTGATGGTCTTTTAGGTCAAATAATGTTCTCCGTGCTTCCAGGGTTTGTAACATAGTTACCAATCAAACGAGAAAATTACTTAGCATCCTTTTTTTTGATGTAGCAAAAAATCATTCAATTTTGAAAAATGGTGATTCAGAATACACCTTTTTTTTTGGAGTATATTCTTGACACTTAAACATTTTTGATGTATCAAGTATGAACATTCTCTTTTAAGTGTTAGTGATTTTCATGTTGATTTTGAAAAGTGTTGATGGAGCATCAAAACATTTTTTTAGAGGGCTTATTTTGACACTTTAAATTTTTTATCTATCAAGTATGAACATTTTTTTTTGTTAGTGATTTTCATCTTGATTTTGAAAAGTGTTGATAAGCATCAACCCTTTTTGTTTAGAGGGCTTATTTTTTACACTTTAAATTTTCTAATGCATTAAGCGTGGATATTTTTTTTAAATGTTGGTAAAAAAAAACATTACAAAAAAAAATCAAACATAAAAAATATATATAAAAAGAAAAAAACTATCAAAGGAGGACTGGGGAGGAAGGGTGGGTCAAGTGGAGTGGGTGGAGGATGGGGTGTGGTAGCCAGATTTTTTTTAAATTTATTTTTTGTATTGTATTGTTTTTTTCTTTAAATTTGTGTTTTTGTTTGTTTTTATTTATTTTTAATTAATTTTTTCTAATTGGTTTTTTTGTTTTATTTTGTTTTGTTTTGTTTTGTTTTTTTTTTTTAACTTTTCTCTGTTATATATATATATATATATATATATATAACTTTAAAAATTGATTTAGATTTTTTATTTTATTTTATCTTTCCCTTTTTTGAAATATTTCATTTTTTTATTATTTATTTTTTGATTTTGTTTGGGTTTTTTTTACAAGTTAATGTTGGTTTTTTCTTTTACACTTTTATGGTTTTTTTTAATATATTTTTTGTTATGTATCGACCCCTTTCCACCCCTGGCCTATTGGGCCTCAGGATGGGTGGGGAATTTTATTTTATTTTATTTTTTGTAATTTTAATGTTTTATTTTATTTATGTAACTTTTTTTATTTTTTAATCTTCTTTTATTTGGTTATTTATTTATTTTTTTAACTTGAAAGACAATTGCTTTTCATTAATCTTTAACTTTTTTTTTTCTTAAATTGTCTATTTTTGAAATATTTTCCCCTAATTTATCTTTTTTATTTATTTTTTGTTTGTTTGAATTTTTAAATTTTACAAGTTAATTTTGATTTTTTATTTTATTTATTTATTTTTTAATTTCTATTTTATAGTTTTTTTGTCCTTTCTATATATTTTTTATATTTGATGTTTTTGTCACGTTTTTTGATGTTTTATTATTATACATGGGTTTTGTCTTTGACCAAAAATTTATGGCACTTACCCATAGTTTAACATTAAGAATTCATTTTTTGTTATTTATTATTATTATTTAAATTTATTTATTTGTGAGGTTATTGGTTGAGGTGTTGTTTAGTATCTTCCATTTCGATTAGTTACTATTTTTTATTTATTTATTTATTTTTTCATGAATTATGATTTGTCACAATATTTTCAATTTAAAGTCATTTATTATTATATTAAAACATATTTTATTAAATTTAATTATAAACAATTATATATATTAATAAAAAAACACACATATATATGTATGTTAATATAAACAATATTAATTAATCATATCTATTAAATTTTGGTGATGACATTCAATAATACAATATTTTATTAGTTATTTTTATTTTTATTTTTGTGATGGAATTTTTGGTTTTGTTATTCTTTTATTTAATTACGCTATATTTAAACTAAGTGGTAGGTATTAGATACTATGTAGCCCTTGTTTGTTATTATTTTTAAAATTTCTGTCTTCTTTTGCATTATTTTTTTGTGTTTTTGTTATTGTTTTTACTTTTTTTTCAATATTAAAATTTTTGTTTTCTTTTGTATTTTTCATTTTTATTTATTTTTTTATTTTTTATCTTCTGCATGGTCTGTGTCGATGTTCGTTATAATGATTTGAGTTTGCCCACACAATGTGTCAATTCCATGGTTGTTCTTTAAGTTTTCAAACAATGGGTCAAGTTCACCTACATTGCGTGTCAATTTGATGGTTGATTTTTTATTTTTTATTTTTTATTTTTGCAATGTATGAGGTTGTTTTAGGCTAAGATTTTAAAATTGCTATACATTTAGCATTTAAAAAAAAATTACTCATGGTATAATAACTCTTTCATTCAGATGTTCATTTTTAAATTTTTTTAGTCATAATTTTTTTCCATAATGTCACGCTTGAAATATTTTGAAAATATAAGATTGCTTTGTAGTCATAATATTTGCTTTTAATTCCATGGTTGAAAAATTGTCAAGATTTTAATGTTTTTCTAAGTCGTGATATTTTATCTTTAATGTTATGGTTGAAAACAATTATACGTATTTTTTCTTAGCACCATGCTTGAAAATTGTTGGAATTTTAAGGTTTTTCAAATACATGACATTTTAAATTTAATGTCATGCCTAAAAATCATTGGAATTTTAAGTTTTTTCAAAGACGTGATATTTTATCTTTAATGTCATGCTTGAAAATCGATGGGAATTTAAACTTTTTTCAGAGTCGTGATATTTTATTTTTAACATTGTTATTAAAAAATGTTGAGAATGTACCCTGAAAAAAAAAAACGTTATTCCGACATCAACACTTTTCATTTTGAGGTTGTTTTTTGCACAAAAAAATTGGTTCTTACTGTCATTTTTAAAAATTGTTGAAAATATACCCCGAAAAAATAAATATGTTATTCCAACATCAACACTTTTTGTTTTCAGCCTGTTTTTTCATGTTTTTTTTTGGGTTTTTGGGTTAGAGTACTTGTCTTTTTTTTGTTTTGTTTTGTTTTTTTCTAAGTTAGTTTAATCTATTAATATAAAACAAAAATGTACAGAGAGGACCAAGCCTTAGCAGAGTATAACATAGTGTTTCAGAGTATATCTAGACTGCCCCACTATTGGGGAAACCAGTCCGCAGAGACAAAAACCAGATGGGATATCAGTCCTTAAGCCCGGAAACAACAAAAACTAGTGAAGTTTTACCATGACAAAAAGATCCAAACAGTTTCCAATAGAACTATCATAACAAAAAAGACCAGACAGAAGACACTTGACAACCATGTCAGATCATTCGAATTCGTTCGGGATGGGTTCTTCAACAATTGGACACGCCCATTCATTTTCGTCCAGCATCGACACTCTGTCGTGTGGCCCACTTCCTCCACCATGTGGCCCATCAGTTGGATGGACGTTGCCATGGTTGCCAGCCGCCACCATCGGAGCAAACCTTTCATTTCCGGTTCCACCTGGGGAGTGCGTGGCACCAGAGCTACCACCCTCAGCCTGCTGACCACCACCAATGCTCTTGCCATGCAGAGCAAAATTACCTTCGTCCAGCAAATTCTTTCCTGTGTCTCGGCCATTTCTGCAATTGGGAACCTCCTCTTGCCGCACTTCAGAATTATCCTCCTGGGTAGCAGGCTGCTCATTGTCTTCGGTGAAAAGGATGGTGATTGTAGCAGTAATTACTGGCCTGTTTAGGGCGCTACGAAATCTAAATTGGGTTGAGTGGGGAGTGGGATGAGGGGGCAAAGGAAAACTAGCTGAGTGAATCGCAAAATCTCCGTGACTTGCACCAAGAGACAGAGCATGACCCCATCCACTACGAGTACTGGGATATCTTCCCAAACCATGGCTCTGGGGGTGATACAGTTCAGGGGAAGGAGAGGAGGCAGTAGGCTCAGGATTCGACTCAGTCTGAGGGCAGGAACTACCTCCCTGAGTTCCTCCTCTTCTACTTCTCATTTGATGTCGCACCATGTCGAAATTTCTGGTTGAGTGTTTAGAGGGAACGACGAAAGTGGGATTGAGAAGGGGAGCAGAGTTAGGCTGAGCGTTGGTTAAATGGCAAAAACTAGAATGGGAATGGTGATGCCCATTTCCAAAATCGACACGACAAGTTAACTAGCAGCGACACCCAGTAACTGTGTGGGAGTTGGGCTTAAAAGCTTTGAGCGGGCAATTACAGTGGAACAGGGGAGAGGGAGAGACAATGAGCTGAGGGGAATCCATTTCTGAGCAGTTAATAGCTCTTTCTCATTTTGAGCCTACATTAAATGCAGCCTGCGGTCTGTCAAGAGATCTGTTCATGGTGGTATGGGGAGGGGCGCCATCGGTCAAGTGGCTCGTCTTCTCGCCGCCGTTCTTCATGTTTTCCATAAATTCACTGAATGTCACCCGCATCTAGGTGTTAGAGTACCTGTTTTGAGGTAATAGTTCCCGTTTGATTAGTAACTATGTTTTGTTCGGTCTTAGGATTTATTATCATGATTCAAAAGAGTCAGCATCATGTTTATTATACCATTTTGGGAAATTTGTAATTGTAAAAAGAATTATTTTTGAGTCTAGAAGGTCCTGAAATCTCTAAGAGTATAAGTCAACCATGAGATCCTAAAGTCGGCCTAAAGGAGGTAATTCAACCCCTTAATAAGGCTATAAAAGGAAGCAATTCGACCTAATTTGGACACACTCACTCATAAGTTTGATCTATCAAAGAAAGAGTTTTATCTATAGTTGGGAAGCTGGGAAAAGAAGAGCGAAAGTCTAGGAGAAGCTGAGAGGATGAAGTTTCTTGTTTATGGGCTCTATCTCTATCACACATGAGAAGAAGCTAGGGATTCTCCAGCTAGAAAGAGGCCGAAGTTGCACGTACGAATTGTTGGGGAGCATAATTGCAGGAACAAGTTTGTTGGATAGAGACAAATCCTTCTCTTGAACTTGTTGACCTTGGGGAGAGTTGTTTTTCTCCAGGAAGGTCTCAAAAGGAAGCTATATTAGGGTTTTTACAGTAGTTGTTGGGACGAAGTTGCTAGAGGATGAAGTTGTTGGGTCAAGTAGCTGGGTAGTTACTTTGCAACGAAGAAGTAGTTTAAGGGAAGGTCTTGATGAAGGGCTGACTTGGTACTGGGAGAAGGACTTGGTCTAGGGATTGGGTCATTGTATCTCATTTGAAGCATATTTTAAGAAGATAATATTTTCCAGGTTTTCCCTGGCTGAGAGCCTATATCTATGTCCTTTTTTGTTGTTGTAGTTTCTTGATATTGTTTGATGAAAAAATCTAACGAAAGAACATAAAGAAGATAACTAACATTAATAAGCAAGTATCAAGGTTAAGAAAATAAGCTATAATAAGTTGCCACTTTACATTTTCCATCATGGTATCAAAGCTAAGGTGAGCAAAGAAGGAAACTTGAAGGACACTAGAAATAATTGTTGATTAAGGGATAAGAAGCTCTCAAGGCCTAAAATAATAAGATTGTCTCTTGAAGGAATTAAAGGCTTGTTAGTAGAAGACTCTTCTAATCTAGGTTTTGTACATTAGAGAAGATAAAAAATACATCCATCTCACAAGGATGGTATTGTTATCACAAAAACAAAATCTATTTGCAAGGCATAAATCTTGGAAGTTGTAGGTGGAAGAATCCTCGGGAACATATTTCAAGGGCATCATCAAGAACTCTCCAAATATCTTAAAGACATCAAGAAGGTTTGTGATATTATTCAAGTAAGTATCACACTATCTTATAATGGTAGAATCTTCCAGTCATGTAGGTTATTTATACAAGGAAAGAAATAAGCTCATTGGGGCTTCAAACTATATAGCATGGAAGAAAATGATTGTCTTGATACTCACAGAGCAAGATGCAATGTGATATGTTACTAGAGAAGTTACTGAAATGAAGAAAGACAAGACACAAGAGCTAGAAAGGTACAATAAATGGGAAATAAGAGCTCAAAGAATCATAGTGGAATCAATCAAGGATTCACTTGTTCCTTTTGTAGCAAATTTGAAGACTTCCAAGGCCATGTATGACAAGCTAGTGAATTTATAATTTGTAAGTACAATAGGTCAAAAGATGTAATTGCAAAACAAACTATATAAAATGAAGAAGTCAAAGGATGAGGATATGGCATCCTTTCTCATGATAGTCTCTATAGACAATCCTATATATTCACAAGCTAATTCAATTTGCTAAAGCAAGACACAAAAATATACTTCTATTCTTTATAGCGGAAGACCATAAACATCGAACAAGCAATAATCAATAGAGGAAGAGAATCAAAGGCACATAACACAATAAATATTCGGGGAAAGCCACAACTCAAAACCCCACTATCTGTTTTTTTATTAATCTAGAAAATCAAGATGAAGTTACAATGCTTGTTCTCTCTAGAACAATCCCAACACTCAACAAATTCAATCTCCAACTCATAAGCAAGCTCAAGGCCAAAGCTTAGTCTTTTCACAAGCTCTCCAAGTCTCTATTCCAATGTATAATTCCTATGGAAGATAACTTGTATTTAAAGGGAAATAAAGCCTATAAAAATTGTACAATCCCTTAAGGATTAGTTCCTGAATGCATGCACTATTAGTGCAACTCAGAAAAATTTAAAACAAATAGTACACTGTCCCTGCAATATAGTCTCAACTGGGTCTTTCTCAAAATCGACATGCATGAGTTTATGATGAGTAAATATTCAGTTAACTAGAGTAGCACTGATGGAGTTCATTATTGACACCATTGATTGTTAACTCACTATTTGTTCTCTCCATCAGTTTGAGAACTAATTTAACTGAACTGAGTCACTCAACTGAGTCTTCTATTTTACAACTCACAATTAACTCATACTTGACCCTTACAAAGTAGGGAGAACATACACATGATGACAAAAAGACTTCCAAATCGAATTTCCTAAGTTAATTAAGTTTAATAAACTTAATTTAACTATTTTAAGTTGCTATGAGAATACAATTCGAATTTAATTTCCAGTTTAATTCAAGGAAAAATTAAACTAGACTCTCTTGTTTCCATTTCTCAACACTCCCTCTCAACAAGAAAGGGACTATCAACTACCCCGATCCTGTCTTTATCAAACTCGAATATACATCTTGACAATGCCTTTGTCAAGATGTCAGCATCTTTCTCCTCTGTGGGAATGTAATATAGCAACATGATCCGCCTCAATACACAATCTCTGAGATGGTGATACCAGATATCAATATGCTTGGACCGATCATGAAAGACTAGATTTTCAGAGATTTTGATACAACTCTGATTATCACAATAAATCACTGTCAGACCCATGTGTTGACCAAACAAACCAACCAGGATCTTCCTCATCCAGATAGCCTCACATGATTTTTGACTTGTAGCCATGTACTCTGCCTCTACCAAATTGAGTGCAACCGATATCTGTTTCCTATTGTACCAAGAAACTTCTGTTGACCCAAAACTAAAGATCCCTCTTGATGTGCTCTTTCTGTCAGATGGACTCCTTGCCCAATCTGCATCGGTGAAGCCTTGAAGCTTCACTCCCTCTGTCTGCTTGTACCATAGCCCAAACTGAGTAGTGCCTTTGAGGTATCTCAATACATTCTTTGTTGCCTTCCAATACAACTTGGTAGGCCTAACCACCGCTTGACTAAGCTGGTTAACTGCATAGCACATATCCGGTCGTGTGTTCACTAAGTACATGAGTGAACCCACAAGCTGCTTGTAAACATTAGCTTCCATTACTTCCCCTAAAATAGCATCCTCCTTCCTCTAGTTACCAACTAGAGGAGTCTCCATGGGTTTACTACTCTCCATGTAGAATCTCCTGAGTATCTCATTGGCATAATTGCCCTGAGATACAAACAATTCCCCATCTCCCTTCCATACCTTCATGCCAAGAAAGTAATGCATGAGCCCCACTTCCTTCATCTCAAACTCTCTTGCAAGGTCCTCCTTGCAAGATTTGATGATTTTCTCATTACCTGTCAGTATGAGATCATCAACATAAAGTACAATGATCAACAACTTACTTTCCACCACTATGTGATAAAGGTTCGCATCTGCTTCACTCTTCGTGAAGCCCAACCCAGTGAAGTATCTATCTATCTTGGTGTACCGAGTATGGGGTGCTTGCTTAAGCCCATACAATGCTCTCTTGAGTCGAAACACATGCGACTCACGGTCCAAGGTTTCAAAACCTTCAACCTGCTCTATGTACACCTCTTCCTCAATCATGCCATTAAGGAAGGCAGTCCTCACATCCATCTGATGGATCTTCCAACCCATTTATGCTGATAGTGCTAAAATAGATCTGATTGACGAGTACCTTGCAATAGGAGCAAAGGTATCATCATAGTCAATCCCCTCTACCCGTGAAAATCCACAGGCCACAAATCTAGCCTTATGCTTCTCCACACTACCATTTGCAGATTTATTTACCTTGTAAATCCAATGGGAGATCACAACTGACTTGTCCTCTCATCTCAGGACCACATCCAAAACACCATTTAGATCTATGGAGTCATACTCCTCCACCATCGCATCAACCCAAACCGACTGCTGCATTGCTTCCCGAAAGGAAGATGGCTCTGTCATAACACATGCACCCATAAGTTCCATGTATCTAGTCTACCTCTCTAGTGACCTCCTCTGTTTGCGTTGAGAAGAGGGTGCTCCCACATTCTCCCGTGCATCATCCAACAATCTGTCAGCCTCTCTAGTGCGCTTTCTTTCCTCTCTGGAACATTCTACCTGAGTGGATGTCTCCACTCTCTGAACCTCTGCATGTGTCTGCTCCACATAAATCTTATTCCCCTCAACCTTAGGAGCTAAAACCTCCTCATCCGCATGTAGCTCAAGTTCCCTCTCAAGGGATACTCGCATGGCCTTCTCCTCATCGAACTTGATATCCCTACGAATCACTGTCATCCAATTGGTCAACATGTGTACCAAATAGTTGTGGGGTGTATCAGTGTACCCCACAAATATCCCTAACTTTGTTGTTAGCTCAAGCTTCTTCCATGCATCTTTGGTCACATGGAAATAAATTGATGACCCAAAAATCCTGAAGTGACCAAAATCTGGCCTCTTACTGGAATAATCCTCCTCTGGTGTCTTCATCTTAAGTATCTGATGTGGGCTGCGGTTCTGAACATAAACTGCTGTGTTGCATGCCTCAACCCACAAGTGTAGTGATAGACCCTAATCATGCAACATTGCCCTTTCTTCCATACTATGCTCTTGTTCTTCCTCTCGAAAACCCCATTCCGTTGAGGGTTATGGGGTGCCGTCAACTCTCGTTTAATCCATTCTACTGCACAAAAGTTCTTAAACTCATTGGAGACATACTCACCACCATTATCACTTCGTAGAGCTTTAACCTTGTTTCCAGACTCTTTCTCTACCAATGCTTTGAACTCACAAAAAATTGTGAAAGTTTGATCCTTTTTCTGCATGAAAAATAACCAACATTTACGAGAATATTCATCAACCAATATAACATAATACATGTGTTTGGTCGTGGATACTATCGAGAATGGTCCACATACATTTGAATGGAATCTCTCCAAAATAGACTCTACTCGACTGTCTCTGTCTCCAAAGGAAGACTTGGTGTATTTTCCCAAATTACCACCCTTGCATGTATCAACTTGCTCAAGCGTATCTTTGGGAAGACCAGTAGAGATTTGCTGCAATATCTTCAAATCCTTGTGATGCAAGTGGCCCAATCGCTTGTGCCATAACTCATTGACATCTCGGCTCAACATCTTTTCTGATTTTGAACTCAAAGAAGTACAATCCTCTACCTCTATATTATAGAGATTCTGAACTCAAATCCCTATCTTTTTTACTTGACCCATGGCTATGTGTCGAAGGAACGCCTTTCCTTTCAAAAATATCACATCATAGCCTCTATCCTCAAGCATGGCAACGAATACCAAGTTAGATATCATTTTTTGGGATTCAACTGCGTTGAGTAAGTCATTCAATCCCTATCTTCTTTACTTGACCCATGGCTATGTGTCAAAGAAATGCCTTTCATTTCGAAAATATCACATCACAGCCTCTATCCTCAAGCATGGCAACAAATACCAAGTTAGATATCATTCATCTATGACCATTTCCATGAGAGGTTGTCGTAACTGACTAATTTCTCATGGTTTTTGAATAGTCCACTTACCTCTCATTGCATTAGGTGATGCTCACAGGGGTGAAGAAGTGGGATTGAAACTATTGAAATAAATCACATAGCACCAATCATCACTTCTGGGGCTTGCACCCAGTAACCAGGATTTCCTGGGAGGTCACCCATCCTAGATCGCCTTTGGCTCAAGTGTGCTTAAATGTGGATTTTTCCCCACAATCAAGCCCACTTAGCTTTCTACCCCATTTGCAAAACCTTAGAAAGTATTGTGCCTAATTCCAGGTACATGCATAACATTCTTCAAGATGAGTGGAGCTACATGCTCCCTCTTAAATGTAATAATGCCCACACTAGTAACACTATACTTACCGTCATCACCCATCTCGATATGCATCTTGAGATCTTTCTTCTCCAGTTCATTGAATACTTCTTTGTCGCCAGTCATGTGGAAAGAAGCTTCACTGTCTAAGTGCCAGACACTTCCCATCATTGAAGACACCATGCATGAAATTAGGGAAAAGTCCAATTCGAATTGGGAGGCCAAAGCATCACCCACTGCTCCTCCTAAGGAACTTTCCTTGAAATTATTCAATGGACAATTTGTAGCAAAGTGACCCATCTTGTGACAATGAAAGCATTAAACTTTTTTCATGTCCTTCTTCTTACCTCCATGATAAGAATCTAATTTGGAATGGGAAATTTTAGCTTTCCCCTTCCTCACCTTCATCTCTAAGGCACAGTTCTCTTCATCAGCAGTCTTTGATGAAGAGATATCCCTGGTGTTCCTCCTGATCTCACCTTGCATCAAATCCGACCATAGTCGTTCCTAATCTGGCATCTTCTCCCGACCATTGACAGAGTCTTGATAACTATGCCAACTATTTGGGAGTCCAAGAAGAGAAACACTCACCATATACTCCTCAGAAACTATGATTCCAAAAATTCCAAATTCATCCCGAAATTGAGTGAACTTGGTCAAGTATTTCAGAATCATCTTGCCGTTCACCATCTTGATTTTACGAAGTTTGTCCTTCAGTGCCAACTTCCTTTGATCCCTGCTATTCTGATACAAGTCCGCAATGTTTTCCACATAGAATGTAGGGTTTCCTTTCCATGGAGACTCGAGACAATATTATTTCGAACTACCTCAAGGAATATCTGCCTTGCCTTTTCCACGCACTTCTTCCACTCGACCAATTTCTGTGCATCAGTAGCTGTTGGCTTAGGAATTACTTGTTCAAAAAATTCCTTCAAGCCATTGTCCTCCAGCAAACCTCCATCCTGTCCCTCCAGGTATGAAATTCGAGCTTCCTTCCAAGGCATACTCAAGCCTCACCCCATGGAACGCCATCTGCCGATCCTAAAGTATGTATTGCAAATTCAAATTTCACCTATAACCCATAAACTCAAAATTTCGAAATCTCCTCTAGAGAGATGATTTTAAATCAACGATATCTCCCTCATCCAAACTCTGATTCAGCTAATTTTTTTTGAATTTGGGTATATTTTCCCAAGGAATCAAGATCTGCTATTTGTTTCTAAAAATTTTGCACAGAAATTTTTATATTTTCTCTACAAAATCTCGGCCCAAAAAACAATCTTGCTTTGATACCATGTAGAAAATCATGTAGATTCACAAGCTAATGCAATTTGCTAAAGCAAGAGACAAGAATCTACTTCTACTCTTTACAGTGGAAGGCCATAAACAACAAGGAAATAATAATCAATAGAGGAAGAGAATCAAAGGCACATAACACAATAAATATATGGGGAAAGCCACAACTTTAAACCCCACTATCTGTTTTGTATTAATCCGAAAAATCAAGATGAAATTACAATGCTTGTTCTCTCTAGAACAATCCAAACACTCAACAAATTCAATATCCAACTCATACGAAAGCTCAAGGCCAAATCTTAGACTCTTCACAAGCTCTCCAAGTCTCTACTCCAATGTATAATTCCTATGGAAGATAACTTGTATTTAAAGGGAATAGAACCTATAAAAACTGTGCAATCCCTTAAGGATCAGTTCCTGAATGCATGCACTATCAGTGCAACTAAGAAAAAGCTAAGACAAATAGTACATTGTCCCTGCACTCTAGTCTCAACTGGGGCATGATTTTCTGATGAGTAAATATCCAGTTAACTAGAGTAGCACTGGTGGGGTTCATTAGTGACATCACTGACTGTTAACTCACTATTAGTTCTCTCAATCAATTTGAGAAATAATTTAACTGAACTGACTCATGAAACTAAGTCTTGTATTTTACAACTCACAATTAACTCATACTGGACTTCTACAAAGTAGGGAGAACATACACATGACGATAGAAAGACTTCCAACTCGAATTTCCTAAGTTAAGTAAGTTTAATAAACTTAATTTAACTATTTTAAGTTGTTGTGAGAATAGAATTCGAATTTAATTTCCAATTTAATTCAAGGACAAATTAAACTAGACTCTCTTGTTTCCATTTCTCAATAGTCTCTCAGTTAATAGACCATTTACAAGGACTTGGGGAACCCATCACTGATTCTGAGGTGACCGCATGTGTTCTAAATACATTGCCACCGAAATGGAGTAAATTTGCAACAAGTGTATACTCCAAGAAAGATTCAACTCCCTTTGATGGGTTGTGGGAAAAATTAATACTGAAGAATCAAGGATCAAGGTCATGGATGAATTTGGATTAGATGAGCAGTTTCAAGCCTTTCTATCCCAAGTCAAGAAGATGAAGAAGGGAAAGTTTGGCAAGTCCAAGAAGAAAGACATGTCTAAGGTTAAATGCTTCAAGTGTCAAGAATTTGGAAATTATAAGAGGGATTTTCAAAATCAACAAAACAATAAGAGAAAGGATAGAAGTGAAGCTCATGTAGCTGAAACAGTGGGAGAACATGCGAAGAAGGAAAAAAAAGAATAAGTGAAGGATATATACTACTAAAAGTGTTGAAGAATCAAGGGTAGTAGTGTGTATTATGCTTCTTCTCTAGTTGATAACATTTTGTGAAGCACTTTTACAATTATCTTAGCTTGATCTTCTTCTTATTATTCGTGTGTGTGTTTCATCAATTTCTACCAAAAACATAAAGACAAGAACACAAATGTTGGCTCTCTGCCAGGGCCAAAACCTCTCTCTGTTAGAGAGGAAAACCCTTTGGTAAATTTATCTTATTGGAGCTTCTTATTGATCAATGCCAAACCCTAGACCCTTGACTAGGATGTCCTCCAAGCACAAGTCAAGTCCTCTCCCCTTTTTTACACTTTGTTCCCAGCACATAGACTTCCTTCTTTCGACAATTTTCTCCCCAACACTTTTTCCTACTTCTTTGCTACTTGTCGATAGATAGACCTTTCTTGAGAGAGATGTTCTTCTTCTATACTTCGTGATGTCTTTTTCTCAAGTAGACTCCTTCCTTATTTGACCAAATGAGATGTTTTTTGAGATGTAGGAGAAGACTCAATATGACTGTACAACAACCCTATATTCTTTGCACGTGTGGCAAGGATCCTTGTAGTTTAGGTTCCTTTCACCTTCGTTTGAGAGAGAGACTTCTTTGCTTGACTTGGGAGGACTTGTAGGCTTAATTTCTATCCCAACCAATAATGATTCTTGGACTATTCTCTAGTTGCTGTTATACCTGCAGATTTATCCTCCCTTTCTTCGCACATGTGACTGTTTCTAGCCCTAGAAAAAATCCTACACCTTTGCTTTATCTTCTCCTTTCTTCACTACACTTAGGAGACCCTTTAGACTTGTCTTTTCCTCTCTCTTCTCAGCTTCTATCTTTCGCTGATTTCAGAGATGCTTGGTGGACATTGAGAGGGAGGGGACAACCTCTATATATAGGGGATTGTCCCTCCTTTAGGCCAAATTGAGGTCGACTTGCTGTCTTTAGGCCGACATTAACTTCCTTCATAGTTTTTCTTCTTTTGGAGGACGTTGTTGCATGGAGAGGACTTGCACTTTTCTTGGAGGTATTCCTTTGACCTTATACATAGTGTAACATGCCCTCTAAAGGTCTTACATAAATACATTAACCTTTTGACTTCCTAGAAGCACTTAAACATGTGCTTGACCTACTTCAATGAGCAAGAAACTCATTGAAAAATAATATAAAAATATTTTCTCTTTTCTTGAATAAATACAAATGTCAAAATTACATTTATGAAGACCGAACCTAGTTACATTTCCTTCAACAAAAAGAAGGTTCACTGACTTCTATATTCTTTATGATTTCTCTTTATATGATATGTTTTGCATAAGCATCATATGGTATAAGCATGTATGGAATTTATTATGTTGCTTAGTAAAGATCATCTAGGATATAATATTAGACCATTTTTCATAATGTTAATCAAGAAATTATCTAACATTATGTTAGAAGGTGTCATCTTGCTTAAATGGATCACTATGATCCGAGAAGGACCATTGTCTTGGAAATTCCTTGGGAAGAGAATCATGACATGAATAATATGTATTCTATTTAATGTGGAAACATGTTGGTAAAAAGGAATGAAGGATTGCAATGGGTCAGGATACATAATTTTTTTGAAATATATGAATAGCTAGATGATTGGATGAAATCATAGGAATGTATGTTGAAAGGTAAACTTTAGATAAGATTCATATATGAAAGAATATTATGAAATGAAGTTGGTTATAAAGATGTTCTTAAGTATTAATGATGCTAGAAAATAATAGAATGTGACTTACTTAAGAATATATAAAAGATTAAGAATTTCTCTAGAATATGTATTTGATATTGATTAACATTTAGTATATTCTCTGAAAGATAAGTTGTAACTTAGTAATAAAGTTTGATCCTTGGGCACTCTGATGCAAGGAGGAAAGTTCAAGGAGATGGTTGATGAGGATGTTAATGGTACAAGAAGGTCACCATGGTAAGGTAAGTTTATTTCATTTATGGTTTGATTATCTAACTAACATATTATTTTTGGCTACCGAGAAAATAATGTTGCAAGAATGCATGATGACAGTTGGGGCAAGTTCAACTGTATGGACAAAGAATATTGAGAATGTCTAGTACCTGGCAACTGTAAAGTTACGATGAGTCCATATTGGGATTAGAAGGTTAGTTGTACAAGAAGATAACCTGAAGGTCATAGACAATCACTTTCATGATTAGATTGAAGATGGAGAAGGCCTAGTTCATGATTGAAGAAGAAAGTGACGAGTAAGAGAGATGACCTAGATTCTGTCACAAGAATGGAGAGTGGAGATGGTTCCATGAGACCTTGAAAAGAAGCAGGCTCAATGCAAGAGATGCAAAGAAAATATGGAACCATGTAGCTATGAAGAACTAATAGTTGATACTCTAATCTTAAAGAGTATGAGTTGGCCCTGAGATCCTCAAGTCGGCCTAAAGGAGGGAATTCAACCCCTTGTAGGTTTTAACCCCGTACAAAAATTACTTTCATATGAATTCTAAAACATAGAAAATAAACAATAGCGAGAGCATAACACATAAAACACACATACACAGAGATTTTCCCCTGGATCCCAAAACCGGGACTACCAACTTGATTTTTCATTATGTTCCTTTCAATGTTACAATACATATTTATACATGCCAAAGCATCCAATACCATGGAACGAAAACCATCGCGTCTAAAACCATGGACCGAAAACCATCGCGTCCAAAAAACATGTGTGAAAATCATGCACAAAACCATAGGTGGGTCCGCCCAACCTAACATAGGGTCCAAAACCAAAATTTTTCGAGGCACTGCCTCAGACCCCATAAAGTGGGATTACGGGTACACCTCAAACCCCCTGTGACCCCCCCTGCTACACAATCGGCGCAATGAAGGGGGGCTCCAGCCCCCCTCTAACCCCCCGGTTAACTACATGGGCTAGTCGTGGAAAGAATATAACACAACCCAACATTCTCCCACTTGTTTTTTTCTTTCCACAGGGGGTCACAAGAGAGCTTAGTCATTTTTCCAACCCTAAAATGCCCATTGTCTCTCTACACCAAGAGAACTTCTCAGAGCTCACATATTTTGTCAATGAATTTGCAATATTCTTCAAAGTGTCCACCTTTACCAACAACACCATTTTGTCTTCTATCATATCCCTCACAAAGTGATACTGAACATCAATGTGCTTTGTCTTTGAATGATATGCGGGGTTCTTTGCCAAGAAAATTGCACTTTGGCTCACAGTTTATCCTTATAGCTCCCTGTACTAACCCCATACTTGAACACAATCTCTGCAACCAAACTACTTCCTTGCTTTCATGAGTGGCTGCCATGTATTCTGCCTTTGTAGTTGATAGTGCCACTACAGATTGTTTCTTACTCATCCAACTGACTGCACCTCCAAATAGGTTAAACACATACCCACTTGTAGATCTTCTGTGATCCCGATCTCTAGCCCAGTCTGCATCAACAAAGCCACGAATATCCAACATTCTGTCCATTCTTGATCTTCCTTGGTAGCACAAACCATAATCACTAGTGCCACACAAATACCTGAAAACCTGCTTCACTACTGTCCAGTGCTCCTTCCCTGGTTTTGACATAAACTTGCTCAATACTCCCACTGCATGTGCAATGTCTGGTCTAGTATAGACCATTGCATACATCAGGCTACTGACTGCACTTGCATATGGAACAAGAGACATGTCCTCTTCCTCTTCTTGTGTCTCAGGACACTGTTCAACAGATAACCTCACACCTACAAGAATAGGAACCTTCACTGGTTTACTATCCTGCATATTAAACCTTTGCAGTATTGTCTTGACATACTTCCTCTGGTTTAACCAGAGCTTCCTCTTTGCCCGATCTCTTTTAATTTCCATGCCCAAAATATAGTTTGCAGCACCAAGATCTTTCATGTCGAATTTGGTGGACAATTGGGTCTTCAAATCCTGGATAATTTCTTTGTCATTTCCAAGCAGCAACATATCATCCACATACAAGACCAGATAAATAACACGGTCACCAATTAATTTAAAATACACACAGTGATCTGCTTTGCTTTTGGTGAAGCCAAGTCCCCATATAAATGTATCAAGTTTTTGATACCACATCCTTGGTGACTGTTTTAACCCGTACAGAGACTTCTTTAACTTGCATACCAGTTATTTCTTAGCCTTCAACGCAAAGCCTTCAGGTTGCTTCATGTAGATTTGCTCTTTCAGATCCTTGTGAAGAAATACTGTCTTCACATCCATCTGTTCTACCTCAAAATCAAAAGCAGCAGCAACAGATAAAAGTAATCTAATAGAAGTTACCTTGGCAATAGGAGAAAAAATATCACCAAAATTAATTCCCGACACCTAGGAATAACCTTTTGCTACCAACCGAGCTTTGTATTTCTCCACTTTTCCTTCTGCATTTGTCTTCTTTTTGAACACCCATTTGCTGCCAATGGGTTTCCTTCCAGTCGGCAACTCCACTAGATCCCAAGCCTCATTTTTGTGCAAAGATATCATTCCATCAACCATGGCCTCTTTCTAGAGTTTTCCATCCTTTGAATCCACTACTTCCTTCACAGTTCTGGGATCATAATCAGTAACAGACAAAGCAAAATTTGAATAGAAAGTAGATGGACTATACCTTTCTGGCTGCCTTCTTTCTCAAACTGATCTTCTCACAGCCGGAGTTTGTGGCTCTTCATCTTCTGATGCCTCCTCTGCTGTAGAGTCTGATTCTTCCTCCTTTAGCTCAAACTCTATCTTCTCAGGTTCCTTTGGTTGGACTTCATGTTTAATAACATCTTTCACCTCTATGAACACCACATCTCGGCTGTACACAACCTTCCTTGTTACTGGGTTCCAAAGCTTCTAACCCTTTAAACCATCCTTATACCCAATAAAGATGCACTTTTCAGATTTACTATCCAACTTGGTTCATTTCTCCTTTGGAACATGTACATATGCATCACATCCAAATACCCTTAGATGTGAAAGAGAGGGTTTCTTACCAGTCCATACCTCTTGTGGAGTCTTATCCTCCAACGCTGATGAAGGTGACCTGTTGACCAGGTAACATGCAGTATCCACTGCCTCTGCCCAGAATTCCTGTCCTAACCCAACACCACTGAGCATGCTTCTTGCCCTTTCCATCAACGTCTTATTCATTCTTTCTGCAACTCCATTTTGCTGAGGTTTATATGGAGTAGTCTTCTGTCGTGCTATACCACATTTCTTACAGAATTCTTCAAATTCCTTGTAGCAAAACTCTCCACCATTATCCGTCCTGAGCACCTTTATCTTCTTCTCTGTCTGATTTTCCACGAGAGCCTTAAATTCTTTAAACCTGTCAAAGGCTTCAAATTTCTTCTTAAGGAAATATATCCTTGTATTCCTTGAGAATTCATCTATAAATGATACATAGTACACAGACTTACCCAGTGATGGAACCTTCACAGGTCCAAACACATCACTGTGCACAAGTTCTAATATCTGTTTCACCCTCTTACTACCAGAGGGGAAACTCACCCGATTCTGCTTCCCATATACACAATTTTCACAGAAATCAAAATCTAGAGAGATATTACTCATACCTTCTACCATACCTTTACCATGAAGTATTCGAAGGCCCTTCTCTCCAATATGTCCAAGCCTTTGATGCCACAACATGGTCTTCTCTCCAGAGACCACTAGATTTTCTGCTCCACTTTCAGGAACCACATAACTGTTGCACCCATCAATAACAGTGCTACCTTGCAGCTTTTACAGAGTTCCAATTCGAACTCCCCACATCAATACCAGTGCTCCCCGAACCATTTTGCAGGTATCCTTCTCGAACACTGTTTTTACACCTGCATCATCTAGCTTGCTTACATAAATCAGATTTCTGGCCAATGCAGGAATATGCAGAACACCCGGAAGTGTTCTAACCCTTCCACCTTGCAACTTAAACTTTACTTTTCCGTGACCAATGATTCTAGCCTTCCTATCATCCCCTAAGAAGACATCACCACCATTGTATTTATCATACTCACAGAACCACTCTCTATGGGGAGTGAAGTCAAAGGATGCACCTGAGTTAATCAACCATGTCTCATGATCTACATGTGTACTTGAAGAAGCCAAGCACACATCCCCACCTTCATCTAAGGTGGTTTTTGCCTTTGCAGAAGGAGCATCATTAGATCCCTTTCCTTTATCAAGAGCTTTAGATTTACAGTCCCTTTTGTAGTGCCCTTCCTTTCCACATTTCCAACACACCACCTTTATAGGTTTTCCTGGAGATTTAGATCTCCCACTTGATGACTTATTTTTGTTTCTGTTATGGGACTTTCCTTGTACAGACAAGGCATCACCATTCTGGCTCTCCATATTTTTCCGTCTCATCTCCTCCATCAGCAAGGATGAGACTATTTCATCAAACTACAAGGCAGTTGCATTGCTACCTATTGCAATAACCAGACTATTCCATGAATCTGGTAGAGAACACAACAAACTGATGCACTTATCTTCATCTGAAATTTTAATATCAACAGATGCTAACTGAATTACCACAGTATTAAATGCATTCAGATGCTCTGTCATCGAGTCTCCATCTTTCATCCTCAGGTTATATAACTTTTTCCACAGGAACAATTTATTCACCAGAGACTTAGATTGGTACAAAGTCCCTAACTTGTCCCACAAAGCCTTCACCGTAGCTTCCCCTGATACATTCAACAATACTAAATCTGATACACACAATCGTATTGTGCTCTTTTCCTTCCAATCCAACTTCTTCCATTCTTCATCAGGCACTCCCGTTGGTTTAGTACCTGGTTCTACCACGATCCACTGAGATTTATCCACCAATAGATCCTCCATCTTGAGTTTCCACAACTCAAAACTCTGACCATTAAATTTCTCAATCTCTATCTTTCCACTACTCGCCATCTTCTTTCACCACCAGAATCAATCTCGTAGATCTCCCACTGAACAGGTTCTACCACAGGCCTGAGCGAAACCCCTCAGCAATAAAGGCATCCCCTTGAAGCCAAAACTGCTATGATACATCGACGCAATGAAGGGGGGCTCCGCACCCCCTCTAACCCCCTGGTTAACTACGTGGGCTAGTCATGGAAAGAATATAGCACAACCCAAAACCCCTTGAGAAGGCTATAAAAGGAATAAATTCAACCTAAAATTTGGACAAACTGCGTCAAAAGTTTTATCTATCAAAGAAATAGTTTGATCTGTAGCTTGGAAGATGGGAAAAGAAGAGTGAAAGTCTAGGAGAAGCTGGGAGGATGAAGCTTGTTATTAATGGCTATATCTCTCTCACACATGTGAAGAAGCTAGGGTTTCTGCAACCACAAAGAGGTTGAAGTTGCAATGAAGAAGCCGTTTAAGGGAAGATCTTGAGGAAGGGATGACTTTGTAATGGGAGAAGGACTTCGTCTAGGGATTGTGTCACTGTATTTCATCTAAAGCATATTCTAAGAAGAGAAGAGTTTCCAGGTTTTCGCCTTCGAGGGGTTTTGCCTTGGCTGAGATCCTATATCTATGTTATCTTTTGTTTTTGCAGTTTCTTGATATTATTTAATGAACATATCTAACTAAAGAACACAAAGAAGTTAAATAAGATTCACTAGCAACTATCAAGGTTTAGAAAATAAGATATAATAAGCTGCCACTTTACATTTTCTAACAGATTCAAATATAAATATATGTTCATGATCAAATATGAAGACATTATGAAGAATCCAAAATTATATTCACTACTATACAAGTTTTCCACCCAATTCCATGCTACATCTCTGAGATATTTTGTGGCATAATCCAAATAGAATAAGATAGGGACACAAATCAAGTAATGTAGATGAATATGTTCCTATGGGAGATCGAAATCCAATGGTAACTTTGTGGTATTTTTGAATACATAATTCTAATCCAAGTGAATTTGGTAGATAGTCTCTTCTCCTTGTGGATGAAGGCGTCTGTTATATTACTATTACAACCAATAATGAAGGATCATAATATCTGTAAATATGAGCTACAATATGTTATATTACAAGATTATGAAGAGTGACTATCCAAGGTTTGTAACTACTATTCCTAATTTGAGGATAAGTTTAAAAGAGTATGAACTTCTTGAAAATTCACTATCAAATTGTGAGAATAATACAATCACATACATTTGATACATAAAGGTATTGAAGACGATATCTACAACTATTTATGACATCATATAGGGCACTGTATTCTATGATTATATACGAATACCTGAGGTACATCATTATGTGGTTATACGACAAGATTTGAGGGACATTACAGAGTATGATGAACAAATTTTATATGTGAAGGATCGTAGTTTAAGACATGTACAAAGGTTTAGTGCCCATTGTGATCAGACCTATGACATTTTCAAGGCCGAGACTAGAAGAAATGCAAAGGTTTATGAAGCAACCCCGCTACCTTCCCATACATAGAAGAAGGCTAATCACTTCAATGGAAGCTGACCTATATGATAAAATGAAGAATAAAGCTTCCTCTAAAAACTTTGTAAGGGCTAACTATGTGAACCGATGACAAATGATAATATTAACAGCTCAAAGAAATCTTTGTGGATCTAAGGTACCCCTGTTGAAGTAAGTATGCCAATTGAAGTAAAAGGATTAGATCTCTACAAGGATAGACATGTAATGTTAAAAGAGGTATGTATAATATTTGCAACTAATTACCTATATATTTCTAAGTCTTTTAGGTCATGAATAAGCTAACAATCCTATACTCTCTTGAAAGATAAATGTGTGCTAAGGGTTTGTCTAGATATAATAATAGTTGTTGTTATGTTAACATGCAAAGTCTTTCATTGCTATTGTAGACTAGGTTTTGTGATCAAGAAATGAAATGAATTCCATCTCATAAAAGTCTTGTTAATAACATTTCTAGGGTTTTTGCAACTAACTATTTAGTATGCTTGTAGAATTTGCAATTCTTAAAAGGAAAATCTTGAAGGCTTTAGAGAATCTAAGGATTGTAAACCCTAGCAAAGATTTGAATTATAAAACCCTAGGAATAGAATGTTGAGAAATGGCAACAAGAAATTCTAGTTTAAATTTGTCCTTGAATTAAACTGAGAATTAAAATCGAATTCTATTCTCATAGAAACTTGTAAATAGTTAATTAAGTTTAATTAACTTAATTAGCTTAGGAATTTCGAGTTGGATTTTTTCTGAAATCATGTATATGTTCTCCCTAAATTTTAGGGGTCCAATATGAGTTTAAATTGAGTTGGAAATTAGATCACTCAGTTTACTGAGTTAAGTTTAGTTAAATTAGTTCCAAATTGTTTGAGGAACTAATAGAGAGTTAATAGTCAGTTGGTGCACTAGTGCATCCATGAGTGTCACTCTATTTAAATGAAGATTCCCTCATCAGAAACTCATGCATGTCAATTCCTAAGAAAGACCGAGTTGAGACTAGAGTGTAGGGACAATGCACTATCAGTTGTATTATTTACTGGAGTGTAAATATCATTCAAGTGTCAGAGATTGATCCTATGTTTGGATTGCGTGGTTTTGGAAGCATGATTTCCCTTTAAATACGAGCTATTCATCCTAGGATTTATGCAAGATAGTATGGGCTTGGAGAGATACATAATTGGCTAAGTGTTGGCCAAGAGATAAATTGTGAGCTGAGAGAGTTGAGCATACTTATGTGGAAGTGTTTTAGTGAGAACAAGTTTTGTATATTCACTCATATTTATGATATATGCAATACAGATAGCTGGGTTTTGAGTAGTGTCTTTCTCTAGATACATCTTGTGTTATGTGCCTGTTGACGACGCTGGAACTGCCAACATGCCAAGGGGATATCCCCGGTAAGAAGTTTCATTTTGGACCTCAGATAGTTTGGTGGGAGTCCCAGCAGTGGGTTGTAAGGTAATGCCTTGACTGCAATGTCACATAGAGGCAAGTAAGATATCTTTTTCAGTAGCAAAGGTGTGTCCGCTGCAGTGAGTCAAGGAAGGTGTATGAGAGGTTCTAACACATGGGGGATGAGATGAGTGCGCCCCTTAGCAACCTGTAGCAGTACTTAGCTGAGAAGGGAACACACAAATGAAGATGCATCATAAGCTGGAAAGAAGACCAGTCGACAATCCAAAGTGATGGTTAAACCAACAACACATCTGCAACAAGATTCATATAATTTCATATCAAGTATTTCATACACAAAAACGTAAGTTAAAAAAAATATATTGCTAAGAAACTAGAGCAGTCTAACTACAATAACAATATATGCATGAAAATGTGCTGATTATTATTATATAAAGAAGTGTAAGTCCCAATCATACAATACAACCATGTAAACCTGCTAGCCCCAACATTGGACTGTTACAGCTACATCTACCTGCTCTTCCAAAGAGATGAACTAGTTTTGTGCAGTGGAGAAGCCAAGGCATGTTACACTACTGTCCAATATTTCTTCAAGATAGTCTTATCAGAAGCTTGGCTGACCAAAAGCCTATACAATGAGTTATGAGGGACTATTTATAGCAAAGGGTGGGGTGAACCTTAACATTCCCCTTTGTGACTGTTCAACTACCCTCATGACTCTTCACCTACTCTATGACTGTTACATCCACTATTGACACTTTACTTACACTTGAAATGACTCAACATTACAATGCACATGTACCCATGTGAACACAATGTCTTGAGCAAGCCAAACTATACATCACTTTGACTTAGACAACTATAGAAGTCCAACTGCTCAACATCCTGATGTTGATCAATAGTAACATATTGATGCCAATCTCTATAGTCTCTGATAGTGTCTGTGTGTTTCACAGTGACATCCATCTAAAACCTAACCTTCACCTCCATAGAATCCGGGTACACTATTCGAGCTCCTCTATCCAACTTGTCTGAAACCATGCGCATCATTGTCTTCAATGTGGCAGACCAACAACATACTTGTGCATGATTTTTGCACTGATAGGAAAGTCTGGGTTGGTGGCAATGCGCATCAACTCGTCGAAGTACGAGTCAAGCTCTAGTCGAACCTGCTTCTTGGTCTTCGCCTGGGTGAGAGTCCCAAGTGATGGGATCACATGTGTGCACACCACAACATCCATGCTCTTGAATACTCGTGCATGGGAAGCCTGTATGCTAGTGATGAGTTGCGGGAGGTCCTCATAGTTCCGGATCTAACTCCAAATACGTGCTTTCAGCTCAGCTACATTTGGCATCATCATCTTTGGCAAGTGAAGTGGGGCTCCCTTGTACTTCATCATCCATGTTTTCATGTAGTCAACAACAACATGTAATGTTTTTCAAGATGCGTGCTCTCCTAGCACATCGCTGCTGCCATCCGTTCAGATGGACGACCACCTTGTGCATTGTACCAAACTTGGAGTACAATGCTCGCATAGCTGTGTCAAGGGACAATACTTCATCTAGTATTGCCTTCTTCAGTTCATCTTGGGCGGACATTGTCACCAAGTCTCCTCCTTGCTTGGCCACCTGTAGTTCCTTCGCCATTCACTCATTCTCAGCTATAAGAAAATGAACACTTGAGCTAGTGGCTTCGGCATATACTCTGGTTGCATCGACCAAAGCAGCTGGATGCTTGCGCACATCAGTCACGATCACTCGTTATTCAACTTGCACAGGGGATGTTTGATCCTCTAGAGTTGAAACTCTGTGAGATTGCACAACTCTATGTTGGGATTCATCAAATGAGATGTTGTGCATCTCTTCTTCTGGTTGATCACCAAGGATCTCAATGCCTCCTTGGTCATCTGAGACTTGCTCTTCTTCTGGATGCATTGAAGCAGGTGAGTCGAACTCTTTGTGGTGAGGCATGAGGTCGGTATCCTGTTCCAACTCCTTCTGCTCCACGTCTGCACTATTGAAGTTCCTATTCTATCTCATGAGAAAAGTATTTCCCCTGCGATGGTTCACCCTGTTCGCCTGATGCCAGCTATTCAGAGGAATCAACTACTTGTAGGGGCGTTGCTTCATTTGTTGGCACATATTGAGCCCCCTGCTGTATCTGTTGCTGCTGCACTTCCCTCTCATGTTTGTGAAGCTCTTGTTCCTTTCGGAGTTGCTCCCTCAGCTCATGCAACTCCTTCTCTGCTTCTTCCATTCTCTTCTTGTCCTTCTACCTACGCGCAATTCGCTTGTAGTGCTGCTGCCTCTTTGCCTCTATAGCGATAATTTTTTTTTCTACAAGTGAATCTGCTCGAAACTTGTAGCTTTCCTCCTCCTCCATGCGATCTACAATCTTTCTCTTCCATTTGTCGTGCACTGGTATTCTTGGATCTACTGCCACTGCTACTACTGTTGCTACTGCTGGTGCTCTCCGTGATGCTGCTTCACTCTGCTTTGTTAACCACTCCACAACGAATCCGACTAGTTCATTGGGTCTGGAGAAACTATAACAATATCTCCATGGGTCCTCCTCAGCCTAATGAAATGCCCCGTAGATCCAGTTGAACTGAACTCTCGTGCAATGATCCTTCACAATGCAATGTGGGTCATACAGATTGTAGCTTCGGAGGTCGAACGGGTACTTCTTCATCAATTTTTCTTTGACATCCACTTGCTTGATACTCTGGATCTCATATAACCAAATCTACAACGGAAGAGCGGGCCAAGATGCCTTCTTCTTCCACTATAGTCTAGCTGTTAATCCTGTCGAGATGTGATAGACTACTTCCTGCATGACAAGTATGTCCAAGGAAAAATTTGGCAGAACATGCAGAGGCTTCTCCAATTTTAAATACCTATCAATGCCTCCATTTTTTCCTTTGACATGCAGGGTGGATCTTGTTCGAATATCATCTTGTACAAAGGGATGACAAAATGATCGGAAAATTGTGTGATTACTCCTTTGAAGTTGCATTCGGACAACAACTTGAAATATGTGTTTAGAGTAGTCTCCATAGGTGACCATGACCACTCCAAACCCGGGAACTCATGTTGGGCATAGAATGCATATAGGATGTAGGAGATGTAAATCTATGCATGCATACCTCTAGGTGACTGTCGAACCTTCGTGACTTTCTCCTTCAACTGCTGAGCCAGTATGCCGGACCAGTTACATGGTTTTCCTTCTCTAGCCACTTGGTCCAGTGCAACCACCCAACTCTGTGGGAAGGTTTCAGTGCTTTCTTGGCCATATAGTCGACAAGAAAATATGATCAAGTCTTGGTACACCTTCCTCAGTATCTTTTTCTTGTAGACCTGGTTGGGTGTCATCCTAAAATGAGCTGGCTCCTTTACCCAATTCTTCATAATGTCTCTAGAGTTAGCACTGTTGTTAGGTAAGCTGAATGGAGTCTCCATGACAGTCACGAGCTTCGACATCTGATACATCTCATCATAATATTGTTCCTATAAGGTCACAAGATTCGTCCCACTGGCACTGCACAAGGTCATCGTCTTTGGATCAGTGTGAGAGATGATCCAGTGTATCATGTCCGCACATGGGAACACGGGATATCAGAATGCAATCCAGTACAAGCCGGACTTGTGAATGTTCACGTACACCTGACGGTTTTCGAGGTGTTCCCCAAAAGTGCTTGCAAATGTTTCATTGTCCTCTTGCCACTTCAGTTTGATGTCCTTGTCTAGATACAACTTTGTATCTTCATAGATTGGCAAACTAGAGGACATTTGCTCAGCTGGATCTCCAGCTGCGTTTCCATCAATGTCCTGAGATCTTTTTCTCTTGGAAGCCATTGAGACATATGAACACCTGAAAGATATGGAGACAAGCAACATGCATGGCAAGAAATCTGTCAGTGAAAACAAAGCAAATTTCAAGAATGACACAACATATACCTGTGAAACTAATGAGCAAGATTGTGTAATTTCTTCTGGGAGGCTGGGTGACTGTTTGGCAGAACTACGAAAAAGGTAGTCTAGGCTATCTGTGAGGTAGGAATGGCTGCTGGATCTGTGCAATGCGCAATCCAAATTGGTTGATGGATTCTAAGATTGCGCAATGCACAATTCTAGCTAGGAAGGACTACAGGCCCAGGGACTGAATTGCACAATTTCATGGGCCAACAATCATTCTCCTCTATAAATGCATAAAATATTCCTAGAGGCCAGTGATGGTCATGAATGTGCATTTCTGGAGAGGAAGGTAGAGCCTTCTTTCCCCAGATTGACGCGAAGCAGTCTTAGTGAGGCAGAGTCTGGGCCAAGGTTGGCCCGACTCGTCGATGGGAAACTGAAATAAAATAAGACAGTGAATGCATGGTGACACTAAGTGATAGCGAAAGTGATTGAGAGTGCATGCAAAACATGAATGAAATATTCAACAAACAGATCATCGTGCATGTGGGTGAAGTAGTTCGCTGGTTCGGCGAATATTCGTGCAAAACAATTTCATGCATGCGACAACAGTGAGATAGCAACGAAAACTGAAACAGAGCTAGGAAAAACTAGTATACATGTAAATGACAAAAATCATTCAAATAAATCAAGCAACTAACACTCACATAAGTGAATACACAAAAAGCAACAAAAATGCTGAAAAAGACAAGTTGAGGTCACTTACCCATGAATAGCTGAGCCGAATGTGTCGAAGTGTCCTGGATGTGCTATGGGATGTTAGAGCTCCAAGATTGATGTGAAAGAATGAGCTCTGATGTGTCGAATAAATAATTTTGGGTTTAAGACGCACATGCCACAAATATAGGAAAAAGTGACACTTGGAGGTAAACTTCTAAAACAACTTTGCATGTAACCCTTGGATGCTAAAAATAGCTCCATGAATCATGGGATGCATTTTTCATGTTTCCTTTTGCTATTCTGGGAAGAACAAGTCATGCATGCTTGCAAGTCAAGTTTCTTTGGTCCCGGGTGGAATTGGTTAACCAGACTGCTCATGCATGCAACTGCTCAACTGCTTGAGAAAAATGCGCATTTCTGGCTGGCAGCTGGGCTGAATGCCTAAGAGTTTTGTGCAATTTCTGGGTAAAGCAGCTGAATGCTGCCCATATTTGCACAAATTTTGGGCTGAGCAAACCTGTTGGGGAAATTTGTGCAATTTCTGTTGGGAGTCCTAGTATGATTGTGCAATTCTGGAGCCCAACTGGGTGCCAAATAGAATTGCACAATTTATAGAGGGAAGGCTGGTTGCCCTCCAGAAATGCGCAATTTTCTTGGGGAAGCTTCTCAGCTTGCAGCTGAACAAAGTCTGGGTGAACAACCTATGGGGTAAGTGGATCAAGCTATGATGGACAGGCTGCCTTTGTGCATGAAAAACATTAAATCTTGTGTACTTGATGAAGCAAGACAAAGTGCTGTGAAAGTTTTGTAGGGAGGCTCTAAAACGGGCTAAGGAAAAATTTTGGAGGGTGGTTGTAACTGCTACAACACTTGGCGACACAATGGTAGAACTCCAGCTCTCTGAATGGACTTTGTTCGTGAAAAACAAGTCTAACACCTTCGGAAGTATTGTTCAGTTCTCAGCTCATCTTGGTTTCACACTCGCTTGGTTGTAAGATGTAGCATTCGCCAAGCTCTTGCTCGATTGACACACATTCCAAGCCAAGGAAACACAATTTTTTCGATTGGGGTTGAGGGGTATATAGGTGCACAAGCAATATAGTCGTCATAGTCTTAGTTTCATCTCTGGTGTTGCTCCACTACCAGCAGGCCTGGACAATACCTCGATGGAGTCACATAGGAACACAAGCATGGATCTGTTGCCAGTGAGCCTGGTCAGTACCCTGATGAGTTACTTGCATCACCTCCTTGCGTAAGAAGCCTTTCTCTTCTTTCACCTTATTCATTTTTCATTTTGAATTTTTTGGCTTTTCATTTTTTCAATTGTGCATAACACTTATTCATTTAAGAGGTAGAAGAGGGATCTCGACTTATTGAGAGCAGAAGAGGTTGTTCCAACGGAGAAGTATTTTATTGTATCTCTAACGTGCCTGTGAAGGTTTTCCCCCTCACCTTACTCTACTTGACTGAGCTGACAAGGGCTAACCCAAAAACAACCGACTAGAGAATGTGATGCTAATTAACACACAAGCGTTGTGTTTTCACTAAGGTTCACTTTGAACAGTACGTATTTTCCTTCGACGTATCATGGACTGAAAGTAACAAGCTCATCATATAGAGGCAAGATGACAGATAACCAAGTAGTGATAGTTGTACAAGACCTCTTTTACTTTACCCATCTAGTTTCAAGGTTCATGCATGGTTTCATGCGAAACTAACCTACGAACGAAATAAGTGAACTAACAAACAACAAAGAAAAGAAAGAGTAGAAGAAAAAGTGAAAGCAAAGCAAGTAAGCAAACAAGCAAGCAAACAAGCCAGAAAACAAAGCATGTAAGAAAACAAGCATGCAAGCAAACAACTGAAAGAAAACACTACTCCTAGTCCTACACTAATGGTGCATGGGCCTGATAACGTGAAGTGATATTTCCAATGCAACCACCGACGCATTGGTTGACCCATGTTGGTGAAGGCTTGGTCCACGAGAAACCCAGTTGTGCGAACTCGTAAGAAAGAAAGATATAACAATGAAGATAACCACACTTCGTGTTTGATAGTGCCCACAGGACATAAGTGAGTGCAAGTGCATGATGAGCAGTCTGTGGACTTATCATGGTGCTGTGTGACACTGCGTGCAACTTTGAAGCATAAGCACACTCTTGACTGAGACATGTAAGCAAATGAAAGAAAAAAAGATAACTTGCGTCGTACACGTGTGCTTGCAATGTAAGATTCCTCCAATGCATGAGCGATGGGATCATGCAGTTCGAGTGGAGGAGATGTGATCTGTGTGTGAGATGGATCTTCAATGCATACAGATGAGTGATGAGGAGCCTTGGGTGATTGAATAATTTCATGATCGGAAGTGAGACTAACCCCAAGAGAGCAAGGGCCTGACATAACCATTATCTCAGGCTAAAGTGCCTCGACAGTCTTGGGTGTTTCAACTTCATCAACAGATAGATCATCATAAACAGGTGGCTTTGAAAGATCAATTGTGATAGAGTCATGATTGTGATTAAATACGGAAACAAATGGATCACGACCGCCACGATCAGAAAAATCAATGACTTAATCGACATCCTCATGATCAGATGAATCAAACAGATGGGTAGATGAAAAGTGAAAAAACTCATCCTCCGTGTTTCCGGAAAAGACAGATAAAGGGTCAAGTGGATTTTCAAAGAATAACTTATCCTCTCCATTATCGAATGATGTACCAATATCCGGTGAGTCTTGCGAGTGATCAACAATGGGTGCATCCATAGATGAAGACACACATGCAAAATCTTGGATGGCAGGTTCGACAAAGAGGTTAGGAAATAACGGAGGGGGCTCAGATGAAAAGGAGTCATCCTTCACCAAGTGTTGATGCTCAAGCTCCCACTCATACTCTTCATGAATGACAACGCATGTTGGTTGTGCAACACCAACTCCGTCAATGGGTTGTTCCTCGTTCACAACAAGTAAAGAGTCCAGAGTGGACGAACACAAGATAGCATCATCTGGAGGAACACCTGAGTGTGAAGACATAGGTCGTAGAACATAATGCATATGGGAATTCAAAGGACTCACAACCAAATCTACGCGAAAAATGAGTGAAGTGATGTTGGGAGAATGTGAAATATGAATAGGTGTGTGAGCATGATCTTCAACATCACTTGGCAGTGGTGGAGCTATTGAATGGGAGGGATGCGGAGAGTCAGTCGAGATAGTGCCTGAATCCACATGAGATTGCGCAACTCCATCAATGAAGAATTTTGAGCGAGGCTTGATCTCAAAATTCTTCTTGGGACGAGAAAATTTCTTAAGGAAATACTCAAAACGGTCCCAAAGATAAGCAAATTTCATTTGGCTCCTCGGAGCTTGAAACTACAAGTCGTAGAAGCACTGCCAAAAATCAATAACTGATTCATGCGGAGCCTTCTTTTGCTATAACAGTTTCTAGTCAAGATGGTCTAGATCAAAATGATAGAAAGTGTCTTCAGTAAGATCACAAAAGTGCTCAAGTGAGTGCACGCTATTAACTGGTCGGCTGAGCAACCATCTACATGGAGATTCATGAAGTGTGTGTGCAAGCAGCAAGATGGTCTATTCGTGAGAACACCCATCTTCCTCATGAAGCATGGAAAGAAAGGCATGTAAGTACTTAGGCCAAGTCGCTTCGCCTTCACCATCATACGTGAAAGTGGACAAGAGATCGAAAAACTCCCCCATGATGGAGACATCTTCATGATTTGAAAAACAACACAGGGAAAGAAGAGTGAAAGAATCCATGAAAGGTATGCATAGGTTCAAAACTGGATGAGAGGACACAACTTGTCATTTGGCCCTCCTTCTAGTGCTAGAAATGTTGATAGTGCTGGACCTGCCAACATGTCAAGGGGATCTTCCCTGGTAAGAATCCCCAATTAGACCTCAGACCGTTTGGTGTAGGAGTCCCAACAGTGGGTCGTAAGGTAATGCCTTGACCGCGATGTTGCACAGAGGCAAGTAAGATAACTCTGTCAGTAGCAAGGGTGTGACCACTGCAGTGAGTCAAGGAAGGTGAATGAGAGGTTCTAACACATGGGGGGTGAGATGAGTGCACCCCTTAGCAACCTGTAGTAGTACTCAGCTGAGAAGGGAACACATGAGCGAAGATGCATCACAAGATGGAAAGCAGATCAGTCGACAATCCAAAGTGATGGTTAAACCAACAACACATCTGCAACAAGATTCATATAATTGCATACGAAGAAGTTCATACACAAATATGTAAGTTAAACAACATATATTTCTAAGCAATTGGAGCAGTCCAACTACAATAACAACATATGCATGAAAATGTGTTGGCTCTTATTATATAAAGAAGTGTAAGTCCCAATCATACAATACATCCATGTAAACCTGCTAGCCCCAACAGTGGAATGTTACAACCACATTCGCCTGCTCCTCTTAATAGAGGAACTAGCTTTGTGTAGTGGAGAAGCCAAGGTGCGGTACAATACTGTCCAAGCTTTCTTTAAGATATTCGTATCAGAAGCTTGGCTGACCAAAAGCCTATACAATGAGTTATGAGGGACTATTTATAGCAAAGGGTGGAGTGACCCTTGACATTCCCCTTTGTGACTGTTCAACTACCCTCATGACTCTTCATCTACTATATAACTGTCACATCCACTATTGACACTTGACTTACTCTTGAAATGACTCAACATTACAATGCACATGTACCCATGTGAACACAATGGCTTAAGCAAGCCAAAATAGAAATCACTATGACTTAGACAACTATAGAAGTCCAACTGCTCAACATCCTCATGCTGATCAATAGTAACATATTGTTTACAAGCTCTGTAATCTCTGATAGTGTCCGTGTGTTCTGTGGTGACATCCTTCTGAAACTTGACCTTCGCCTCCATAGCATCCGAGTACACTGCTCGGGCTCCTCTGTCTAACTCGTCTAAAAGCATGCACATCATTGTCTTCAATGTGGCCGGACCAACAACATACTTGTGCATGATGTCTGCGCTGATAGGCAAGTCTGGGTTGGTGGTGATGCGCATCAACTCATCTAAGTACGAGTCAAGCTCTAGCCATACCTACTTCTTGTTCTTCGCCTGGGTGAGAGTCCCAAGTGATGGGATCGCATGTGTGCACACCACAACATCCATGCTCTTGAATAATCGTGCCTGGGAAGCCTGTATGCTAGTGATTAGTTGCAGGGGGTCCTCATAATTCCAGATTTGACTCCAGATACGTGCTTTCAACTCGATCGCATTTGGCCTCATCATCTTTGGAAAGTGAAGTGGGGCTCCCTTGTACTTCATCGTCCATGTTTTCATGTCATCAACAACAACATGTATGTTTTTAAAGATGCGTTCTCTCCTAGCACATCACTGTTGCCATCCATTGAGATGGGCAACTGCCTTTTGCATGGTACCAAACTTGGAGTACAATGCTTGCATAGCTATGTCAAGGGACAATACTTCAACTAGTATTTCCTTCTTCAATTTAGCTCAGGCAGACATTGTCACCAAGTCTCCTCCTTGCTTGGCCACCTATAGTTCCTTCGCCATTCGCTCATTCTCAGCTATAAGAAAATGAACACTTGAGCTAGTGGCTTTGGCATAGACTCTGGTTGCATCAGCCAAAGCAGCTGGATGCTTGCGCACATCAGTCACGATCACTTGTTCTTCAACTTGCGCAAGGGATGTTTGATCCTTCGGAGTTGACACTCTGTGAGATTGCACAACTCTATGTTGGGATTCATTAAATGAGATGTTGTGCATATCTTCTTTCGGTTGATCACCAAGGATCTCAGTGCCTCCTTGGTCATCCGAGACTTCCTCTTCTTCTGGATGCGTTGAAGCAGGTGAGTCGACCTATTTTTGGTGAGGCATGAGGTCGGTATCTTGTTCCAACTCCTACTGCTCCATGTCTGCATCCAACTATTGAAGTTCCTGTTCTATCTCATGAGCAAAGTCTTGCCCTTATGATGGTTCACCCTGTTCACCTGATGCAGCTGTTCAGATGAATCAACTACTTGTACAGGCGTTGCTTCATCTATTGGCACATGTTACACCCCCTGATGTATCTATTGTTGCTGTGCTTCCCTCTCCTGTTTGCGCAACTCTAGTTCCTTTTGGAGTTGCTCCCTCAGCTCATGCAACTCCTTCTCTACTTCTTCCATTCTCTTATTGTCCTTCTGCTTGCACATGATTCGCTTGTCGTGCTGCTACTTCTTTGCCTCTATAGCCATAGTTGCCTTCTCTACAAGTGGATCTTCTTGAAACTTGCAGCTTTGCTCCTCCTCCATGCAATCAACAATCTTCCTCTTCCCTTTGTCGCGCACTGGTATGCCTGGCTCTGCTGCCACTACTGTTATTGCTTGTGCTCTTCGTGATGCTACTTAACACTGCTTTGCTAACCACTCCACAATGAATCCAACCGGTTCATTGGGTCTGGAGAAACTATAACAATATCTCCATGGGTCCTCCTCGTCCTAATGAAATGCCCCATAGATCCAGTTGAACTGAACTCTCATGTAGTGATCCTTCACAATGCAATGTGGGTCATACAGATTGTAGCTTCGGAGGTCGAACAAATACTTCTTCATCAGTTTTGCTTCGACATCCGTTTGCTTGATACTCCAAATATCGTATAACCCAATCTGCAACAGAAGAGTGGGCCAAGGTGACTTCTTCTTCCATTGTAGTCTAGCTATTAATCCTGCCGAGATGTGATAGGATACTTCTTGTATGATAAGTACGTCCAAGGCAAACTTTGGCGGAACATGAGGAGATTTCTCTGCACTGAACATTCAGATAAAAGTGTCGACGGGGAGGCATACCAATCTGCAATACCTATCAACGCCTCCATTGCTTCCTTTGACATGCAGGGTGGATCTTGTTCGAATATCATCTTGTACAAAGGGATGATAAAATGATCAGACAACAGTGTGATTACTCATTTGAAGCTACATTCAGACAAAAACTTGAAATATGTGTTCACAATAGTCTTCGTCGGTGACCATTCCCACTCCAAGCCCGGGAACTCATGTTGGGCACAGACTACATCTAGGATGTAGGTAGACATGTAAATCTCTGCATGCATACCTTTGTGTGAGTGTCAAGCCTTCATGACTTGCTCCTTCAGCTAATGATCTAGTATAATAGACCAGTTACATGGTTTTCCTTCTCTAGCCACTTGGTCAAGTGAAACCACCCAACTCTGTGGGAAGGTTTCCGTGCTTTCTGAGCCATACAATCAACAAGAAAATATGATCAAGTATTGGCATGCCTTCCTCAGTATCTTTGTCTTATAGAATAGGTTGGGTGTCATCCAGAAACGAGATGGCTCCTTTACCCAATCCTTCAGAATGTCTCTGGAGTTAGCACTGCTGTTGGGTAAGCTGAATGGAGTCTCCATGACAATCATGGGATTTGACATATGATACGTCTCATCATAATCCTGTTCCCAAAAGGTCGCAAGCTTCATCCCACTGACACTGCTCAAGGTCATCGTATCGGGATCAGTGTGAGAGACGATCCAGTGTATCATGTCCGCAACATGGGAACACGAGATATCGACATGCAATCCAGTACAAACTGGACTTGTGAATGTTCACGTACACCTGATGGTCTTTGAGGTGTTCCCCAAAATTGCCTGCAAATGTTTCATTGACCTCTTGCCACTTCAGTTTGATGTCCTTGTCTAGATACAACTTTGTATCTTCATAAATCGGCAGACTAGAGGACATTTGCTCAATTGCTGCTCCAGCTGCATTTCCATCAGTGTCCTGAGATCCTATTCTCTTGGAAGCCATTGAGATAGATGAACACCTGAAATATTTGGAGACAAGAAACATGCATGGAAAGAAATCTGTCAGCGAAAACAAAGCAAATTCTAGGGAATGACACAACACATACTTGGGAAACTGATGAGCAAGATTGCACATATTCTTTTGGGAGGCTGGGTGACTGGCTGCCGGAAATATGCAAAAGGCAGTTTGGGCTGTCTGGGAGGCAGGACTGGCTACTGGATTTGCGTAATGCGCAATCTAGACTAGCTGCTAGCTGCTGATATTGCGTAATTCCAGCTGGGAAGGACTGAAGGCCCAGGGACTGATTTGCGCAATTTCCTGGGCTAACAGTCACTGTCCTCCAAAAATATTCAAAACAATCCTAGAGGCCAGTGCTGGGCATGAATGCGCATTTCTGGAGAGGAAGGCAAAGCCTTCTTTCCCAAGATTGCGCAAATCAGTCTCAGTGAGGCAGAGTCCGGGCCAAGGTTGGCCCCACTCGCCGAAGGGCAGCTGAAAGCAAATAAGACAGTTAATGCATGACAATACTAAGTGATAGCAGAAGTGATAGAAAGTGCATGAAGAACATGAATGAAAGATTCATCAAACAAATCATCATGCATGTGGGTGAAGCAGCTCACTGTTTGGCGGACTTTCATGAAAAATAGTTTCATGTATGTGACAATAGTGAGATAGCAACGAAAATTGAAACAGAGCTAGGAAAAGCTAGTATACATGTAAACGAAATAAAGTGTTCAAAGAAATCAAGAAAAAAATAGTCACACAAGCAAATACACAAAAAGTGACATAAATGATGAAAAAGACAAGTTGAGGCCACTTACCCGTGAATAGCTGAGCCTGATGTGTCGAAGAGTCCTGGATGTGCTGTGGGATGTCAGAGCTCCAAGATAAATGTGAAAGAATGAGCTTTGATGCATCATATAAATAATTTTGGGTTCAGGACACACATGCCACAAATCTAGGAAAAAGCGACACTTGGAGGGAAACTTATAAAACAACTTTGCATGTAACGCTTGGCTGCTAAAAATATCTCCCTAAATCATGGGATTCCTTTTGCATGTTTCCTTTTAATATTTCGGGAAGAAAAATTCATGCATGCATGCAAGTCAAGTTTCCTCGGTCTCGGGTGGAACTGGTCAACCGGACTGCTCATGCATGTAGCTGCTTAAATGCTTGAGAAAAATGTGCATTTCTAGTTGGAAGTTGGGCTGACTGCCCATGAGGTTTGTGCAATTTCTGGCAGAGCAATTGACTGCTGCCCAGATTTGTGCAAATTCTAGGCTGAGTAGCCTTATTGGGGAAATTTGCGCAATTTCTACTGGGAGTGTTAGCTGGCTGGATTGCGCAATTCTGGGCCCCAGTAGGTTGCTAGAAAGAATTGCCCAATTTCTTGAGGGAAGGTTGGTTTCCCTCCAGAAATGCACAATTTTCTTGGGGAAGCTGCTCAGCCTGTAGCTGAACCAAGTCTGGGTGAATAACCTGTGAGTGAAGTGGATCAAGCTGTGATCGACAAACTGCCTTTGTGCATGAAAAACACTAAAGCTTGTGTACTTGATGAAGCAAGACAAAGTGTTGCGAAAGGTTGGTAGGGAGGCTACAAAACAGGCTAAGGAAAAATTTTGGAGGGTGGTTGTAGCCGCTACAATAGTGCCATTGATTCATCTTCTTCTTGTTCATATTTTTTTCATCGATTTATTTGCTTCCGCTGGTTGAAAGTAGAAGTAGATTCTTGTCATGTGCTTTAGTAAATTACATGAGATTATGAATCTACATGATTTTCTACATGGTATCAAAGTTGAGAACAATATACTAGAGGAGATTTCGAAGTTTTGAGTTTTGGGTTATAGGTGAAATTCGAATTTGCAATACATACTTCACGATTGACATATGGCATTCTATGGTTTATGGCTCGAGTATGCCTTGGAAGGAAAATCAAATTTTATAGCCTGGAGGGACAGAATGGAGGATGTGCTAGAGGATAATGGCTTGAAGGAATTCATTGATCAAGAAATTCCTAAGCTAGCAACATTAGATGCACATAATTTGGTCGAATGGAAGAAGTGTGTGGTGAAGGCGAGGCAGATAATCCTTGAAGGAGTTCGAGACCACATTGTCTCGAGTCTCCACGGAAAGGAAACTCCATATGTTATGTGGAAATAATTGACGAACTTGTATTAGAACAAAAGCGACCAAAGGAAATTAACACTAAAGGACAAACCATGAAAAATCAAAATGGAAAAAGGTGAGACAATTCCAAAATACTTGACCAAGTTCACTCAGTGCCATGATGAACTTGGAAGTGTTGGAATCATGGTTGTCGAGGATGATATGGTGAGTCTTGCTCTTCTAGGACTCCCAAAGAGTTGGCATAGTTATCAAGACTCTGTCAATGGTCGGGAGAAGCTGCTAGATTGGGAATGATTGTGGTCGGATTTGATGTAGGAGGAGATCAGGAGGAACATCAGGGACAGCTCTTCATCAAAGACTGATGATGAAGAGAATTGTGCCTTAGTGATTAAGGCGAAGAAGGGGAAAGGGAAAGATTCCCATTCCAAATAGGATTCTTATCATGGAGGTAAGAAGAAAGACATGAAAAAAGTTAAGTGCTTTCATTGTCATGAGCTAGGCCATTTTGATACAAATTGTCCACTCAAGAAGTCTAAGAAGTCCTCAGGAGGAGCAGCGGATGAGGCTTTTGCCTCTCAATTCAAATTGGAATTTTCCCTCATTGCATGCATGGTTTCATCAATGATGGGAATTGTATGGTACTTAGATAGTGGAGCTTCATTCCATATGACTGGCGACAAAGAGTTATTCAATGACCTGGAGGAGAAAGATCTCCAGATGCATATCGAGATGGGTGACGACAGGAAGTATAATGTTACTGGATTGGGCATGATTAATTTTTAGAGGGAGCATGGGGCTCCACTCACCTTGAAGAATGTTATGTATGTTCCTGGGCTGAAGAAGAAATTGGTATCCATTTCCATGCATGAGGATAGAGGTTATGATGTGATCTTCTCGAAAGGAAATTCATTCCTTCAATGCATAGCCACGGGTCAGTAAAGAAGGTAGGGATTCAGGTGAAGAATCTCTATAAGTTGGAGGTAGAGGAGTGTGCTACTTTGAGCACAAAAGTAGAAAGGGTGCAAAGCCAAGACGTTGGCGAGTTGTGGCACAAGCGATTGGGCCACTTGCATGATGGGCATTTGAAGATATTGCAGTAGATCTCTGTTGGGATTCCCAAAGGTACACTTGAGCAAGTTGATACATGCAAGGGATGTACTTTGGTAAAATACACCAAGTATTCCTTTCACAACAGAGACAGTTGAGTGGAGGCTATTCTAGAGCGAGTCCATTCAAATGCGTGTGGGCCATTCTCAACAACATCCATGACCAAACATAGGTATTATGTTATATTTGTTGATGACTATTCTCATAAATTTTGGATATTTTTCATGCAGAAAAAAGGAACAAACTTTCACAAAGTTTTGTGAGTTTAAAGCATTGGTGGCGAAAGAGTCGGGCAAGACGGTTAAAGCTCTACAAAGTGATAACGATGGTGAGAATGTCTCAAATGAGTTTAAGAACTTCTGTGCAGTGGAAGGGGTTAAACGAGAGTTGATGACACCCCATAACCCTCAACATAATGGGGTGGATAAGAGGAATAACAAAAGCATAGTAGGGGTAGCAAGGGTGATGTTGCATCATCAGGGCCTACCACTACACTCTTCGACTGAGGCATGTAATGTCGTGGTTTATGTTCAGAACCATAGCCCACATCGGATACTTGAGATGAAGACACCAGAGGAGGCTTATTCCAGTAACAGGCCAATTGTTGGTCACTTCAGGATTTTTGGGTCAACGGTATATTGCCATGTGACCAAAGATGCACGGAAGAATATTGAGCCGACATCAGATTTGGGGATATTTATGGGGTACACTGATACACCTCACAACTATCAGGTGTACATTCCAACCAATAGGGTGGAAGTGGTTTGTTGGGATGTCAAAGTCAATGAGGAGAAGTCCATGCGATTTTCCCTTGAGAGGGAGCTTGAGATTCATGTATATGAGGAGATTTTAGCTCCTAAGCTTGAGGAGCCTCTGATTGATGTGGAGAAGCCACATGCAGAGGATCCAGGAGTGGAGACATCCACTCAGGCAGAGTCTTCCAGAGAGGGAAGAAAGCACACCAGAGAGGCTGACAAATTGTTGGATGATGCACGGGAGAATTTGGGAGCACCCACTACTCAGCGCAGGCAGAGGAGGTCACTTGATAGGTACACTAGATATATGGCTCTTATAGGCAAATTTGTTATGACAGAGCCATCTTCCTTTGAGGAAGCAGTGCAACAAATGGTTTGGTTTCATGCCATGGTGGAGGAGTATGACTCCATAGTTCGTAACCGTGTTTCAGACGTGGTCCCGAGACTGGAGGACAAGTCAGTGGTGAGATCCCGTTGGCTTTACAAGGTAAAACAAGCTACAAATGGTAGTGTGGAGAACCATAAGACTAGATTTGTGATGAGCACCAGTATTGCAGCAAGAATGCTGCAACTCCTGGAGCTACCAGCTTTACTTTATCAACTCGGGGTTCGTACAAACTTGGAGGTGACAGTGCTGTATACACAAGTAAAAGTGATGGTTCTGCTTTTTGTCACTATTCAGCTAGCGAGAGAGAACTAGGGTTTTAAATCCAGGCTTCTATGGATTTGAAAGAAGCTTGATTGCTGATGAAAGAAAGATAAATCTACTCTAGGAGAAAGCTTGTTTACTGCAAATAAGGAAAATGACTGAAATCCTATGCTAAAAACACACCATTCTCTAACTAACTGCTGAGAAACTATGATTTACAAGAATGGAAAGCCAACATGTATGAAATGATACTATATAAAGCATGGAAATTCAAGACATCAAACATCACTACTGTGCATGTAAAGGACTGAAATAAATCTGTTTTGTTCTTTTTATTCTTTTTCTAGAAAATCAAGTGTAAACCCTAATCTCTTTTGGTGATGTGGCAGGTGGCTTAGTGATGCTGGTGGATGGTTGGGAGGTTTAGGAGATGGTTGGAAGGTTTGGGATACCCTTAGGTGACCTAGTGTGGCTTCCTAGAATTTTTCCCTCAATTCGGCCTCAAAACATGCCACTATAGGAAAACCTATAAGATGTACTAGAAACCTACAGGATTCCCTGTATTTCTACAGGATATAGATGAGAGAAAAAATATGGTTGCTGGAGGTTATGGAAGGCTTAGGGAAGGTGGTGGATGGGTGGAATGGAGTGAGAAAATGCCTAGGATCACTCAGAACTCAAAACCAAGGTTAGGAGATGGTTGGATTCACTCAACATGCTTGGAGAAATTTCTATCTAAAATGATGAGATTGGTGAAGATATTGTTGAAAGCAAGGAATGATTATGAATGGATGAAGTTGGAAGGTGGTTGCCTAATATGATATCTCTTTAGATTTCTGAAGCACCTGCTCTACTTCAAACATTTATAATTGCCAAAAAGTCATGTAAACAAGAAGAATTCTAAACAGCTAGAAAAGCATAATTTAGTGAACTAGCTATCTACTTCATGCATGAGGAAAATTGTTGAATAAAATGGAATCATGGATGAGATCTACTATAATACTGAAGATGGACGAGATGGTAATTAAATCCTACACTTGCAAAAATGATCAAATGCTGGTTTAGGTACAATAAACTCTAAATCTTATGAGAAAATGGAAATTTGTCTTTTTGGGGTTGCATAAGGGTCTTTCCTCAAATCATGATCCCTGAGGGAAGAGGTGAGGCCAAGACACCTAATGGCAGCTGTGTGGTGCTCTTTTTATCCCTTCTAACCTGTTACTAAAGTAAAGCACAAATGGAAGAAAACTAATAAACAACTAATCAAATCCATAGTACTTGCAATGAAATACTTCTAGAGACAATTTAACTATGAATCTATGAAACGAAGCCAAGCATACAGATAAAATAAGAGGATCCTTTACTGCTAGGGTTGGGCCCTAACCCAAGAGCTTTAGCCCTCTGAGTTAACTTAGTGTTGGACCAAGAGAAAGCTCATTTTCATTATCAAAACAGAAAATTACATCAATGTCTTCCACAAGTCTGGAGCTCGAAAATAACTTGTGTTTTTACAACAAAAATTCGAATCCTAATGAGGCTCTAGGCCTCTCTACTTATACAATTGAAGTCTCCAATGAATTCCTTAAATATAGGGAGGATCGACTCCCAAGATCGAGATGAACTAACTCTTTGTCTATCGTTTGCTCAGCTGCCTTTTGATCTTCATGACTTGGCTGCTTGCACTCTGAGCTAGTGTGATTAATGGAAGAATATTCTGACGGGGGAGGAGTATTTACCTCCTACAATCTCTCTCCCTTGTCCCGTTCGAGTTTCAAACCTTATTCTTGCCAAAATTCCTTGATTTTCTATTCCAAACCCGCATTCAATGCACATTAGTCCACTATGCAAAATATCTCACTTTAACTCTTCCCATTAAACAAAATATAATCAAAACATGTAATAAGTTGTGTGAAGATTTGATTCGACTAAGCTAGGAGGTGAATTAAGGCCCATATAATTACCCAATGATGATTCTAATCATCACCCCCCTACTGAAAGTGTTTCTCATCATATGAGCAACTTAATCAATATCCATGTCTTTCATATATCTAGTGGCCTCCCTGACATCCCATGCCTTTGCTGTGGTTTCCTCTTCTTGTGCATATAATCCTGTCCTCTTTTCTACCTCCTCCAATTGCCTTCTTTCTTCTTCTTCCTTCCTTCCTTCTAACATCCCCAAGAGTAGTGGGGGACTAAGTCTCAGGCTAATCCAATTGACTTTGAGCCTTTGGATGGATTGCTTGTACATGGGTGTCCTGTTCAGTGCTTCTCTCATCCTTTGAGGAGAGTGGTACTTTCTGATCTTCAAACTATATAGAAATTTGTTCCATCTCCTTAGGCAAGCTTGCATGTTGTCATCCCCTAATAAGCTGAACATGTCCTCAAAATGTTTAATTGCTTGCTCTTGGGCAACAAGATACCTAGGTACAAGTTGAGGATCATTCGTAGTTAAATTATGTGTACTAATGAGTGCCATTGGATTGGATTGCTTAGCTTTGATCATAAGAGGCTCTATTTTTTCTCTTGCCAATGTATTATTCATTTATTCAGCCCTTGCTTCCTCATGGTTCATCCATGATGCCAAAGCCATCAACTATAAATCCCCTAGATTTGCATTAGGGTCCCATACATTCATGTCTGTCAAGGCCATATTATGCAAATAAAACTCAGACATCTTGGCCCTATCTTCCAATGTGATTTGGTCACAAAGATCAATGAACTGTCTATAATCCTGGCATGGCATAGTGCCTCTCTGTGCTAGGGTCTTGGTTTGGAACTGCAGCCACTTTTCCTTAAGGTATAGTGCATAAGACTTAGCTGGCATCCTGCACTGGATTGCTTTGAAAGAGAGACTGGCCATCGATGCCAATTGATTCTCTCTTTCTTGTAGCTGTCCATTAAGCCATGCATTTTTTGCATCTAAGTGATTTTTCATGATGGCCTCTCTATCTCTCAATCTACTTAGTTCTCTGCCCATCTCTTTGAGCTTCTCCTCCATGTGACCAATGTCCTCCACTCCCTTGGACTTGGCAATCTGCATCCATCTATGAGTTTTGGCTCTCTCTTTCCCAAACTCAAAGAATAATTGAATGGTAAATTTTTGTGGAATGACCTTGCCCCCCTCAATAAATCTGTAGTAGGAGTCAAGGTTAGGTTGAGGACTATGTTCCTCTAGCTCTGGGTCCTCCTTCTTTGTTTCTAGCTGCTTACTTCTTTCCTCATCTAGTTTTTGAGTTTCCTGTAGGTTTAGCAAAGTTTCCTGTAGGACTACCTTTGCTTTCTGTAGGTCTTGTGTGTATCTTGTAGGATGCCTTTTCCTTTGGATGAGGTAGACTTGGCTACAAGCCTTCTCACAGAGGTGGTAGGAGACTTAGGGGAGGTTTGTGCTGAGGATCCTTCTTCTTGAGTTTTTATAGGAGGAGCCATCTTCTCCTGCTTTTTAGGTGAGTCCTCAATAACAATGGGTACCTTGGTTGGAGTTCGGGGTTTTTCTTGCCTTATCCTTGTGCTTTTCCTTGTTCTGTAGTATAAGGGGGTCTACCTCTATCTTTTTCATTTTTGTTTGATAGGGGTGCTAAGGGAAATGAGCGCAGTTTCTACCTCTCTCTCAGTGGATTCTGGAGACACCCTAGGTGACTCCTCCTTGTCTTTTTCCTCCTCTTTTCCATTTCCCTTTTTACCTATGTTTTCCCCTCTTCTTCTCCTTCTAGATCCTCATCTTGTTTATCAGTTTCCTCCTTGACATCTTCCTCGGTTTCTTCATCACCTTCTTTCTCTTTCTCCTCTTCTTCCTCCTCATTTATCTCATCTTCTTCCCTCTTCGCTTCTTCTTCATCTGTTTCAGTTTCTTCCTCATCCTTTTCACTGAAAGTAGGACTAATGTCATATGTGAGGGTTTTGATATCCTCTTCTATCTGCATGTCTTTGAAAATTTCCCATTGGATAGGAATTATGAGGTTTTGGAGGGCATATTCTATGATGATTCTAATTAACCCATGGTGGGTTAACTGTTGGTGGTTTCCCTCCTGCACCTTTATTCTTGTATCTATCAGTTATTGCAGAAGGAAGTATGGTAATGCTGAGCTTGTGGTGAGGAGGTGTTTTTTATCCAAACCTTAATTCTTCAAGAAGCCTAAAGTGATATCCATAAACCACACTATACCTACCTTCACATGATATTTATTTAATAAGGTGGTAGCTTACCTCATTCCAGGGGCATGGTAGGCTTGTTCTCCTTACTCCATTCTTGTCCTCAATGGGCTCTTCTCCCTCTAAAAATAATTTCTTCTTGGCAGTCTGGCTATCTCCCTTGTCTTCTTTTCTCCAAGGCACTCCTAGGGGAAGTGTAGTAATTCTACTTATGAGTTCAGGGGTGAGCTCTATAGGGAGGCCTCTCACCACAATAGTGGCATGGGCTCTAGTCAGTGGAACGAGGGAGAGAGAAAAATCTCGGGCCACTTCATCATCATACCCCCTTAATTTCTCAAAATACCCAATCCAATTATGCCTCGTGAAGATTTCTAACACAAGAGGGTGTTGGTGGATTCTCACAGTGTTAATGGGCTTCCTTTTATTGAACCCCCCTGTCATTGGGGCTGGTGAATTTTGAGGAGCAGAGATGGTTGATACAAATTTTAATGTAGAAGTAAATGGGACTGAAATAATTGTGCAGACAATTCCCTTACAGAACTGCCAAATTCACTCAAACTAGGAGATTTTTTTGTTCAATTCACTTGGAAAAAGGGAAATAAATATAGAGCCTACCTCCTCCTGGTGTTTTTTGTAGTCAATCCCTGTGTATCCCTTTCTGAAACTACTCTTGGCCAATCCTGTAGACTATCTGAGTGTATCCTGTAGGGTTCCTGTGTGATCCTGTAGGGTTTCTTGTGTAATCCTGTAGGAAGTCCTGTGCAGGAGAAAGATGGAAATTTTCTCTTCTGTAGGTTTCCTGGATACGGGAGCGAATTTTCTATAGTGAGCCTCAAGGAGATGAATGCATGAGTGCATGGGGATCAACAATTATTTCCTCTTATGGTTGAGTTGAGTGAGTTGGTGTGCTGGCAGCCGAGGTACGTTTTCTATTTTTGGACCTTTGGTCCTCACTACCACCTCATAATTCCCCTCTCCTCGTAGTCAACTCCCACTTCATGCATTCATAGCCTTAACTGATTTTGTCCTTCTCCTCTCTTTTTTTTTGACATGACTACTGCCACGTGTGGGAGGACCAACTGTTTTGTCTTTGTCGACTGAATGAAGGTGGCCAGTTTAACTGGCCACCTTTCGCTTATAAACCAACTCACTCACAACCTTTACATCTTTGACTACATAATGCAAATGAGAGAGTGAAGCAAGATACTTACCTACTATGTTAATACCTTGTTGTAGTTTGTTGAAGACATGAGGTGCTTGTTGTGTGTTCGCTGCATGTTATGTTTACTTCTTTTTTTTATTTCCCTCTGATGATTCCCTTGATGTGCAGGTACCTGGTGTTGAATATGATGGTGTTGCTACTACTCTGGAGCTTCTTCTTCCCTTGGATATTCATGCTAGAAGCTTGCTGCTACTCATGATTTTTATTCTGTGGGATAGGCTGCTACAAGATGTCTTGTAGCTGCTTCTCCCTCAGAATTTTTAATCATTTCCTCTGCTGGGATTTTGAGGATGATGACATGGATAGAGAGGAGGTCTAGGAGTGTGAATAATGAGGAATACACTCAGGTGTTGTTCCCTTCTGCCCTCTGTTTCATTTTCCTCTATGTTTTCTCTTGAAGACTGTGAAATTTTTTGAAAACTGATTTTTTTAATGATGAATGCAGGGGTGATCAAGGTGGAGAGAGGTATGGTAATGAAGTTGTGATGTAGGGATGTTATTTTTTTGACATGGAAGGTCATTTTCTCACCCTAGGGTTACTTCCTGTAGGATTCTCGAGCCACTATAATTCCTACAAGATCATCCTGTAGGTTTTTAGGGGATCCTATAGAAAACACAGTCCCCTTGTAAACTGAAGCAAATAAGCGAAAAAAAGAAAGAAATGGTGGAGTGATGAATCATGATGGGTGGAAAAATAAAATGTGAGTGAAATAGATCCCTTTTTTTATTTTCCTTTGTTCTCTGATCATCATCCTACTGATCTGCAAATGAAATTTTTTAATGATTTTTCTCTTTTGTTATATATTTTTTTGAAAACAACTAATCTGCCTCTAAGAGGTTTTCATCCTAGTTATTTGCCCTGGGCGCCTCAAGAGAGGTTTTCACCTAGAGATATTTTTATTTCCTTTTTTTCTTTTCTTTTTTGACACTATTGGGTTGTCCCAAGAGGTTTTCAATCCAATAGTGGGACTCAGGTTCCTCATGGAGGCTTTCACCTGAGTCTCCTTACTTTCCTTTTTTTCTTTTCTCAATGACTTGATGAGGCAGGAGCTGAAACTTGATCCACCACCATCACTATTTTATTGATACCATCAATGAACTCTTGCTTTGACAATGGCCTCTTGTAAACTTTCAGTTTGTGCCCATTAACAAGTAAAGGAATGGCCTCTGCATCTATGGTTCTGATCTGCATTGAACCATTATCATGACATCTCTCTATAACATAAGGCCCTAACCATCTTGTCCTTAACTTTCCCTTAAAGTCTTTATATCTAGAATCATATAACAAAGCCCAATCACCTTCTTGAAATTGCTTATCCTTGATGTTCTTATCATGCTAGATCTTCCTCTGAAGTTGAGTTACCTCTATGTGTAGGAGGGCATGCATTCTAAATTCATCTAAACCATTCCACTGGAGAAATCTCTCTTTTTGTGCATTACTGAGATATAGATCTAGTTGGCCTGCCATCCTCAATGTGTTATGCTCAAACTCAATGGACATCAAGGCCTTTTTCCCATAGACCAGTTCATAGGGTGTGAATCCAGTGGTGGTCTTCTAGGTGGTATTATAGACCCAAGTGGCCTCAACTAGTATATCTGCCCAATATTTCCTGCTGCTACTAACCACTTTGGTCAAGATGTCCTGCAATGCTCTATTAGTTACCTCCACTTTCCCATTAGCTTGTGGGTGATAGGGAGTGGAGGTCCTATGCTTGATCCTGTGTTGGCTAAGTAAGTCTTCAATCATGTTGGAGGTAAACTGGCTGCCTTGATCAGTGACCAGTTCTCTAGGGTACCCAAATTTGTAAAATACATTCTCCCTTAAGAACTCGGCCACCTTCTCCTCTGTTGCTACCTTAATTTCCTTGGTTTTAGCCGACTTAGTCAGATAGTCAGTGCACATAATGATATACTACTTTTTCTTGGAAGGAGGGTCAATAGGTCCAATAAAGTCCAAGCCCCACTTGTCAAATGGCTCAAAAGTCACTTGAGGTTGCAGAGGCATTTCATCTCTTGGAGTAGGCTTTCCCATCCTTTGGCATCGATCAAACTGACTAGTATATCTTTTCACATCCCGATGAAGAGTGGGCCGATAATACCCAGTTTGTAACACTTTAAATATTGTCCTTGTTGGACAGGTAAATCCCCTCTGCGGACAGAGGCGATCCCACTAGTCTAAAACAAAACTAGCCACAATCAAACCACGCTGCCACGCAAGTTCCTAATTATGCATCAAAGGTGAATTAAGAAGACCAACCTAGAATCCAACGTTATGTTTGAAGCAGAGTTGATATTCCTGCTCCCTCGCTCCAGCAGATCATAAACGGACACCTGCACATGCAAAGGAAGAAACAGATACCAACATAAAATCCACCAAGGCACAACTATATTTCAGTCAGAAAGGAAATAAATCACACATCACCATAATAGACAATGAGATTGGAACTATAATAGCAGTCGGTCATTAATTAATAATAAAGAAGGAAAAGTTACAACCAAGGTTCTGACATTGAACCTCTCCTCTGGCTGGGCGAGCAACTATATGTGTCTTGCAATGTATCTCCTCTCTTGCAGCATAACCTCTCTATGTTTCATTATCACTCATGATAATCACAACTAGCATTCTCCCAAGAACTCAAGAACTCAACAACTAGCACTCCAAACTTTCACTAGCTTGTCTAATGCATGAGGACAAATATTTATAGATGGAGAAGGTAGAAAGATTCGATGAACCCGGACACCCATTATGGATTGGCATTATCCCGAAAAAGCTACTGTGGATAGTTGTCAAGGATAGATGATGACTCTCGAACTCTATCCACTGGATTTTTCCCTCAAAAGGCTTCGTGATCTGAAGGGAAAAATCATATGGGCGTGCTTTTGGCAAAAATCATTACTAAACTGGGCTGGCGCGGGTGTTGTTCTATGACAGAGCGCCAGTGGTCGCGCCCTCTTTTGAGGATCTCAGTTATTGGCGCGGGTAAGATACTGTGGACCTGCGCCAATGGAAAAAGAGCACTTTTCAGGGATAATTTGCAGAAGGTGTCTTCAGGGAACATGAAGTACATACTCAGGGGAACATAATGCAAGTATTTTTGGGTTATTTCACTGCTCACAGGTCCCAGAATGCGTCCTCCAATGTATGGAAACGGGGGGATAGGGACGGTGACCAACGGTGACAAATTACTGTGTAACAGATGCCCCCTAAAGCATGATAATGTAAATCGAGGTATATGCCCCCCAAGCTTCATGGAATTCATGGAGTGGATGGAATGAAGGTTTACTTGGAAAGACTCGATTTTTAAGGAGGATGCATGCCCCCCGGGATCCCGTCACGCGCCCGGGTCAGCTGCCGTCATCAGAATGATGGAGCGGAGTCGCCAAATTGTTGGACGGGTAAATCCCCTCTGCGGACAGAGGCGATCCCACTAGTCTAAAACAGAACTAGCCACAATCAAACCACGCTGCCACGCAAGTTCCTAATTATGCATCAAAGGTGAATTAAGAAGACCAACCTGGAATCCAACGCTATGTTTGAAGCAGAGTTGATATCCTGCTCCCTCGCTCCAGCAGATCATAAACGAACACCTGCACATGCAAAGGAAGAAACAGATACCAACATAAAATCCACCAAGGCACAACTATATTTCAGTCAGAAAGGAAATAAATCACACATCACCATAATAGACAATGAGATTGGAACTATAATAGCAGTCGCTCATTAATTAATAATAAAGAAGGAAAAGTTACAACCAAGGTTCTGACGTTGAACCTCTCCTCTGGCTGGGCGAGCAACTATATGTGTCTTGCAATGTATCTCCTCTCCGGCAGCATAACCTCTCTATGTTTCATTATCACTCATGATAATCACAACTAGCATTCTCCCAAGAACTCAAGAACTCAACAACTAGCACTCCAAACTTTCACTCCTAGCACTAGCTTGTCCAATGCATGAGGACAAATATTTATAGATGGAGAAGGTAGAAAGATTCGATGAACCCGGACACCCATTGTGGATTGGCATTATCCCGAAAAAGCTACTGTGGATAGTTGTCAAGGATAGATGATGACTCTCGAACTCTATCCACTGGATTTTTCCCTCAAAAGGCTTCATGATCTGAAGAGAAAAATCATATGGGCGTGCTTTTGGAAAAAATCATTACTAAACTGGGCTAGCGCGGGTGTTGTTCTATGACAGAGAGCCAGTGGTCGCGCCCTCTTTTGAGGATCTCAGTTACTGGCGCGGGTAATATACTGTGGACCTGCGCCAATGGAAAAAGAGCACTTTTCAGGGATAATTTGCAGAAGGTGTCTTCAGGGAACATGAAGTACATACTCAGGGGAACATAATGCAAGTATTTTTGGGTTATGTCACTGCTCACAATTCCCGGAATGCGTCCTCCAATGTATGGAAACGGGGCGATAGGGACGGTGACCAACGGTGACAAATTACTGTGTAACAGTCCTCTTTGCTGCAAAGTGACCTCCACAAGGCCCATCATGACAGGTTAGAAGGATGTCATATATGTTGTGGGGAAAAGTATCCGATGCGGATGACACTAACCCTTTCTAAAGGTGACAGTCTTTAGCAACAACTGAATGATAAAGTTTTCATGTTCCACTTTATGAAAGCACAGAGAGAATGGAAAGAGGGTCAACCAACCTGGTGTCTTGCGCTTAGTCGATCCTTGTCCTTCTCGCTTTGTATCCTATTCCCAGCTCTTTGCTCTCCAAGCCGATCCAGCTACACACAGAATCTGCACAGCAAAAGGGAGCAAACTACGAGATACAAGCAATCATAATTGAAGCATGGATTAGGTTGCATCAAATATACATGTAAACACAAAAGCATCTATGTAAAACAAGTATATAGAAGAACATGCAAACTTTATTGATAGAAAGTAACAGGGTTCCAGAGGAAGTTACAACCAATGATGTTGGCTCCAATCCAGCAGCACCTCCTCGGCAGCAAGAACTCTCTTCTTCACCTCTAGTAAAACAATCACCCAATAATCCTGGCAGTATACCAACAGCACCTCCTTGCTTATACAAAATTCCAGCTTCCCTAGACCTCATAGAAGAGCTCTATATATAGGAGGGAAGAGGAAAGGATGAGTCAGCTGGAGGCTGGCATATAGCTGACTAGTGTCCTCTCCATCTTCAGTTAATCTTCAGTTCCTGTGTCCACTTGGAGATCCTTGCTTACACATGGTGATCAAGTACCTCTTACTCATCACAGGGCGAATCTCATGACCCAAGTGTCAGTTTGGAAGCTTCCTGGGCAAATGACACCTTGCAGGATGACTGTGCCACTTGGCCAATCTCGCCCAGCGCAGGTAGCCTTCATTGTTTTTGACTTCCAGCGCAGGTACAGAGTGGGACAGTTGCAATACAGCACAGAAGCTCAGTTAAGCAGCTGACATGATCCAAAATAAGCCTGTTCTGAAGTGTTTTCAGGTGGAGAACTGATTGGAAGTGCTGTTGATTGATGACCTTGTTCTTTTAGGGGTAAGAACAACATGTTTAGGGACTGAGGATCCCTGTAATTATCGACATTCCCTGCTCCTTGACACGAGGCACAAAAATGTCTATAACAGTTGCCCCCTAAAGTATGAGGCCGTTAATCGGGTGAAATGCTTTAGCTAGAGGGTCCGAAGTTCGTTCCAGTGCTGAGGAGAGTGCCCTGTAATACAATACAATACAATACATTATCTTTCATTCATCATTATTCTCATGATCTAGCTGAGGCGGGAATTCCCATGCTCAGCTTTCTATAAATACATTTTGGTACATATGACAGACGATCGTCTGAAGACAGACTGATAATCTTCCGCTAAAATTATCATCCTTTGAGGAGGATGATCATCTGCTGCAATGATGTACATGGCAAATGCTTTTATATTTCCTGAATATATATCGCAGCCCGGATGGATGAAACTAGATCCGGGGTCTTCAAACTCATTCGATCTTCACTCTAAGTACAAGTCGATCCATGTGAGAATTGCGTTGAAGTCGAACATGAAAAGACATCGCTTGATTACCGGTCAATAATGAAAATCGTTAACAAGCGCGAGAGGAATCACCAATAATGACGATGACCCTCAAGGTACGGCAGTACAATTCACGTGGCGTGAAAAAAGGACTTGGCGTCGAACGCCACGCAAAATCTTCTGGTCGAAGGTCATTGATGTATACCTGTCGCCGGAAGTGAGAAACTTGCCATTGAGGCATGCAAGCTTCAAAGTACTGATGGGGGTGTTCCTAGATCGACTTCTTGGATAATGAGCTGATGTCGACAAGAAGCGATCCGTCAAAGGAGGGCCTTAATGAATCCCACATCAATGACACGGAACGGAGCTAATGATTTAGTGGAGGTGGAAACAAACTGTGACATATGATTCAGGGTGGCGATCATGAAATGGATGAAGGATAATGTATGGTAGTGGATGGGACACGGTTGACACTTTCTGAATGACCCCTCTTGAACATATAACGACACTGATGTGATGGATCGGTAGCATTACCCCAAATGGATGGTGTGGCGAGGACCATGGTGATGAGACCGGTGAATGAAACAACCCAACCCGATGTGGCACGGAGGAAAAGTGTCATGTTCAAGAGTGACTTGCTACCTTTAAACTTTGATGTTCTCCCAATTTTTCCCCAGTCATTTCTGACCAGTACCTCTTTATTTTTGTCAAGCTTGAGGAGGATAACATATGCTTGTTCTATAACCTGCCCTTCGGGCAAGCCCATCGCTATGATTTAACGAGCCTAGCGATAGGGAAACTCGTTCTCGTCTAAAGACAAGTTTGTTGCTATTTGATCATTTTAACGAGTCTAACGACAAGGAAAACTCGGTCCTTTTCATTTTTAGAGAGTCTAAAAAGGTACAGAAAGTCAACTCCACAATTCCTTTTTCGTCAGCTAATCCCTTAAGTCCGAAAAAGTATAAAACAATACAGAAGGGATGGCTGTTCGGTACTTTTAACGAGCTGAACCAGGCAAGCGCTCGATCCTTTTGTGCAATAATCCCTCAAGTCCAAAAAGATTAAAATTTAGAGGAGGGATAGCGTTCCGGTCATTTAACGAGCTGGAAGGCCAAAACTCGGCAAACTTTTCATATTTTACGAGTCAGTGAAAAGAGCTCAAAGAAGACTCGTCTTTTGAGGAACGAGTGATAAACTGGGATAGCAGCAGATTCCAGGTACAGGTTGGAATTTTCCAATCACGGCAGTGTCACAAGGATGGCTAGGTGAAATCACTCTTCGCAGCTGTTCCTCAAAATAGGTAAACACACATATGGAGATGAACGATTGGCCAAATGAACGGATGGAGGTGATGGATGAAAACACGACCAAGGCTTTTAAGGCTGTCAAAGGTTACATTAACCACGGTTATTTACCGGTTCATTTTTTCTGGATGAGCTTGAACTCTAGGGGAAGATTGCTCACGACTTATGTTTATGTTTTAACGAGCATGAACTATGACGCTAAAACTGCTCGGATCTTTTGCATGCCCCCAGCATCATAATAACGCATGTCAAAGGAGGGAAGATTGCTCACGACTTATGTTTATTTTTTAACGAGCATGAACTATGACGCTAAAACTGCTCGGATCTTTTGCATGCCCCCAGCATCATAATAACGCATGTCAAAGGAGGGTGCCCCCCAAGCTTCATTGCATTCAACTTGGTGATTGGAATGAAGGTTTACCTTTGAATTTTGAAAAGGGGATTTGTTTCATTTTTTAATGAGGTTGACATAATAGAAGAACTATCCTCATGACTCCTTGTTTCATTTTTTAACGGGGTTGACACGAGATAAGAACCGTCCTCGGATCTTCATTTTTTAACGAGGTTGACCTGAGATAGGAACTATCCTCGGAGTCGACAAAATATCTAGGAATCTCCCGAATCCAACCAGAAGATTGGATTAGATTTCATTTTGTAGGTTTCCACTGTGGCCACTTCCGCCAGATTACTTGTAGGCGGTGGGGCGAAAGTACCCATTAAGGCAGGGTCTTTTAGGAAACCTACTCCGATATTTTGGAAAAAATGATCTCTCGCATGGATCATTGGAATGCTTCCTGTAACTTGTGAACTGTTGGGGAGAAAAGTTTGTTGGTCGACGATTGTAATTCCTTCTTGGGAGGGAAATACAATCCTCCTGAAATAGGTCGACACAACCGCGGCCATGGCATAGATCCAGGGCCTTCCTAGTAGGATGTTGTAATCGAGGTTTCCATCAATTACTTCAACATCAATTCCTACTGTTTTGCCCCCCAGTTCAACTTGCAAGTTACTTAAAATCCCGTATGGAGTGTATGATCGTCCATCGAATGCTTTTAACGTCGTTGACGATTTCGACAAGGGTGGTGAGCCTAATTCTTTCCAGCAACTCATCGACATAAGACATGTAGATGCCCCCTCATCAATGATTGTTCGATGAACAGTTTTGTTGAGGGCTTTCACTTGAATAAGGAAAGCTAGTTGAGCCGGTAACTGAGGGTCATATCCTTCATGGTCAAAGGCCACAAGATTGGAATCCATTGGGCCAATCCCACCTATTGCTGATAATAAAGTTTGCTCTTGGGAGGGGTGATTTTGTGGTACCTCAAGTGTCGATTTGTGTACTACTCCCTTTGGCGACTTTATCATTGGCTCAGGAACGATGGGTGGCACAACTTCGTTCAAAGTTGTTGTTGAACTACTAGGTCGTTCATTAACCTTGTTGTTCGACATCTTTGGATTCCTATAATCTTTACTCCTTGTCAAAGCATTATTCTGTTGCTTAGAGGTGGACAACATAAGTACTTGGGATCCGGAAGCATTTTGATTAGCAACCAGATTTTGACTTGGATTAGGAAACAGATCAGTCATCACTGCTGGGGTTTTTGAACTCTTGAAGAGTTTCTTAACTTCAGCTATATGTGGAAAATCTTTCGTCCAATGATCCTCATCGCATATATGACACCCTGTCGGGGGTTTCCTTTTTCTTCCTGTCTTTTTCTTCTTGCCCCCTGGTTGCTTCAGTTGTTTGCCTTTGTCGGTCGACATGGCATTTACTTCTGAGGTAAGAAGTTCTTCATTTGCATTTTGATTAGAAATTTTGCGTTTTCCAGTCACGCCATTACTGGCGTGAGAGTTAGTATTTGATCCAGGAGGAATTGAAAATTCAGGTCTAGGGGCGTCAGGTATTTTGTCGTAGAGCGTGCCCGACTGAGTATATACTAAGTCTAAATATTGAGCACGAGCAATGACTTGCTCCTCTGTTACGACTCCTCCCTTGGCCACATCTTCCGTTATAGCTGGAAGTAACGACTTTATAAACCATTCAGCTAACAGCTGATCAGGAACGTAAGTTTTCACCATCCTACGACGACGTCGCCACTCATGTATATGATCAGATATGTGAGTGGCCGTTGTCTGTTTGAAGTTGGTGAGGAGTTCTGTCCCTGTTTCATACCTTATCGGTAATTGAAAATGGGTTAAGAAAGTCGTGGCTAAGGAGCTGAAATTGTCGAAAGAGGCTCTTGGCAATTCAATGTACCATTTAGCCGCTGGACCTGTCAATGTCCTCTAGAAGAGGCGAAGTCTTATCGAATCATCATTCAGGGTGTTTGACGAACACCACAGATGGAATGTCATCACATGATTCGACGGGTCTTCACCCGGATTTCCGTTAAATTTAGGAATATCTGACGGAAGTTTATGTGGAATCGCTGGCCACCAAGGGGCATAAGCAATTGGATCATTTGTCAGCCGGTTTAGATCTGGTAGTTCTAGAGTTGCTACAAAGGGCAACTGTTGATTCAGGTTAGGCGAAGCATATCCAGGATAAGATGGTATCGCCTGAGCAATGGGTCTTTGCAGACCAGCATTATGCTGACAACTTTGACAAGGTTGATGGGCGTAACCATTATAGTATGGTTGCCCATTACTTACAAAGACTTGTTGCTCAGGTCCTTGATACGATTGCTGGAAAGGCGGTTTTTGAGATTGAAGCAGCTCTGGTTGTTGGACCATTTGCTGTTGACCAATACTGGATGATTGACCAGGATGAGAAGTCACAGTACTTGTTTGAGCCTGAGTCGCTCCAGATAAGGAGGCACTACCCTGAGCTTGCGATTGGGTCGCTAAGCCAAGAGGTTGTTGTATTACAACAGGTAACGCTTGTACTTGCGACACATTCGCCATAGCAGGTGTGGTGGTAATATTCGACACAGGGTGGACTGGTTGCATAGAATATACAACTCCTGGTTGTTGAGGCAGTATTGGTACCCAACTGTTGGATGTAATTCCAGTTTGACCTGAACTTTGTTGTGAACTCACGGATGGGCATCCTCCCGGAGGAGGTAATGAAAAGGCATACTGCCCCCCATATGGTATCAATCCGGAACTCAAGGGGATCGATTGCCCAGGTTGACCTCCAAATGGATCAATTTGGCGAGTTTCAACATAAGAAATACCAGATGATAATCCGGACGAAGATATAGGAACTAACCATGTCATCGTCCCTGATGGGACTCCGGCTTGTTGTTGACAACTTGCCGAGACAGATGGTATACCAGCGAACATCGTTGGAGTAGCAGTAGGAGCCTCTGCTGCTGCTGTGTCGGACGACACAGTCCTAGATGTCGACGGTTGTTCAGACATATCTAGTCTATCCAAAAGATTTCTAAGCGATTTTACAGGAACTTCCACTTGCGGTGGACTAACTTTGAAGATCAACGCGGGAAGGGTGATGATTATTCCGCTTAAAATAAATTTTATTAACGACGCTTTTAGACACAAACTTGCTTTTTCATGTTTTAAGAGTCGAGAAAAAGCTAAAGATGACTCTAGTCGCCTTCGATGTATTAACGAGCCCGAAGTGACAAATGCTCGGTTGGACTTTTTCAGTTATAGAGTTTGAAAAGGCCAAAAGAAACTGCTCTGGAGATCTAGGCAGAGGGTGTGCCAAACCTTTCGCGAAACCACAGAATACGTTTTACGGTACGGGTGGTCGATCTTCGTGAATGCTGTGTTCACTGCATCGCGATCAGTAGGGCGGTCGACACGGCTTCCTAAGGATAAAGGATAAATGCCTATAGGGGTCTCCCAATATACGCGACGGTACGCGGGAGCACAAGTCCGTATTAGTGCCACCGACTCTTAGGAGGAATCACCCACCTTCGTAGAGATCAACAGTCACTATGTTTAATGACGCCGGAACACGTCTCTACCTAGACCTCTAGATGTTTGTGTTATGTTACAAAGCGTTGTTATGTAAATTAGGTTTATTTTAATGTTGATCTTGTTTAACAGTTTGTCTTTCAGGATCACCACGAGATGTATTGGTACAAATTCCTAAATGCAGCTAAAATGATAAGCAAGCTTTCACAATCCTTTTAGCTTTGAAAATCCTAACTACTGAGGGGAGAGAAAAACAATATCTTTCCATACAGAGCACAAAGCACAAACTAATGCACTTTCTCCTAGATCAGACACCCAAACTTATCAAAAATGCAAATGCAAGATGCATGTATTTCTTTTCTTTTCCTTTAATGTTGATGCTAACAAAAGGAAAACTGTTGTATGACTTTCGAATTCAATTTGAAGTGTAAACAAACAAGTATTGTCTAAATGAAAAGACGCTTTACAGGTACTTGTTTTAACACTAAAAATATATGAATTCAAAACATAAAGTGAAAAACGAACAAACTCAAACAGCCATGAACAGTAATAAAACTAACTCATAAGATCACAAGGACACTTTTACAGTTCAGGATCTAAGAGGCCATAGCTACTAGTTCGCTTTTCACAATGGGAAACTGTAATTGAAACAAGAAATACTGAAAGAACGTTTACAATTTCATCATACAACTGAGGCGGAATAATGTCAAGGAGAAGTGGTCTACAGCAAATACAATAACCAGCAAGCAATCAGCCAAAAACAAGTGCAAACAGGGCCAAGACACAAAGGAAGAGCTGAGCTAGACTAAGGCTAACTGGACCAGCGCAGGCACTAGTTCACCAGTTTGACTCTTAGCGCAGTTCCCGAAGGGAGCACCTGCACTGTAATGCAGACTGCCTGTGGACAGCCTGCACTGACTTACGAGAGTTACGTCTGCTAAGAATTCCGGGTCATAAAAAGCTCAAAAATGTACTGTTTTGACTGAAATAAAATGCTATGGGTTAAGTACAGGTTAAGGGATGATCAAGAGGATAAAGATCTATCACTAAGAGTAAAGATTCATCTGTAGATTAGCTCTTTAAATCTTGAATTTGCTCAGCAAAGGAGCAAGAGTAGCAAAACCCTCTACTTCGCTTTTGATAGAGTCAAAAGCTTTTCGATTCGGTACTCCTTTCTTCAAGAAATGAATAGAAAAATCCTACAACAACAAGATACTAGGATCTCCCCAGTGGAGTCGCCAGTTTGTTGTGGGGAAAAGTATCCGATGCGGATGACACTAACCCTTTCTAAAGGTGACAGTCTTTAGCAACAACTGAATGATAAAGTTTTCATGTTCCACTTTATGAAAGCACAGAGAGAATGGAAAGAGGGTCAACCAACCTGGTGTCTTGCGCTTAGTCGATCCTTGTCCTTCTCGCTTTGTATCCTATTCCCAGCTCTTTGCTCTCCAAGCCGATCCAGCTACACACAGAATCTGCACAGCAAAAGGGAGCAAACTACGAGATACAAGCAATCATAATTGAAGCATGGATTAGGTTGCATCAAATATACATGTAAACACAAAAGCATCTATGTAAAACAAGTATATAGAAGAACATGCAAACTTTATTGATAGAAAGTAACAGGGTTCCAGAGGAAGTTACAACCAATGATGTTGGCTCCAATCCAGCAGCACCTCCTCGGCAGCAAGAACTCTCTTCTTCACCTCTAGTAAAACAATCACCCAATAATCCTGGCAGTATACCAACAGCACCTCCTTGCTTATACAAAATTCCAGCTTCCCTAGACCTCATAGAAGAGCTCTATATATAGGAGGGAAGAGGAAAGGATGAGTCAGCTGGAGGCTGGCATATAGCTGACTAGTGTCCTCTCCATCTTCAGTTAATCTTCAGTTCCTGTGTCCACTTGGAGATCCTTGCTTACACATGGTGATCAAGTACCTCTTACTCATCACAGGGCGAATCTCATGACCCAAGTGTCAGTTTGGAAGCTTCCTGGGCAAATGACACCTTGCAGGATGACTGTGCCACTTGGCCAATCTCGCCCAGCGCAGGTAGCCTTCATTGTTTTTGACTTCCAGCGCAGGTACAGAGTGGGACAGTTGCAATACAGCGCAGAAGCTCAGTTAAGCAGCTGACATGATCCAAAATAAGCCTGTTCTGAAGTGTTTTCAGGTGGAGAACTGATTGGAAGTGCTGTTGATTGATGACCTTGTTCTTTTAGGGGTAAGAAAAACATGTTTAGGGACTGAGGATCCCTGTAATTATCGACATTCCCTGCTCCTTGACGCGAGGCACAAAAATGTCTATAACAATATACTTCCTCCTCCCTGACACATCTTCTCAGAATTTGATCTGCGCCAAGTTTGAAGAGGTTTCCCCTAATCCAGGTGAAGGGGGCGCTCTTCCTCACAATCTTGCTTTTATCTTTGGAGGACAGATTTGGTGGGAACTGTGCAGATACCAAATAGTTTTCTATGTCATCAAACCATGGAGAGAGAACTGAAATGGTGAATAAGTGCTCATCCAATAATTGATCATCAACCATTCCCTCTTCACCTGCAGGAAAAGTTAATTTGGATAAAAAGTCCGCAACAACATTTTCCTTGCCAGGCTTATCAATAATAGTTATATGAAACAGCTGTAATAAAAGTAACCATCTAATGATCCAGGCATTCACATCAAGTTTATTCATTAAATATTTGATTGCATCATGGTCAGTGTGGATAAATGTTTGATAGCTTGTAATATAATGCCTAAATTTTTTTAATGAATGCACAACAACCTGGAGCTCCTTTTCGGTCACTATGTAGTTTAGTTCAGCCTTTGACAGATTCTCGCTGATAAAGTAAATGGCATAAGACAATTTCTCATTTATTTGGCCTAGGGATTCTCCTATGGCTTTGTGTAAGGCATCATCATGAATATGAAAAGGAAGGGTCCAATTTTGGCCTCATAGAATCGGTGCAATGGTTAACTTGTCCTTCAGGATGTTAGGGCCTCTTAACATCTTTTTTACTATACAAACTCAGAGTCTTTAGCCAATAATCCAAATAAAGGAGAAGCCAACTTGTTGAAGTCTTTTATAAACCTTCGGTAGTATCCAGCTAACCCTAGGAAACTTCTAATAGCTCTCTGCTTTTGTGGAGGTGGGACCCTTTGGATGATAGCTATTTTTTTTGGGTCCACCCACAATCCTTGCTGAGATATTGAATGACCTAGCACGGTCCCTGCAGTCATCAAGAATTCACATTTCTCGAGACTGAGAGATAGGTTCATTTCAATGCAATTGTGCAGAACCTTACCTAAGTTGGAAAAATCTTCCTCAAAATCACCCCCATAAGGTGTGAAATCATCCATATAGATTTCTACCGCATCATGGACTAACTCGGCAAAGATACTCAGGAATTCTCTCTGAAAAGTGGCAGGAGCATTGCATAGGCCAAAAGGAAGGACCCTATAGGTGAAAGTACCCCAAGGACAAGTGAAGGTGGTTTTATCCTGGTCTTCAGGGTTGATCTAGATTTTATTGTACTTGCTGAATCCATCTAAGAAAGAGAAATTTTTTTTTTCTTGCCAAGCCATCTAGCACTTGGTTGATGAAAGGTAGAAGGAAATGGTCCTTCTTTGTGGCTTTGTTTAACTCCCTGTAATCGACAAAAATCCTCTACTTACCAAGAAGGTATGGATGTGGTCTGGTTGGGGTTGTAATATGCATGGGCTGACCCTTGCATGCCCTGCTGGTATGGATGTATGGATGTGAGGGTAACTAGTAAGATTAGCCTTAGGCTGGAGAACTAGGAAATTTGCAGGGTATTCCCAAGAATCAATGGAGACCATCACATCCTCTACAATCCCCTCAGGGGTTACTATGGAGCGGTCCACAAGTTGTAGAACTGTTGTGGTCCTCCTCAATGAACCTTGGAGGTTGAGGTTGAGCATGATATCCTTGGTCATCACATTAATGACAGCCCCAAGCTTGATCAAAGTGTGTGGGACAATGTTTCCATTGATGTGCACATCTACTACAGGGCTTCCAAGGTCCAAATACTTTAGGCAGATTACCTACCCCAACATTAAGTCGGACAATTGTCTAATGACATTAATGGTAGGGCATCTCATTTTTGCCTCTCTTGATGCTTGAAGCACTTCTCCTTAATCAACTTGTTGTAAATAGGTACATCCTTAATAGCTTTGAGAAGTGGAATTTTTACACATAGGTTTTTCAATTCTCCCAGAAGTTCAGTCTCTTCTAGGGTAGGCTGGAGTGGTTGGGTTAATCTCTTAGGAAAGGGTGGTGGATTTACCTTAAGCATGCTTTCCTCTCTTTCTTCCTCAACCTCCCTAAGTGGAGGTAGAGGTTGGTTGTCTGGGAGTACTCTCCCAAATCTCAGGTTGATTTCCTGAATCTCCACAACATAAGCTGGATATGATGTCTCTCCATTGCATACTTGTTGTCCCTATCTATTGTAGAGGTTTGGATTTCGATGGGCAGGCATCTAGGGTTGTTTAGGTGGAGCATAGTGTAAAAGCTGTGGTTGGGCAGGTGGTGAAGGCAATAAAGTTGGAACATTGTTGTATTGGGGCCTCCACCCCTGGGGCGGTGCATTCCACTGAGGTTGTGGTGGAGCATATGGTTGAAATGATTGGCTGGCTGGTTGGGAATGATACTAAGGTGCAAAGGACCAAGGAGGAGGTGTAGACTAGGAAGGATGAGCAGGGGGTCCCCAAGAAGGTATGGATGTGGTCTGGTTGGGGTTGTAATATGCATGGGATGACCCTTGCATGCCCTGCTGGTATGGCCTAGGCCCATGAGGTCTCCTTTGGTTTATGTAACAGAGCTGCTCAGTGACCCCTTCAGCTCCTTGATATATAGCTTTGAGTCTAGGTAAAGAGGGGCACTTGTTTGTGGAGTGGTTTTCTTCACAGATTGAGAAAATTTCAATAGAATTCAATGGACATTCGTTCCTAGGGTGCCTCCTGGTGCATCTAGGACAAAAAATGGCCAAGGCTCTCTCTGCTTCCTCTTGCTTTCTCTTAATGTGCATAGTTTCCATCTATAGGGCAAGGGTTTGCAACATCTCACTTTTGAAATCCTCCAGCATATTTCCAATTTCACCCTTGATGGATGAATTGGAAGAGGATGGACTGACCATAGGTTGAATACCCCTACCCTTTTTCCTGGATGCCCTATAATGGTTTCTAAAGATAGTCTTGATATCCTCATAGGGTAACTGGTAGATATCCCTTCTTGCTAACAAGTGTAGAGTATCTAGAAGGTATTCCCTTACTCCTCTAAGCAGGACCAATTTCAGTGACTCAGGGTCAAGTGTGCACCTGGCCCTTTTGTAGCTAATCTGGAATATTTCATCATAATCCTCTAGGGATTCATCATTGCCTAAGGTCATCCTAAAAATTTCCTCTTTAGTGTCTTTAGACCTACAATAGTCCCGATACTTGTTGTTGAAGGCTTGCTACATATGAGCCCAAGTTGTGACGCTATCTCCAGGTAAACCTATGAACCAGTGAAAAGCTGCATCCTTGAGAGTGGATGGAAATAGTTTCAAATTTTTCTCATCATGTGTATAGTCATAGGTTCAACATATGACATCAAACTCAAATAGGAAAGTGTCTGGGTCTTCTGTGGTCAGACCATGGAAATTAGGAAGGGCAGAAGGGCTTATATTTTTCATCTTAGTATCCCCATTGACTTCCCTAATGGGAAAGACACCCTCAACTCTTTCTCTATTTCCTCTGTCATTTCTGTTTTTAGCCATAGGTTCAGTAGGAACGAGTTCTCCTTCTTCTTCTTCCCATGTAGGTTCTTCAAATATGTTTGGTTGCTCACCTAAGGGTTCCTCCAGTTCACAGCCATGGAAGAAGAGGGAAGGTTGGTTGTTTGAAGCAGTGGGGGTATTTGGCAAAAATTTCCCTAAGTTATCCCTATTCCTATGAGGCATGAAAATAAATGTTTTTGTTTGGTTGCCTTTTTTAAAACTTTGAAAGTAATTGCAAAATTGAAATTGCATATTGAATGAAAAATACTGACTGAATGAAAATTAACTACTTGAATCAAATCTTACTTGCAGAATGGAAAGGAAAGCGAAGAATTTAGAATGAAAAAGGAAGAAAACTAAATTACTTTTGCAGAAATGAAACTAAGAGCAGAATATTAGAAACAATAAATAGAAGAAAGAAAGCAGTAATCACATAGTACTCAGACACCTCCCGAGAAACAGCGCCAACAAGTGATGAGCACCAGTATTGTAGTAAGAATGCTCCAACTCCCGGAGCTACCAGCTTTACCTTATCAACCTGGGGTTCATACAAACTTGGAGGTGACAATGCTATATACACAAGTAAAAGTGATGGTTTTGCCTTTTGTCACTGTTTAGTTGGCAAGAGACCACTAGGGTTTTCAAGCCAGGATTCTATGGATTTGGAAGAAGCTTGATTGCTGATGAAGGAAAGAGAAATATGCTCTAGGAGAAAGCTTGTCTACTGCAAATAAGGAAAATGACTGAAATCCTATGCTAAAAATACACCATTCTCTAACTAACTGCCAAGAAACTATGCTTTACAAGAATTGCAAGCCAACATGTATGAAATGCTATTATCTAAAGCATCGAAATTCAATACATCAAACATCACTAATGTGCATGTAAAGGACTGAAATAAATCTGTTTTGTTCTTTTTATTCTTTTTCTAGAAAATCAAGTGTAAACCCTAATCTCTTTTGGTGATGTGGCAAGTGGCTTAGTGATGCTGGTGGATGGTTGGGAGGTTTAGGAGATGGTTGGAAGGTTTGGGATACCATTGGGTGACCTGGTGTGGCTTCCTAGAAGTTTCCCTCAATTCGGCCTCAAAACAGGACACTATAGGGAAACTTATAGGATGTACTAGAAACCTACAAGATACAACCGAAAGAAAAAAGATGGTTGTTGGAGGTGATGGAAGTTTTAGGGAAGGTGGTGGATGGGTGGAATGGAGTGAGAAAATGCCTAGGATCACTCAGAACTCAAAACCAAGGTTAGGAGATGGTTGGATTCGCTCAACATGCTTGGAGGAATTTCTATGTAAAATGATGAGATTGGTGAAGATCTTGGTGAAAGAAAGGAATGATTATGAATGGATGAAGTTGGAAGGTGGTTGCCTGCTATGAGATCCCTTTATATTTCTAAAGAACCTTCTCTACATCAAACATTTATAATTTCCAAAAAGTCATGTAAACAAGAAGAATTCTAACAAGCTAGAAAAACAGAATTTAATGAACTAGCTGTCTACTTCATGCATGAGGAAAATTGCTGAATAAAATGGAATCATGGATGAGATCTACTGTAAGACTGAATATGGAAGAGATGGTAATTAAATCCTACACTTGCAAAAATGATCAAATGCTGGTTCAAGTACAATAAACTCTAAATCTTATGAGAAAATGGAAATTTATCTTTTTGGGGTTGCATAAGGGTCTTTTCCTCAAATCATGATCCCTGAGGGAAGAGGTGAGGCCAAGACACCTACTGACAACTTTGTGGTTCTCCTTTTATCCCTTCTAACTTGCTACTGAAGTAAAGTACAAATGGAAGCAAACTAATAAAAAACTAATCAAATCCGCAGTACTGCAATGAAATACTTCTAAAGACAAATTAACCATGAATCTATGAAACTAAGCCAAGCATACAAATACAAGAAGAGAAGCCTTTGTTGCTAGGGTTGGGCCCTAACCTAAGAGCTTCATACCTCTAAGTTATCTCAGTGCTGGAACAAGAGAAATCTCATTTTCATTATCAAAATAGAAAATTACATCAATGTCTTCCACAAGTCTGGAGCTCAAAAATAACTAGTGTTTTTACAACAAAAATTTGAATCCTAATGAGGTTCTAGGCCTCTCTAATTATACTTATACTTATATTAGTCCACTAGGCATAATATATCACTTTAACTCATCCAATTAAACAAAATATAATCAAAACATGTAATAAGTTTTGAGAAGAGTTGATTTGACTAAGCCAGGAGGTGAATTAAGGTCCATATAATTACCCAATGATGAGGCTCATGGATTTTCACAGGTAGAGAGGATTGACTATGATGAGACCTTTTCTCTTGTTGCAAGGTACTCATAAATCAGATCTATATTGGTACTATCAGCACATATGGGTTGGAAGGTACATAAAATGGATGTCAAGACATCCTTCCTTAATGGCATGATTGAGGAAGAGGTGTACATAGAGCAACCTAAAGGTTTTGAGACCTTTGGCCATGAGTCACATGTGTGTTGGCTCAAGAGAGCGTTGTATGGGCTCAAGCAAGCACCCCGTTCTTGGTACACCATGATATATAGCTACCTCAGCAGATTGGGCTTCACGAAGAGTGAAGTGGATGTGAAATTGTACCACATAGTGGTGGAAGGTAAGTTGTTGATCATTGTACTTTATGTTAATGATCTCATACTGACAAGTGATGATCAGCTGATCAAATATTGTAAGGAGGACCTTGCAAGAGAGTTTGAGATGAATGATATAGGGGTCATGCATTACTTTCTTGGCATGGAGGCTTAGTAGGGAGATGGGGAGTTGTTTTTGTCTCAGGGAAAGTATGCCAAAGAGATACTTAAGAGATTCCACATGGAGAGAAGCAAACCCATGGAGACTCCTCTAGCAGGTAACTCAAGGAAGGAGGATGCTACTTCAGGGGAAGTAGTGGAAGCTACTGTTTACGGGCAGCTTGTGGGTTCACTCATGTACTTAGTGAACCCCTGATCAAATATGTGCTATGCAGTTAACTAGCTTAGTCAAGCGATGGTTAGGCCTACAAAGATGTATTGGAAGGTGGCAAAGCATGTGTTAAGATACCTCAGGGGAACTTCTCAGTATGGATTATGGTACAAACAGATAGAGGGAGTGAAGCTTCAAGGCTTCACCGATGTAGATTGGGAAGGAAGTCCATCCAATAGGAAGAGAACAACAGGAGGGATCTTCAGTATTGAGTTAGAGACAGTTTCTTGGTACAACAAGAAACAAAGATCAGTTGCACTTAGTTTGGCAGAGGTAGAGTACATGGCTGCGAGTCAGGAAACATGTGAGGTCATCTGGATGAGGAAGATCTTGGTTGGTTTTTTTGGTCAGTAGATGGATCCAACTATGATTTACTGCGATAATCAGAGTTGCATCAAACTCTCTGAAAAGCCAGTTTTTCATTATCGGTCCAAGCATATTGATATCTGATATCATCATATCAGAGATTGTGTATTGAGGCAGATATGTTGTTAGAGTACATTCCCATTGAGGAGCAAGATGCTAACATTTTGGCAAGAATTATCAAGATGTAAATTTGACTTTCATAGAGATAGGATTGGGGTATATGATAATCCCTTTCTTGTTGAGAGGGAGTGTTGAGAAATGGCAACAAGAAATTCCAGTTTAAATTTGTCCTTGAATTAAACTCAGAATTAAAATTGAATATATTCTCATAACAACTTGAAAATAGTTCATTAAGTTTAATTAACTTAATTAGCTTAGGAATTTCAAGTTGGAAGTCTTTATGAAGTCATGTATATGTTCTCCCTAAATTTTAGGGTTCCAACATGAGTCTAAATTGAGTTGGAAATTAGATCATTCAGTTTACTGAGTTAAGTTCAGTTAAATTAGTTCTAAACTGTTTGAGGAACTAATAGAAATTTAAGAGTCAGTTGGTGCACTAGTGCATCCACAAGTGTCACTCTAGTTAACTAAAGATTCCCTCATCAGGAAAGCATGCATGTTGATTCTGAGAAAGACCCGGTTGAGACTAGAGTGCAGGGACAATGTACTATCAGTTGTATTATTTACTCGAGTGTAAATATTGTGCATGCATCAAAGATTGATCCTATGATTGGATTGCACAGTTTTGGAAGCATAAATTCCCTTTAAATACAAGCTATTCATACTAGGAATTATGCAAGAGATTAGTGATCCAGGTGGATATTGGTGGCCACCTGCCAAGTCCACCTGGACCCCCACCATTGTCTTTCTCAGCATTTTCAGTTTCCTTAATTGTAGCACAACTTACTATTTTTAGCAGTTTTTCGGGTCCTGAACTTCCGGAGCCGTTTTGAGGCCCTAAATGACGTTTTTTGGGGAATCCGGGGGCTACACGAGTCCATGGAATGGACTGGTGTTGCTTGTTCCAACAATGATAGTGCTCGGATAGATCTTTCTAATGAGCTATTGTACGCGTCAAACGGAGATCATATGCCAAAGTTACGACCCCGGGAAGTTGATGTACCAACTTACCCCCAAACGGGGCCCACAGTTTGGCGTTTCATCTCCTAGGGTTAGGTTTTGGAATGATAAGGGTTTTTCCATTGTTTCTCAACAATAAATAGGCCTTCGAGCCTCATTGTAACACAGTTCAGAGGCATGTAGCCATCACATCTCTTCTCAGAGATAAGCTACCATCGCCCTAGCTAGTTTATTTCCATTTCTGTTTGTAAGCATATTTCAGTATTTTCCATTAATGAAATGAAGTATTATTTCTGCTGCATCTTTGTGTATATGGTTATCTCTGTAATTTGTTGCGTTCCTGTTTAAATCTGGATCAGTGGTATCAGAGCGGTCTGCTTTTTCTTTGTTTTTCTTTGCATGTCCCCAACAAGGTCGGGATATAAGGAGTTAGGGCTTGAACTGGTTGAACCTTTGCAAGACCAGCCTCGCAAATCCCGACGGCCTCCCATGGCGGAAGAGAAGAAAGACGAGGGGGCAGGAGATCCCATCAAAATCTTGCTCGAAGAAGCGCTCGAGCGACAACGGAACGCGATGATGGACAGCTTTGCGCAGATCCTTCAGTGGCTACCCAGAAGCGGCGCATCGGCTTCCAGCAGCTCCTCTGGAAACGCCACACCCTTTAAGGTACAAGTTAATTTTGAAATCACCATATTCGAGGGTCAGATAGACGCTGATGCCGTAGATAAATGGTTAAATCTGCTAGAGGGTTATTTTTCTGTTCATGAATTTTCGAGTCGGGAAAACATTGTTTTTGCTTTTCTCAAAGCAGCCCCCCACGTCAAGGACTGGTGGGAAACCTACTGCGAGCAGAAGGATGAAAGTACTGGCTCACTATTTTCAGCCGCACCCACCTGGGATTCGTTCCGGGATGCCATCAAGGAGCAGTACTACCCTGTCGGAAGCTATGAGGATGAATACATAAAGTGGACCACGTTGCGGCAGGGAAGGGACCAAGACGTGCCGGAGTTCACCAATCTTTTCCATACCCTTCGCACAAAGTTGGGTATCAAGGATTCGGAGCAACATTTGATACTCAAATACCGTGGCTGCCTACACAAGTACATCCAGGAAGAAATACAATTCCTAAACATCCCCTCGCTCGGCGCATCATACCGGTATGCCGTCAAGGTCGAGCAGAAGTTTAAACAAAAGAAGCGAGACTTTGGATCTGCGAATCCAAAGCAGGGGAAAGGTGCCCCTAAACCACAGAACAAAGGACAAAGCCAAGGCGGGACAGCCCAAGACAACCAGCCGAAGCTGCAAGCAAAGAGCAACGCCGTGAAGCCGAGAAAGGACACTGGAAAATGGTGCGAGACTCGAGTTCCATAAGAGCTCCACTCAAAACACAAGTGAGTGTCGGGCCAAGCAGTCACTGGTGGCTGAGCTAAAGGTTTCAGAATCAGATGCATGTTCCAACTCTGAGTCAGAACCCGATAAGGGGTATGAAAAAGGGAAGCAAATCATTGATGCGGATCCCAGTGCCACTGTTGCTACCGCAAAGATCTAGAAAAATGAACCCAAAGATCCAGAGGAGGAGGAGCGTCTCTTCCACTCCCAGATGTGGGTAAAGGGCTCCCCGATACAGTTCATTGTTGATAGCGGGAGTCAAAAGAACCTCATTTCGGCAGAGGTCGTGAAGCGGTTGGGCTTACCGACCACAACACATCCACAACCATACACCATTGGGTGGCTTCACCAAGGGCGAGATCTTCGCGTGAGCCAGCAGTGTCGCCTTCCATACAACATCAAGCCCTTCACGGATGAGTTATTGTGTGACATTGCTCCCCTTGAAGTTTGTGATGTGTTACTAGGACAACCATACTTGTGGAAGCGACATGTTGTGTATGAATCAAGGCCCCATGCTGTTATTATTACATTGGGAAATAAGTTGTTCAGGATACCAGATGTAGCACCACCTGTCGCCATCTCTTTGATTACTGCAAAACAATGCAGTAAGATCATTTCCAAAACCAGGAAATTTGTTTTCCTGATGATACGCCCTCAAGGGAAGAAGAAGACAGTGGCCACGGCCTCCAAACGGGGTCCCTCTGCACGGCAGCTACAGATGGACAAGATTGTGGAGGATTACGAAGACATCTTCACCTCCCCGGCATGGGTTCCTCTGCACTGTCAAGTCAAGCACTCCATTGATCTGACCCCAGGTGCGCCGCTACCCAATGGACCAATTTATCGGCGCTCCGTTCTGGAGAACAATGAAATCAAGAGGCAGATTCAGGAGCTCCTGCAGAAAGGTCACATCCGTCCGAGTTCTTCGCCCTGTGGGAGCCCGATAGTGTTGGTACAGAAGAAGGATGGGACGTGGAGACTCTGTATTGACTATCGGGCGCTCAACAAGGTCATTGTCCGTAATAGGTACCCGATCCCGTGGATTTATGACCTCCTAGACCAACTAAAGGGGGCGAAATATTTCAGCAAGATCGATATGAAGTCAGGATATCACCAGGTACCAATTGAACCCTCAGATGTGTGGAAGACTGCCTTCAAATCCAAGGAGGGCCTCTTCGAATGGTTGGTCATGCCTTTCGGATTGACGAATGCTCCTGCAACCTTTATGAGGCTAATGGATGACATCTTGCGGCCATTCACCAAATCCTTTGTAGTAGTATACTTGGATGACATTCTGATCTTCAGCCAGAGTTGGGAAGAGCACCTCCACCACATCCGACAGGTTCTCCAAACACTGCGGCAACACAAGCTATGTGCCAATTTGGAGAAATGCACTTTTGGCATGACCGAGGTTCAGTATCTGGGATACATCATTGATGAACAGGGGGTGCATGTTGATCCAGCCAAGGTCCAAGTCATTCGGGATTGGCCCTCTCAAACCACTCTAACAGAGCTTCTCAGCTTTCTAGGTCTTGCCAACTTCTACCGCAGGTTTGTGTTGGGATTTTCTCATATTTCTTGGCCCTTGAGTCAAGTCACCAAGGGCGGGGCGAAAGCAAAATTCTTTTGGTCTGAATCTCAACAGAAGGCATTCAGGGAGTTGAAGGATCGCCTCTGCACGGCACCAGTGCTCGTGTTACCAGATTTACAACAACCATTTGAGGTCGAGACAGATGCCTCTGACTATGCTATTGGGGCAGTCCTTACTCAACATGGACATCCAGTGGCATATCACAGTGAAACACTTTCAGACACAGTCCGAAAGTACCCCACTTATGATAAAGAGATGTATTCCATTGTACAGGCCTGTCGACAATGGAAGCATTACATTTTGGGGAAGGAAACGATCATCCACACAGACCACCGACCTCTGCAGTTCATACAGACCCAAGGGAAATTGCAGAATGATCGCCATCAGAAGTGGTCTACATACCTGCAACAGTTTCAATTGAATATCAAGTATAAAAAGGGCAGCACCAATAATGTTTCAGATTGCCTCAGTCGACCACCGATCATGGCGCTAACCACCGTGCTCAACTCTTGCGGGCACGAGACTTCTGATTGGCCACTTCTCTACAAAAGCGACCCAGAATTTGGCCACACATACCAGACACTCTTGGAGGGTCGGCAGGTTGCAGATTTTCACCTCCAGGATGCCCTGTTATGCCACCTCGGTCACCTTTGTGTTCCTTCAAGCGAGCGTTCCAAGATGATTTTGGAAGCACACTACAGTCGGGCTGCTGGGCATTTCGGGGTCGAGAAAACAGTGGCAGTACTGCAAAACTATTTCTATTGGCTGAATCTTCGATAGGATGTTGGGAAGTACATCCGATCATGTACTGCCTGTGCCATTGCCAAACCGACCATTAAGAAGAAAGGCCTCTATACCCCGTTGCCTACCCCTAGTCGACCTTGGGAATCCATCTCCATGGATTACATGTCAGGCCTTCCTTCCACTAAGCATGGAAATGACTGTGTTTTTGTGGTCGTCGACAGGTTCTCAAAGATGGCCATTATGATGGCCTGCAAGAAGAATATCACAGCAGAAGCCACTGCTAAACTCTTCTTTGAACGAGTGTGGGTGCACTTTGGGATCCCACAGTCTATCATCTCAGATCGGGACAGTCGGTTTCTCAGCACCTTTTGGTCCAGTCTCTGGTCAATGCTGGACACCAAACTCACGAAGTCCACAGCCTTCCATCCTCAAACTGATGGCCAGACAGAGGTTGTTAATAGGATGATTGTGCACATTCTGCGCATGTATAACTCAAAGCATCCACGCACATGGGACAAGAGCCTCCCCTACGTTTAGCACAGCTACAACCGAGCTCTTCACAGCTCCACTGGCCATAGCCCTTTTTAGGTGGGTTTGGGATTCCAGCCACTATGCCCCATTGATGTGGCCATGCCACTTGCAGCTACTCACATGAATTCAGCTCATGTCCAGTCCGAAACAGATAAGACCACCAGCTTCATTGAGCGCATCCAACATATTCGCCAGCAAGTCCATGACATTCTTGAGAAATCAAATGCCAAGTACAAGCAACGACATGATCAACATCGGGTGCCACACAAGTTTCAGGTGGGCGACAAAGTCTGGTTGCATTTGCAAAAGGAATGCCTTACTGGAGCCTATCGGAAATTGAGACCACTCCGATATGGTCCTTACACCATTACTAAGGCTATGGGAGACAATGCATTTGAGCTCAGCATTCCCCCATTCCTTGGCCTGCACCCAGTATTCAATGTGGACCACCTTCGGCCATACTTTCCACCATTGCTAGACACACCCGACATTGCAGAACAGCTCAAACCCACAGAATTAAATCCAGATTGCATGGAACAAGCTGCAACTGATCGGATCATGGACACACAGATCAAGAACACTCGCCAACAGAATATCCAACTGTATCGAGTTGTCAAAGCGGGCCAACTCCTTCAGCAGGGCAAGTGGCTCACCAGGGAACAAGTTCAGCAGAAGTTTCCTCATCTCATGGAGGAGCTCAACGCAATGGGGATCATTGCTTCCTAAGGGGGGAGGAATGATCCAGGTGGATATTGGTGGCCACCTGCCAAGTCCACCTGGACCCCCACCATTGTCTTTCTCAGCATTTTCAGTTTCCTTAATTGTAGCACAACTTACTATTTTTAGCAGTTTTTCGGGTCCTGAACTTCCGGAGTCGTTTTGAGGCCCTAAACGACGTTTTTTGGGGAATCCCGGGGCAACACGAGTCCATGGAATGGACTGGTGTTTCCCGTTCCAACAATGATAGTGATCGGATAGATCTTTCTAATGAGCTATTGTACGCGTCAAACGGAGATCATATGCCAAAGTTACGACCCCGGGAAGTTGATGTACCAACTTACCCCCAAACGGGGCCCACAGTTTGGCGTTTCATCTCTTAGGGTTAGGTTTTGTAATGATAAGGGTTTTTCCATTGTTTCTCAACAATAAATAGGCCTTCGAGCCTCATTGTAACACAGTTCAGAGGCATGTAGCCATCACATCTCTTCTCAGAGATAAGCTACCATCGCCCTAGCTAGTTTATTTCCATTTCTGTTTGTAAGAATATTTCAGTATTTTCCATTAATGAAATGAAGTATTATTTCCGCTGCATCTTTGTGTATATGGTTATCTCTGTAATTTGTTGCGTTCCTGTTTAAATCCGGATCAATTAGGGGCTTGGAGAGCTACAAAATTGGATAAGTGTTAGCCAAGAGCTAGCTTGTGAGCTGAGAGAGTTGAGCATACTTGTGCGGAATTGTTCTAGTGAGAACAAGCTTTGTATCTTCACTCATATTTGTGATATATGGAATACATATAGTGGGGTTTTGAGCAGTGGCTTTCCATAGATACATATTTTTTTATGCGCCATTGATTGATCTTCTTCTTGTTCATATTGTTTTCATTGATCTATTGGCTTCCATTGGTTGAAAGTAGAAGTAGATTCTTGTCTTGTGATTTAGTAAATTGCATGAGCTTGTGAATCTACAAGATTAATCCTAACTAATAATTTCCGCTATAAAATGAAAACCTAGTTCTTGAGAATGATAGGGATGACATTATGTTATGGGAACAAGGTTGGTGAAAAAATCCAAGATAAAGAGGGAGTTGACTCTGCTCAAAGAGATAAGTATTCTACACCTCCTTTCTTTAATTATATGATTATTGCTTATTTATCTTTGTTTTTTGCCTTTTCTTCTTTCATAGTATTCTAATAAAGTTGCAGGTTAAGGCAAGATCTATCTAAGCTTGATTAGTAGATGGAAGAATTGGAAGAACATCCCAAAAAATGATGATTAAGAAGGAGGAAGAAGAATTTGATTAGATGGCATCACAAGAGAATAAGTTCACCTACCTCAGCCAGAAAGAGGGGGATTTAATTGGTTCGATTCATTGATTGGGTTAAAAATACTGTGCTGATAGAGATACTACTAATAATTGGGAAGTGATATGATTTCTTAGAAGAATGTGAAGCATAATTTTGTTGCAGTATGAAGAAGGATGTGAAGGCTTGTGCAACTCAGCTATGAGGAAATTTGGCTCAATAAGGTGTTTGATGAAATATTTGATGACATGTTGGATTTGATATAAATATGATCATAAATTGCGGATGGTCGAAAGTCGTTATGATGTGATGCATATAGATGCTGAGAAGCTACAAATAGATCTCCACGAAAGAATAGATAATCAATGCATTGATAAATATTTTTGAGACAAGCTTAGGCTTGTGTTTATTTCTCCCTGTTTGAGAGGGAGTGAAGATCTCCTCATTGATTGAGAGGGAGTGAGGGTGGGAATTTTATTCTCCATGTGTCATGCACTATGGCTAGGAATGACAACTGTAAGCCTAGTGAAGGCATTGGTAAGAAGAATGGTGGATTGGATAAGCATTTAGGACCGATATTATTTGAGGATTTGTATTCGAGATATGAATAGTCCCGAGGACCAATATTCTTTGAGGATATGTATCCCAGATAAGAATAATCTTGTGAGGACATACTTCATGAACATCCAGATGGGGTATGTTCCTAGAGAGGCAGTGGTGTCCAAATTTATGCCTCCCAATGTTGTACTATGATCTAGTGGAGAGATAGAGCTTGTTAGTCAAGGCCTTGCTATTTTTGATAATGCTAGTTATGATGACGCTTATCAATATGAATCCTTTTTTATGAGAATATTTCAACTTGAGAGTATAATATTATATCATTATGAATACCTCCCTAGTTAAGAGGAAGTATTGGAAATGTAACTAGTGTTTGTCTTCATAATGTAATTCAAATGTAATATTGATATATTTATTTATTCATTATTATTTTATTTTAGTCAAAGCATATTCTTGATTCTTGTAGGGTAAATTGAGTCAAAGAGTCATAAATAAAATGTATTTGAGTCAAGTCCCATTTGGAATTTTTGTAAAGAAAAGAAAAATAAATTTTATTTAGTCAAAGTCCACCAAAAGTTTTCAAGTCAACCCTCCTTGGGAAGAAGTCATCTTGGGCTTCCAAGAGCCACATATTCGACCTCTTAGACACACACACACATGTAGGACAACTCGATCACTTTGGAGTACATTCACTCATCCTCATCACACAAATATTATGCACCTAACTAATGAAGAAAAGGATGAAGTAGAAGGAGAAATGGGAGCTCACACACATGGCCGAATTTTAGAGCTTATTGCAAGTCCAAAATTTTAGGGGCCAAAATTAAAGGTCTAAAATTTCAAGAGTTGACCAGATTTGGGTCAGTTTGACCATGTTTGACTTTGAAATTGGAGGTGACTTGGAGGAGGGTTGGACTTGACATTTTGGTGGCAATTTTGGGTCTTGGAATTGGATATCTCATTTTTATCTAATTCTATAGGAGAAGGATTTTTGGGTTTTCCCCCTTGTCGGGTTGGCCTAGCTCGGAGCCTAATTTTTGGTGTCTCTTGTATTTTGTGCATTATGTATTTACCCAAGGATAGTTTTGGGGCTAAAAGCCCATGTTTTGGTCAAATTTTGTAATAAAATTGTAAAGACTCTACATTTTGTGGTCACGGAGCGCGAAGATGTCATAAGTCATAAAGGGTTGTCTGCCCTTAGTTTTGTAAAGTAAAGTCAGTTGTAAAAGATCCACCCATGGTCTGCGGACCATGGGATTGCATAAAGAGAGTTAAGCTCTAAGTATTTTTAGAGACATCAGAGTCATATCATGTAAGAGAGTCGTAGCTCTGAAGTAAGAAGTCTAAGTTTCAGGTCGTAGCATAGGTAGAGGCTGTGTAGTTGAGTGTGTAGAGGCCTAGGGTGGAAGTCTGCAGCTGAGTGCATGGACCCTTGCAGCTGTTTTCACAGGGTGGATAGAGTATGTAATCGCTTAAATATATCAATAAATAGAAGTATTCTACAATTTATGAGTCTTTGTTCTGATTAATGCATCTTGCCATTTTATGTATGAATTTCCTTTATAATTCTTATATGGTATGCGAATGAATGAAATTACATTGGAAAACTAAATGAAATTAAGGATATCTGCTTATGCGGTGCTAACTATAATTGTTTAATAAGACAAGTAAGACACTTAGACTAGTTTCAGAATTTGAAAGGTACGCTACCATAGGAGCACGAAATTACCTGAGCCACAAGTTAGGGCTGCGCGAAGGTCAATCGCACCTTTTCGTGGAGGTACTGAAGGGCGGAATAAAGGGATCATCTATCAAGCTCTAGAGCTAAGTGACCTACGTGAAGGAAGGAATAGAAGGAATAAATCGACATCACAACCATCTCAGGGTGCAGAAACTTGGCTCCAGCATCCCCCCATACTGCTTCGGGTGAGACTTTAGTCTGCGCTCCGCGGGCTGATGCCGAAAGGGCCAATAGTGTAGGGATTTGTTTGGCTAATAAACATTGAACCTGGGTCAGGCCCCATCAAGCCAACAAATGGTTCCGTTGCCGGGACCAGAATCTTCATGAGAGATGTGTGATGTCGTATCATTGGAATGCAACTAAGAAAGATCAGAGACTGGTTGGATAGGAAGACCCACGAATTCGCGACGCAAGAGAATAGAAACCCGCAATTGACAAAGGAATAATGGTTGGACATATACCTATATATAGATATCCACAAAATATTTTTCTGCTCCTTTTCGGTTGAGCTATACGAGTGGATCGTGAAGCTAATAGGTAGCCAAGGAAGGTGGAAACTTGACGGTCCTATTGTGTGGACCCCGGAGCTAGTACAAAAACTGGAAGTATCTGAGGACAAGATCACTCGTGCTGTCGACCATTGGCTCGATCACATCATAGGAGGATTTATGACTGAATTAGCGGTTGACATCTCAGTCAACTATAGCGAGGCGGAGCGATGTTTTTTCAAAGGATTGTGAGGTAACTACTTGAAATCTCTGAATACTTGGATTAAAATGTTATTGTTCAAAAAATAGGTTATGCAGCTACCTTGATGTTTGGAGATATGTGAAGCAGAAAAGCTTACAAGAATGAAGGAAGGAAGGGTCCTGAATATAGCCCATTTATTTCACGTCCACGAGGTGACGAAGAGGGAATAATGCAGGTTTCTCCATGAAGTTCTATTTAGTTAATAAGACAAGGATTCCCGAAACTGTCACCTACACCCACTCCACCTACCACTTCACCACCTTCGCCTTCGAATTCACCCCTACCACCTCCATCTCCACTGCAGTTCAGTATGGAAAATTTAGTGAAGCTGCCTTGTTTAAAGGCTTGGGGAATGAGGACTCGGACCAATTCTAGTTTGTTGTAAAATCTGTATGGGAATCTCAGGGCCTTACAGATGATAACATGAAGAAGGCAACCCTGGTTAGTGCTTTGTAGGATCGCGCGCTAACCTGGTACATCAAGTACTCTAATGATAACCTGAATGCTGGAGTGGCAAACATCCAGACTGTGCTAAACAAAGAATTTAGCAGGCCTAAATCTGAGGCACAATCAATTGTGGGATTTAAGGAAATCGTGATGCAACCAAGTGAGACACCTTGGGAATTAGATCAGAGTTTGAAGTGTAAGATCCTTGAAGCTAACATGAACTTAACAGACGGACAACATCATGAGTGGTTTGTGGCTTTACTACTGCCACACTTAAGGGTTGCGTTGTCACAACAGAAGATAACGAATCAAGCGGAGGCCTTGGAGATTGCAATGAGACTGCATGAAACCCTGATGCAAGATCCAAATCTGGGGGTTCAACAGATCCATGCGGAGCTGAAAAATCTTTGCCTTGAGATGCAAAGTTTGAAGTGGGATAGAACAGTCCGACCAGAGGTGCATGAAGAGGTATGTTGTCTGAAATGCAAGAGTCAGGGGCATGACAAAGACCATTGTCCAGTCTTTGCTAACTATATTTCAGGAGGAGGACTAATTCCTTTGAGGCCGGAAGCTCAAGCAGAACTGAGCATGGGGCCTGCATTGTGGTGCCTTATATGTCAGGTAGCAATAAAACATGCCATGAATAACTGTCATTTGTTGCATAAGTTTGTACAGATACCGCAACAACTGTTCTAAAACTTTTGTAGGTCGGTAGGGCATGATGAGCACAATTGTGGAAGCTATGAGTTGATGATGGATAGAACACCCGCCTATAGGGTTCAGGTAGAAATGCTGCCCCCTGACCAGAGCGTGGGGATGGCGCGAACAGGCTTTCAAGGCCATTGACAAGGCTGAGGAGGAGGAGGACCTAACAGAGGTCGAGGACAATTGATCTGCTACAATTACGGAGGACTAGGACACTATACCCGCGATTGCACTAACCCAACCCGTTCATCGTGCAAGTACTGCACTTTGTTTGATCATGAAACGAAAGACTTCCCTACGCTGATAGCAAGGATACGTGATAAAGGGGTGCTACCACCTCCGTCGACTCAGAACCTGCAGATGATGAGGTCTGAGCCCCGCGAAGAGGATCCAAATGTGAATATAGTGCTCTGAAGTGGAATCGCACTAGGAGATAACAAGGGGAAACAACCAGAAGATAGTACATTGCTTCGCAAAGCTCCGATGAAGGAGGTTGAGTTTGATTTGGAGCACGCACGTGAAACCTTCATGGAAGTGAAGAAGAGCTTTGTTGATGATCCCAAAAATCTTTTCCTTATGATGCATTAAATAATTACATATTAAGCTTGCATTTTAACCATGAAATTACAAGTGCATAAAGAAGAGGAAGAGAAGAATAGCAAGTCATGCATAGAAGACACGAGATTGATATCGGAGTTTGTCCAGGAGGGACTACGTCTCTGGGCCCTGCTCGAATAAGTGGGGAGGCCCTGTTTTCATTAGATGGAAAAATAATGAAAGTACATCAAAAGTCACAATGACGACCTTATACCTCCACAATTGAAGAAGCCCAAAAATTGCAGATCTTTGATGGAGAAACGGACAACACCGTTGAGTTCGTGGCATCAAGAAATGCTGAAACCATATAAAATTTATTGAAATATGACAAAGTGAAAATCTAGCCCCCTGGAGAAATTGCTCAGATCATGGTTCTAGCCCCCTCTCTACACTGCTCATGGTTCCACCTGCATAGAAATGCGTGCTCGCTCCTTGGCCTCCTCCCCAACACACTGTGCAAAAAAGGTTGAAATATGTTTTGGTGGGCGGATGAAACAAGAAGTACGTTGGCGCATTGGAAAATTTGGAAATTCGTTGAGGAGGGGTCGGGGGATCAAATCCCGCCCCTCCCTTTTTTTAATGCAATATGGTTAGTTTTGTTTTAAATGGGAGGCGGGTCCATTGTTTTGGTGGCCCGCTCCCCTAACCTCTGCCATAGTTTTTTGTATTGAGGGTGAGGTGGAGGGGCGGTAGGGTTGATAGCTCGCGCCCCCACCATTAGTGCGTTACAGTTGTGCGGGCTCCAGGGTGGCGGGGTCATGGCCGCCCACCCTCCTATATAGATATGGTGGTTGAGGGAGGGGCTGACAGAGGTCGTGACCCGTCGGCCCATAATTTTTTTTTTTTGTTTTTTATACGTTGGATATTGGGGGGTGGCGGGGTTGGTGGCACGCCACCCTAAAAATATAATTTTTTTTGTTTTTTTAAACAAATCCATGGTCATTTTTGAAAAATCAGAAATATTGACCGAATGAGTCAATTTAAATAGGCCATAAATTCACCCAGAATTTGGCCCAGGTTGGTCGGAATTCGGTGGCTGAATTTTACTGAAATTGTTTCCTCCTTAAGCCTGCCCAGTCACCCAAGTCAACCCTAAACTTTGACTATTCCTAACATTCGCATACAGACTTGACTTGATGAACCATTCACACCATCGCGATCATGATGACGAGATCTTGAGCATGAACGTAGTTCGAGCACAATCCAAACACTTTGATTTTTTGACCCTTTTTGAGTCCTCTGGGACTTTTGCCTAAGTCTGGAGTCACCTGGATCAATCCTCCCCAGTGAGGAGCTTTTGGTCCTCAAAAATAATTTACACTTAGCACACTGTTTGTGTCCTTTTCAAATCACACTTTCAATCACCTACACGCGAAACTGGTACATCTTTTGCAATCATGCACACCACACATGACTCAACAACCCTTCCTTGCCAAGAGTTTATAGCACACACTCATTGGCCAAGGATTACATAAAAAGTAATCAATACCTCAACTACTAATAAGGAAAGGCCAAAATATCATCATTGCATTTTGAAGTGATGGGAAACACACCATCACTTTTACATTTACTTGCAATGTATGATTTACAATGGTGGCCCTAACAAGCTACTACCTCTAAAAAACCAAACTTAATAAAGCAGACCACCGTGAATGGGGTGGATTTATTTGTTGAACATGTTCACCTTTCGGCTCCTCTAGCGATGTTCCCAGAGCATGGAGCATTGGTCACTTGGTTTGTTGGTGTCCCTATTTGTTGCAATGACTACATCGATTCTTTTTCCTCCAAACCTTCGGGGCTACTTTGGGGCGCTTTCCCTTGGTGTTCATCCGATAAGTGTTCATGGGGCCCTCACTATCACTGGACTGTGAGGAAGGAATTTCATTGTCTGTCATTGGCTGGTTACTATCTGCATTGGAGCTTTCTCTCATTTCCCTTCTGGCATATCTGAGTCCTGCACGACGTGGAAATTCCTCCACTTCGATGGGGTTTATGATGCCTTGGCCTTTGATGCCGAGGCCCTTTCCCTGATACCCCATCTTCTTCAATAGTTTGGATCTAATCCCTGTAGTATGTTTTTCAAAAGCAGCGAATTCATCATCCTGAAAATCATATGAAATCAGAGAATCGCTTTTTACCTCTGGATGGCAATGCTGCAGCTTTTCCAAGGCCTCATCCTTGGCTTGCAACTGGACTAGTAATCTTTGTTTTCTTCCCTTGCCTCCTGTAGAAGCCTCCTTAGCTCAAAATTCTCTACTTGGATGCAATGGTTGATCTCCTCAAGTTCTTGGAGTCCTGCTGCGGGGAGTGCCCTTTTTGTTATGTCTGTTGAAATCTTTGATTCATTGCCGAAATCAGACCCCAAATCTATGGTCCCTCATTTCGCGATCCCAAGGGCTACAAACATCGTTTCATCGCCAGAATCGGACCCCAAGTTAATGGGCCTACCTCGTTCCAATCCCACAATTGTGACCTTCTCATCTTCCTCTAACTTAGAATCTTGGTTTTTCTGCATGGTGGTGGCAACTTTCTGCTTCCCTTCCTGTCATTCCTTTCAGGTCTCAACTCAGGGTGCATCTTCCAACAATTTTCTTTGGCATGCCTCTCTTTCTCACAATGTGTACAAGAGGGATTTTCTCCCCTTGGCTGCCGTGGTTCTCTTTGGGTGGTCATCTCGTTCATGCACTCCCTTGTTTTCTAGATGAATGGCCTTTACACTAGCCGAGTCAATGGTAGTAGATTCAAACATTAACAACGGATGTCTAATGTAACTATGTAATGATCCAATATACTTAGTTACCACTTTAGGTGAATCTAATGAGATGCCCAAGTTTAGTGCTTGTTTTCTAAATTCCTCGGTAAAGCTTTGCACGTTTTGCCCCTTGCCTTGCCTTAGATACTACCACTCCATTAAGGTTTTTTGCTTATAACCCAAGGGATATAATTGATATTTTAACGCAGAAATAAAACTTGGCCACGAAGAAAGAAGATTACCCATCCTCTTACCACTTCACAATTTGCTCTCCCACCAGATGAGAGCAATGCCGTTCAGCCGAAGGGAGGCCAAATGAATCTTTGTCTCATCCTCCTCGATCAGTTGAACCCTTTAGTAAACTTTGATTTGCCTAATCCATTTATTCATTTTCTCTGCAGTACTCTCACCATTAAACATAGGGAGATCAAATTTTACATTTAACTTAAAGAAAGGATTTTTAGATGTGTTTCCTGTATTCCTATGATCATGGTGAGAAGAAGAGGAAGAAGAACTTTCACTCGCTGGCGGAGAAGGGGGTGGATCTCCTCCATCATCTTTGTGCACTGAACCTTGTACTTATGTAGCTTTTTCCCCGGCACTCTCAAGTATTTCAAGTCTTGAAAACATCTTCTCAACACGATCTACCATCGTGTAGAAAGTCTTGCGGAAGTTTACCTCCTCTTCTTATCGAACATTGTTCTCCTCGCCCATGTTTCTCCTTTGACGCACATGTCCCGCTTCGGGATCAAAAGATTTTAATTCACCTTCACCTCTTCGCAACCTATTTCTTGTTAGCATGCAAACATGCAATTCACATCCACAAAGTCCTGCTCTGATACCACTTGATCCCAAAAATATTTTCCTTATGATGCATTAAAGAATTACATATTAAGCTTGCATTTTAACCATGAAATTACAAGTGCATAAAGAAGAGGAAGAGAAGAATAGAAAGTCATGCATAGAAGACACAAGATTGATATTGGAGTTTGTCTAGGAGGGACTACGTCTCTGGGCCTTGCTCGAATAAGTGGGGAGGCCCTGTTCTCATTAGATGGCAAAATAATGAAAGTACATCAAAAGTCACAATGACGACCTTATACCTCCACAATAGAAGAAGCCCAAAAATTTCAGATCTCTAATGGAGAAACGGACAACACTGTTGAGTTCGTGGCATCAAGAAATGTTGAAACCATATAAAATTTGTTGAAATCTGACAAAGTCAAAATCTGGCCCCCTGGTGAAATTGCTCAGATCATGGTTTCGGCCCCCTCTCTGCACTGCTCATAGTTCCATCTGCATAGAAATGTGTGCCCTCTCCTTGTCCTCCTCCTTGATGCACTGTGCAATTTTTTTTGAAATATATTTTGGTGGGCAGATGAAACAAGAAATACCGTTGGCGGATTGGAAAATTTGAAAATTTGTTGAGGAGGGGTCGGGGGATCAAATCCCACCCATCCCTTTTTTTAATGCTTAAATGGGAGGCGGGTCTACTGCTTTGGTGGCTCGCTCCCCTAACCTCCACAATAGTTTTCCGTATTGAGAGTGAGGTGGAGGGGCGGCGGGGTTGACAACCTGTGCCCCCCATCATTAGTGCGCTACGGTTGTGGGAGCTCCGGGGTGGTGGGGTCATGGCCGCCCACCCTACTATATAGATATGGTGGTTGAGGGAGGGTTGGCAAGGGTCATGTCCCGTCGGCCCATAATTAATTTTTTTGTTTTTTATACGTTGGATATTGGGGGGTGGTGGGGTTGGTGGCCCGATGAACCCAAAAATATATATTTTTTGTTTTTTTAAACAAATCCATGGTCATTTTTGAAAAATCGGAAAATTGACCGAAGGTGTTAATTTAAATAGGCCACAAATTCGCTCGGAATCTGGCCGAGGTTGGTCAGAATCCAGTGGCTATATTTTGTCCAAATTTCTGCCTCCTTAAGCCTGCCCAGTCACCCAAGTCAACCCTGAACTTTGATTGTTCCTAACTTTTGCATACAGACTTGATTTGACGAATCGTTCACACCACTGTGATCATGATGACAAGATCTTCAACATGAAACTAGTTCAAGCACAATCCAAACACTTTGATTTTTTGAACCTTTCTGAGTCCTTTGGGACCTATGCCTGTGTCTGGAGCCACCTGGATCAGTTGAGGCCTCCACCTCAGGGAGCAAGGATAAGCCTGATCAGGAGATGGACCCTTCTATGCTTACAACTTTCTTAGAGACCTGCATGAAGTTACTGCACTGTAGAAAGGTTGTGAAAGGGCTGCAGGAGCTCATAAATAGATGCGCCGGAAACACTCCCGCTGAGCCGCGTGTACTACGAAAGCTTAGTAATCATAAAACAAGGACGAGATGGAAGATGAGGTTGACCGCGTAGATAGGATAATATGAAATGGATCAGGTTATTTTGGACCTGAGGTCAGATGTGAACATCTTATGAAGCAGACTTGGGAACGAATGGGGAGACCCGCGCTGCAATGGTCTCCAATTCAGCTAAGGATGGCGAGTCAACAAAATATCATCCCCATGGGGCAGATGTAGGGGGTGACCGTAGATATTAAAAGTGCGAGCATGCTAGTTGACTTTGAAGTAATAGAAATTGTGGATGACAACAACCCCTATCTTGTGCTCCAGGGAATTGATTGGGCTACTGATATGAACGGGGTAATCAACCTAATGAAGCGAAAGATGATATTTGAGAAGAAATCGCTCCGTGTAATAGTACCCCTTGGTCCTGCTGAAGTATCGCACTATACTGAACTAGTTTGCGATTATGAGATTGATGACGATCTGGACTATATCTATAAGATAACATTGCAAGACCAAGACTGGGTGAATCCCACCATGGATGGACGAATTACGTGGGATCGCGAGAGTTCCTATACCTCAGACTCTGATGAAGATTTGGAGCACTGGCATAATTAGTTACAAGAAGTAACTACACTAAGTTGTAACATGATGACCCGGTTGCTACGCTATGTGTCGTCAGAGGTAAGGAATCTACCCACTTATGATGGCCTAAATGATGTAGATATCTTTTTGGATGCATTTGAAAGGGAGGTACCAGAAAAGTAGCGCTTCCAGGCGTTGGACTGGGCATTGCACGCTACGCCCACAAGATGGTGGGTTATGCACAAGGGAAGCTTTGATGATTGGCGCGAATGTAGGAGAATGATGAGGACACGCTTTGGGAAGCTGAAGGTGCAAATGAAAAACAAGTATGATGGGCCAGATGATCCACATGTGCACTTTTCCAAATGGGCTCAGGCTTATGGAGAGAAGCCCCAGCCTGAATGGGTGCACTTGTTCTGTCACACCTTGGATGTCTTCCCGATGAACTGGTATGCAAAAATAGAGCTTCGCCATGGTACAGGTGAATGTAATATTCTGCGCGAAGGGTTGATAGTTACATTCAGTTTTGAAGGTGGGTTTGACAGTGTTGATGAGGCGCCACAAGAGGTGAAAGCAACAATATTTAGGATACTGCAGGATCCTTTAGACTTGATTTAGCCAAGTGGGCTACTCAACTAAGTCACGCGCTAGAATTCTATAATGTAACCACTGAAGAAGATGAGGATCCGCAAAAGATTAACATTCCTGAAATAGAGGGTCACCGCGAGGTTGAAGGACCGCAGGTTAAGAATCCTGATATGACCTTGCTGCTGAAAACGAAATAGGTAAACATTGGTATAGAGGAAGAGCTCAAATTCATGAAGATTAGAGATTACTGGGACGATGAGGTGGTGGATAAGGTCGTTGAATTGCTCCGTGAATACCAGGATTTATTCCCTACCAATTTTACGGATCTAAAAGGGATAATCAGGGATCTAGGTGTTATGAAGATCACGTTGAAGCCCGACGTGAAGCTGATTAAGAAAAGGCCTTACTGTCTCAATCCGAAGTATAAGGAAAAGGTCCGCTTAGAGCTAGACAAAATGCTCGTGGTAGGCATCATTGAGCCTGTGGAAGAATCTGACTGGTAATCCCAATGGTGGTACAGGAAAAGAAGCAGAAGGATGAAATAAGGATATGCATGGATCTCAAAAAGTTGAATGATGCTTGTGTACATGATCCTTTCCCGACTTCGTTCACTGATGAAGTGTTGGAAAATGTAGGTTACCATGAAGAATATTCCTTCACTGATAGGTTCTCGGGGTACCACTAGATCAAAATCACGTCGAAGGATAGGAGAAAGACAACCTTCACAACTAAGTGGGGTTGTTTCTAGTACACCAGAATGCCATTTGGATTGAAGAATGCGCTTGCGATCTTCTCGCGTGTAGTCATTTCTGCATTCAATGAATTTATTCATAAGTTCCTAGGTATACTTTTGCTAATTGGACTATGTTTGGGCTGGTAAAATGCCATGTAGCAAGCTTGTGCCTGATGCAAAATACCTGTCGAAGATACCAGATCGTGCTCAATTTGAATAAGTGCTTGTTTTGTGTTCCCTTTGGGAACCTGCTAGGTCATGTGGTTTGCAGACAGGGACTGATGGTAGACCCTGCAAAGATCACGATGATACTGAACTTGGAGGCACCAAGGAGTGTGAAACAGCTGTGTGCTACCCTAGGACATACAGGGTATTACAGAAAGTTTATCAAAGGCTATGCCCAGATCACCGCACCTATGGAAAATTTGTTGAAGAATGATCAGGTGCATGTCCTAAGTGTCGTAAAAATGCTCAAAATTCAAAGTGCTCAGAACTGGTTCAAAGTTGAACAACTGTAAATTGCTTGTCCTCCCGATTCCGGCGCCGCAAACGGTTCGAAAAACGGTCGCCGTATGAGGAAGATATGGCCAAAAGAATATTTTGCCCAAAACATTAGAAAATTGAATTTTTTAAAAAAAATTAAAAAAGGAATATTCCAGGGAATATTCCCTTTCAGCAGCCAATCACAGGCCACCACGTGGCCCCCAGATGACGTCAGCAAGCAATGGGTGTATGTAAAAATGATTTTGGCATCGGTCGGGTTTGAACATGGGACCTCCTACAAGCAACTCCAACTACTTACCGTTGCACCAGCGCAGCCACATTTGACATGTGGGCGGCACAAACTATATTTAAAGTTTGAAATTTGCTGGGCGGGAAAACAAAGGGGGCCAGCCCCGCCTTCCATATGACCTTGACCCAGAACCACGGGCTTAAGCCCCAACCGCCAGCCTCAAACGGTCAGCACGAAATCCGAGGCAAACAATTAATGTGACTGCAGTTTTGGCGGAAAATCTGGCAGGAGCGCCAAAATTGGCGGGCCTAACTGGACCTTCACTAAAGTTAGCTGGAGTTCTTTTAGGCCAAACTGGCAGTCAGGAGTAAATGGCCATAACTTTGGCCCAGAAAGTCGGTTTTGGACGAATTCTTTTTTGATTTTGGGTATTTTCGACCTTCTGAAGCCATTGGTGCAGGTCTTACAGCCATCAGAGGTCATTTGCATATGTTTTGAAGCCGTGAAATTTCAAGGAGCCACTAGGGCCCAGTATTGGGAAGATTGTACAGGGTTGCAGGTATCCATTGGAGGTGATCCAATAGTCAATCCTGAAGGATTCAAGTGTTCTGAATCCATTTCTACCATCTATTTCTCCTGTAGATGCTTCTATTCAGCTGTATTTTCAATTTGAGCATTTTATAAAAACAAGGACAAGCCCATTTGGGGGCTTTGGACCCAGCAGACGTAGCCCTGGAGGGGGTGAACTGCTTTATCAACTTCTTTTGCATATGTGGTTGGTTTATTTTGCAGAAAAAATTCGTTTTTATGTGTTAAACAGTAAAAGGAAATAATTCTGCTATGCTTAGATGGTTCATAAACAGCTGAAAATTTCATGTGTTTCTTTTCTGCAAGATATGGAAGAATTTTAAACATGTTTATTTCTGAATTGAATACCTTGCAAACAAATTTCAAGTAGTTTCAATTTCAGATCAAAGAAGGATGTCACATTTTGCTAGAATGAGGACTATAAGAAGAGCCTAGATGTATTGAAAGAAAAGATGGTCACTGCGCCAATCCTATTCTTCTCAGATTTGAAAAAGGAGTTTCATGTCCATGTCAATGCGTTGTGTATAGCGCTCGGAGCAGTACTGACACAAGATGGTGGAGAAGACTTGGACCATCCTATCGCGTTTTCAAGCAGAAGGTTATCCAAAGAAAAAAAGAACTATTCCACCACTGAGCGCGAAGGGTTAGCCATGGTGTATGCGCTCCAAAAGTTTAGACACTACTTGCTGGGAGGCCATTTTAAGATATATATAGATCACTCCGCGCTGAAGTACCTAGTCAATAAGCCTGTGTTGGGGGGGAGAACTTGAAAATGGCTATTACTATTCCAGGAATATGATTTTGAAGATATTGTGAAGCCTGGATGACTGAACGCGGGACTAGACTATCTGTCGCGCATTGAAATAGGGGAAGAGCCCACTAATTTGGAGGAAGGATTGCTTGACGTGCAACTATTTGTAGTGCGCATCATGGACGGTAATTTTGAGGATATAATACATTTCCTAACGATAGAAACTGTCTTAGAGGGATACATTGTCCAGAAGAAGAAGGAATTAGTGGTGCCTGCGGCAGATTTCTCTGTCATTGCTAGGCATCGATACAAAATGGGGTCTGATGAGATATTGCGATGATATGTACCTGAGTTTGAAAGAAGAAGCATCCTCGCGGATGCTCATGGGGGTGCCATGGGAGGAAATTATGCAGGGAGAGCGACCGCGCAGAAGATTCTACGTGCAGGGTTGTGGTGGTGAACCCTCCATCAGGACTCAAAAGTGTATGTGTGATGTATCTCAAAGAACTAGCAGGTCATCGTGGAGGGATGAAATGCCTCCAAATCCATAGATGACATTACAACCCTTTGAGTAATGGGAAATAGATTTTGTGGGACCCATTCAGCCCCAAGGAAAGATGGGAGCAAGGTACATTATCACTGCGACAGAGTATTTGACTTGTTGGGCAGAGGCACAACTTGTGAAGGATTACATAGGCGTGACTCCTGCAAAATTCCTCTTTGATTATGTACTGACATGATTTGGTTGTCCAAAGATCTTGATGAGTGATCGTGGTACACACTTTCTGAATGAGACAATCAACGCGTTGACGGAGGAATTTTAGGTATATCACCAGAAGAGCATGCCTTATCACTCGCAGGCTAACGAGATGGTGGAAGCATTCAATAAAGTGTTGGAGAATGCATTGACCAAGGTTTGCAATGCTCAGTGAAGTGATTGGGACCTACGCATACCTGCAGTACTATGGGCTTATCGAACAACATGCAAGAAGTTGACTGGACAAACCCCCTTTAGGATTGTCTATGGTGTTGAAGCGGTAATGCCTATGGAATATATTGTGCCTAGTCTGCGCATAGCAGCGCTCACAGGTATGACGGATCACAAGCCCTGGAGGAAAGGCTTGCATAGCTGGATGAGCTTGAGGAAGAGAGATTTCTAGCTGGATTTCACCAACAGGTCCAAAAGCAACGCGAAAAAACTTGGCATGATCAACACATTAAGTTGCGCACCTTTAAGGTAAATGACCTGGTTTTGTTATATAATAGTAAGTTTGATAAATTTCTAGGGAAGTTCAGGATGCAATGGTTAAGGCCCTATGTTATTAAGGAGATTACCGATGGAGGGGAAAAATCTCTTCCTCAAATTGATTGCTGCAGCATTTAGTAGATATAAGTTAGCTGAAGCGTAACAGATCTACAGGCTACCTGGCATACAAGCAGACTGAGTCTAGAGATTATACAGAACAACTCTATGAACCGGCCACTTTAGGTTCACATAGATGTCTAGCATCCATGCACAAGCTTCTTGATTCTCCTAAATACTTGAAATTCTCTCATGATGCAAGCAGATCAGACTATTAGTCCGCAGATGCAGAGCAGGAGAAAAATTCGACTCTCACTAAGACTCAAGACCTCTCTCCAAAAACACGAATGAATCTTACTTTGCAGCTGGTCTTTATTTATAATGCTGGAAGGGAACAAACATCCCTGAATGGACTATGTACAGACTGATGACTCAAAAGTAAAATCGCTGAAAGCAAGATTCGGGCATGGGATGACTGTCCCATGTTATCTCGTCCCTACTCCTTTTACGGAGAGCCGGAGGCATGTGGGGACCGAATCTTGGTACATAAAATAATTACACAGAGGATATTCATCAAAGAGAACCCTTGAAAGACTAAAAGTTGAGATACGCAAATCTCGATTATACAATAATACAAAGTGGAGATTCTAGGACGAGGGAATCCACTAAAGCTCGTCCAACACCATTGTCGGCTGGAAAGACCTCAATCAAAGGTGTAGTAGTCAATTTGAGGATATGTGTAGTACTGGTACCTCCATCTGTCAATCAAGTAATTGGAATAATATTGTACCCATACTTCTTTTTCAGTTTCCCAAGTTGAATCGTCATGTGGGTCAGGTAAATCCAATTCATTAAGGTTCATGAATGGGTTCAAATCTGGGTTAGTTTGCCGGTGGAATTCTTCATAGTTGGTACTCGGAATTATCCTCCTGCACTTGTAGTGGTTCATTACAAACCATCTTATATGGCCACATCTTCTGACCCCATTCAGAAAATCTGTACTGTTAATATTTACCAAATCCCTTATCGTTTTATACAGGACTTGGGTCATCATAGTGTTGGTGGGACTAAAATTAGGTATTCTCAACATACCCAAGGAGTATGGATTCATGATAAAAGGTGATAAGCCGAATTTTTAATCCATAAACCATCCTGGAACAGGGTCATCTTCTTCCATGTCTTCTACTGGAGTACCTTCAAACAAAAAAGAAAACTCCTGAATGTTATGTGACAACTGGTGACTCTATTGTCATCTTCATGATCAATTGCATAGGCAATGCTTCCAATTTGTCTTAGATAATCCAAGGCTTCAAGAGCTTCATTATTTACTTCATCTTGATGAGGATCTGTCCAAAGAAAATCAATGCCTATCCTGTACCTAACTTCTTTTATTGGTCGCCAATATTCATCATGGTCTAGAAGGCTTGTCTCCAAATCATATGAAATCCATCCGGATGAAGTCTCAATTTCTATAGTATCTTCATGCCTTCTGATGAAATTGCATTACAGACTCATTATTGAATGTTCAGATAGAAATTCTCTGCTCAACATATATGCAAAACTGTTCTTATCTCCTTTAACAAACTTAATATCAAAGTTATACTGGCTGAGCTGCATAATCCATCTCACCATAGTAGCATCTTCAAAATCGCATTTATGAATAGAAAATTTTAATGCCTGACAGTTCGTTTTGATGGTGCACTTGGAGTAGATGACAAAATATCTGAATTTTTCTATACCCAAAAAAACTACTTTGAGCTCTTTCTTCAGACTAGACCAATTTAATTGATTCTTGGCCCATTGTCTAGATGCGTATTGACAGATTTCAATCTCATTTTTACTACTGGGGTTCTTCTAGCACAAAACTGCTCCTCATCCTTCATGGCTGGCATCTGTCATAATGACTTTCTCCCATTCTTCTTTGATAGGGTAGAGAGGCTGGATGTTTCTAACCTTTTCTTTTATTTTCTTGACTGCCTTGGTACAGTCTTCATTCCATGGGATCGGATACTTCTGAAGCCTTTTATTCAACAACTTTCTTTCATGTGCACAATGCTTCAGGAATTTAGAAATATAATTCAAGCTTCCCAAGAACCTTTGTAATTGAGTTTTATCTTTAATTTCATCAGGGAAGTGATCAATAAAATTTAAACTCCTTTGGATTACAGTGTAGGATCCATAATGTATATTGTAACCCAAAAAGTCTATGATTGGTCGGAATAACTTCATTTTGGATTTTGATAATACTATACCCATTTCTTTGACTCTGCGGAGAAAGATTTTTAAGTGTTTAATATGGTCAGCAATATTATCAGAATGAATCAGTAAATCATCAATGAACTTTTTTAGGAATTCTTCCATTCCTTCAAAAGTTTCATCCATTATCCTCTAAAAGGCTGAAGGGGCATTGATTAAGCCGAATGGCATAATGTTCCATTCATAATGCCCTTCAGGTACAGAGAATGTTGTCTTCCATTTGTCTTCCTCTTTGATTCCTACTTGCTAGAATCCAGATTTGAGATCAAACTTGGAAAATATTTTTGACTTTGATATTTGGGAAAGTATTGAAGATGGCTTAGGTAGAGGATATGCATCATAATCCAAAATACTATTCAGAGGTTTGTAATTCACAACTAGCCTTGGCTTACCTTTGGCAATTTCAGCATGTTTATTAACATAGAAAACAAAACATGCTATGGGGCTTTTACTTTTCTTGATGAGTCCCTTCTTCAAGAGATCCTTGATTTCTTCTTTACACATCTTCAACTGTTCTTCATTCATTGCTACTGCTTTAGATCTTCTCAGTTTTCCACTGAAGTCTTTTTTAAGAGGAAGTTCAATTTCCTGCTTTTTGATATGCCAGAATGCATTTGGATCATCTGAGCAACATTCTTTAAATCTAGCAGTGAGATCTGCTATTTCAGAGGCATATTTTCCATTATCCAAATGTTCTTCTGTCTTTAATACTTCTCTTTTTATTTCCATTTTTGCCAGAATATTTTCCATTCTCTCAAGCCTTTTAATTCTAATAGGAGAATTAGAATTAATAAATGGAAAAAATATTTCTTTATTCTCTAGGCTGATAAAATATCCATACCTCTGGGTTCTTGTATCAAACTTAGCTCCATGCATGCTGAAATTCTGGAAAAATGGGGTTCCAAGGTACATCGCACAATCTAGTCCTGGGACAATGGGGCAAACTAAATGAAATCCAATTCTTTCTGTTAGCAGAACATCTATTTCTACTTCATATTTAGTGGGGATATCACCACTTGCTGTAATTACTCTTGGACATGTTGTTGGCCTTCGGTGGTGCATGCTGACTACAGTATCACTTACAATATTTAACCTGGAACCAGTGTCCATAAGAACTTTCCAGAATTCATACTGGTTTCCAATTTTTACCTTCATTTTGACACAATACATGACATCTTTGTTCATGCTATTGCATCCAAAATCTGTCCTGGCCTTCTCCTCTTCTTCTCCTTCTTCTGGGCTGCTTTGCTGCTGAACCTGTCCTGGATGATAAGTCCAGTTCTCTGTTTTTCCTGAAACTGGGCCTTGTGATGTAGTAGCAGAAGATGCTTGTGCATTCATGATTCTTAGGCTCAGCTCATTGTGTCTTTCTACGCACAATCTTCTATTTTCCTTTATTGTTTTTCTCAATTCCTTGATTTCTTGATGGAATGCAGGTAAGGTTTGTGGTAGATCTTCTCCAAAATCTTCATTTCTGAATTGCCTGGTTAAGGCTTCCACCAAGAAGAGAGTAGCAGGAGGCACATACCCTTTGTTTGGAGAACTTTTAGAACTAGAGGGAGCTTGCTTTAAATGTTCTGTTAGCAGAGATTTGTACATATTCTTCATTTGACGGTCAGTAGCAACCATCATCTGTGCAAAGATATTTTTGCTGGTTTCATCATAATCAGTCTTCATCATCCTGACTGCATTACATGTACAAACATCAGGGTCATCACAATCACAATATTTACATTCTGTACAATGAGGATCATTACAGAATTCTTCATCCGATGATTCTTCTGAATCAATAAAATTTAAATCATTTTCTGATCCAGAATCAGAAGATACAAGCTCATCACAGCTACTAGGAAGATCAAAGGAATTGATTTTTCCTTTCTTATTTCTATACTGGACTTTCTTCTTTGATGTTTCCTTCTTTTTGTTTGGGCAATTTGGAGCTGTGTGGCCTTTCTTGTTACAATTGTAGCATATGATTTCTTTGTCTTTGGAAAACATTCTTGTGTGCTTGTAAGGTTTAGCTTTATGATGTTTTCCTCTTGGTTTTTCTTGGGAAAACTGGGAATTCTTCTTGAAATGCTTTTTCTTTCTGTGTTTATGCCCCTTAGAATTTCCAGCTTTGCCAAGATGCCATTGCTTACAGAGCTGTTGATAACCATGAGGCTTTTTAGGATTAGTAGCTGCTCTAGCAATCTTCATTTGTGAGCATAATTCAACAATAATACCTTTAACAACTTGTCTGATTATGCCAAATTTATAATCACCAACTTTCCCTGGTAATTTGTTAACAATAGAAGAGGAGACCCACTGGGGGAGGGATGCTACAAAAATTTCCTTCCATTTTGGCTCAAGAATAAGATCTGGAGTCAGGGTGTGCAATCTGTGAAGGAATTCATTAAAATACTCATCAAAATGCTGCATGTTATGCAGTTTCATGGCAAGCAGAGTAATTGTGGTAATGTCATTGGTTATTTGGGGAAAACCAATGAAATTGACTGTAATGCCATAGAGAAGCTTTCCTATCATGTTATTGACAGGCATATGAGTAACAGGGTCTATGTGAGTGGTACCATCCTCATTTAGGACCACAACTTGTTCCCAACTAGGTAGGAGGTTTGGCTCTTTCAGTGTTTCAGCTTTTAGCCAAGAATCCAATGTACCCTCAAATCCTCCAATTATCCTTCTTGTGGCATTAATGGGACCTATGTCATCTGCAAGATAGGTCCTATAGCAAACAAGCATGGAATGTAGAACAGACATGATTTCAGCTTCAGTACAATTGTCAATATTCCATGAATAAGTAGCATTTGCAGACCAATCCTTATGATATTCTGATTTCATAAGGTCTATGCGGCCGGGAGCAGGATTCCAGGTAGTCTCCCATCTTGATCTGGAAGATGTAGCATTAACCTGGTCTTTGTCTTCATCAGATTGCTCTTGATCTGATATAGAGGAGTTATTGGTACAGGCTTCAAGGTCTTCAATTTGTGGTTCTGCTTCTATCTTATGAAGACTTGTATCAAAACTTTCTTCTTCATCTTTAGTGGATGAATCCTCGAACATGAAATTGGAAGATTCAGGCTTGCTTGATTCTTCGGTTTCTTTGGATTGTTTTATGGCAGGATGTCGACTAAAGAAACTGGGATTAGCAAACAAAGAATATGGATGAGAGGAATTTGGAGGTGGAAAGGTTATAGAGCTGGGTGTTCTAATGAGGCTTTCCACAGAAGGAGTGATAGAATATGGGACAAAAGTTTTGGGGTCTGAAAATATAGTTGCAGATTTATAAGCTTCAACCCTAGGCTTCTTTTTCAAGGATTCTATTCCTTGAGATACTTTCCAAACTTGTTTTTTTACAATGTCTAGAGAAGTATTGATCTTTACTATTTCTTTTCCATGAGCAGAGACAGCTTCATGGGTCTTCTTTTCTATCGGGCTTGCTTGTAGAGACAACCTGTCAAGACTCTTAGCAAGAGCTTTATCATTTTCTGCTAAAGTAGTTACACTGCTATTCAGACAGACTGTGTTATAATCTTGCTTTCACAAAATACTTTCAAGCATAGTCTTCATTTCAGAGTTAGCAGTTTCAATACTTTAAAATTTAGAACTGACAAATTTCTCAAGGCTAGACAGAGCTAAATTTGTCCAATTAGTAGCAGCAATAGAATCTCTTGCTACTAAAGTAGGATCATCAGCATGTGATGGAAGTAATTTGTACAATTTTCCATCTTGACTTCTTATTACAAAATTCTTCCAAGGGGGAAACTCTGTATCTGTTTCCAAGAGATTACCATCAAGGAGTTCCCACTTGTGCTTATTTGGAGTTCCAGTCCGCATCATATTTACTTGGAGCTGAGAACAAACTTTTCTTAGTAATTTCTCTCCTTCTATCTGAACAACAATCAGAGATCTAGGAATATTTGGCTTATTCATCATACTCTGAATTTTTGGTTGGAAAACATGAGCTTTCAGAGGAGGAGGAATTACTATTGGATTTTCTTTTAACTTTTCTTCTACAAATTTTTCTGGATCCTTGATTCTTTTTTTCTTTGCTTGGTTTCTGTACTACTTCATCAAGGATTGCTCTATTATATTTGCAGAAGGGTAATACCATTCATAGAATGATATCCACTGATTTTCTGCCCTCATCCATTCTTTCCATTTTTCAACATTCTGTCTATTGAAGGCAGGGCGATCATCTTTTGGAAGAAGAGTCACTTCTTCGAAATACAAATGTTCTTTTTCATGTGTGAACATATCCCAATTGAACATTTTCTTTTTCCATTGGTAATTTGGATCATATGCACTTATTCCTTTAAATATATTTAGGAAAGCAATTATCTCTGAATCAGAAGGAATTACTACATGCTTTGGAATCTTATCAATAGGATTCCTTCTATATTCAGGGATAGGTGAGGAATCAACATAACCTAAACCATAAGTAGAAGAACCAGAGACTGTATGTACAATCAATTCTTCTTGCGGATTAAAAAATACAACCTTTGTGTAACTTTCTCCAAAGGAATCAGACGGAGGAGTAAATCGGATCATATTGATTTTATGACGGTTTGATGACTCACCATGTGGTGTTGGTGGTTTTGAAGAAAATTGGCAAAATGTTTTAGAGCAGTGTGGATGGTCACAGACTGAACTGAAAGGCTGAGAAGGGCCTGGCTGTGAAAACAATCTCTGGATAGAATCATACACTGCTTGGTCAATTACAAACTGCGGGGGTGCAGAGGTTTGAACAAGATGTAATTGGATGATTGTAGTTGGAACTATAGAGACAAAAGCAGAGGGTTCACCATGCTGAACTGTGTTGATTATGGGAAAACGAGTGGTAACTTTGCCATCTATCTTTGTAATAATTGATTGGGCTGCAACAACAGGTTTCTTTATGGGTTTTCCCCAATTTGTTACCCAATCGTCAGGAGGACATAAGTCATTACGGGAAACATACACTGGTGCTACTGGGTTGCAAGAAGAGTCATATTGAATGAGAGTGACTCGGCCTTCGTCTTTGTCAGGAGCATGTAATACAACAAGAATTGTTGTATTATAGAATCAGACACAGGTAATATAAAAAATAGCCAAATTTTTTGATTTGGTTTTGAAATTTTCATATCCGGCTGTTTGGATACCTAAAGTTAGGCATTGCAGGATATTGGGGTCATCTAATGCAACAGAAAAATCAGGAAAAACATCATACTGTACAGGGCCTTCAGCAAGGCTTGTCTCAATGCCACCTATCATGGATTGTGTAAATGTAGTCCATCGATTATCAAATAGGGCTGAGAATACATACGCTTTTTGGCCTTTTCTATGCAACGCATTTAGTCCTATCCTCACCATCCCCAAATGGGTGTACTGATAACCGGCTTTGAGAGCTACTTTGATATGTTTGGACTCTAGGAGAGAGATGGTTAACATAGAATTCAATGTTAAGTCAGCTTTGATGGATTTCTCTTTGATTTTTATTTGACTAAGGGCTCGGAAATTAAAAGAGGATAGTCCTTGATAAACATCACGAGGAGAAACTGGTGGAAGTTTCCAATTAATAATAGGGTCTGTTTCTTCTTGTTCAATGAGTGCAAAATTTCCAGAAGTAGATTCAGAATGACATAACCCTTCTAAACCAGATCTTAATTCATCTTCAGTCTTTATAGATTTAAAATGTTTTGAACCAAACATTCCCATAGACTTAGAAGATTTAGCAGATGAATTTCTAGATGCATCCATTTTCTAAAGTAAGACGGATAAATACCCGTTCAAAGACTTGCAGTAAATGATGAAAGCACAATTGAGGCTTTCTTCTGAAGGAGAAATTGCGGCTTCCTCGCGTACCAAAGTACGAATTCTCGTCCAACGTTGTACAGCTAGTCAAATTGAATGGAGATCCCTTCCAGGGAAAGGTGAATGGTAGTCAATTGAAGCCATACACCGGCAGTTTGGCCATGTGACTAGATGAAGGTAGCACAGTCTTAGCACTCCAGGCAACTGAAAGGAGGCGTGGGACTATAAACTACATTGCTCGGGTTGGGAGTTTCACAATTGGAGGATTGTGCGAAGCAAGGAAGTGTCACAGGGTTCGCGACAGCACAAAGGGAGCTGCGCTACCTAGGGAGAAATCACGCAGGTTAGCCAGAAAGTGACCATTAAAGTCATTGTTCATGATTTGATGATAGAAATGCGGCCAAATGGAGTGGGCAGCTGGCATTTGAGACGAAATTTATAGCTCAGATCCTTGAAAATCTGCCGCCAATCCAACATTAATGAACCAAATTTGGGGGGAACAGCCAGATTTGAATTCAAAATGCCCTATAAATTACAAGTGGTTGTCCAACGAAAAACACTTGGCATTTTGAGAATTGAATTGTTGAGCTTTCAGGCACTCATGAACCGAGAATTATTTGAGGATTTGAAAGAGACTCCAGCATTTGCAAACTTACTAGAGACGTTGCGAGTACTGTTGGAAAGCGTTGTGTTGGCACCCGCAGAAACTATAAATACCAAAGAAATAACAAAGGAGTCGGCGCCAAAAATGGAGATAGATGCAGAGGAAGCTGCTCCAGTAGTGGCTGAAGTATTGGTAGAGGTCTCTAAATCACCAAGGGTGCCGAAACCAAAGCCGACCCCAACCAAGGAAACCGTGAAGGACAAGAAGGTCAAGCAGCTTGCCATACCAGTGCGCAGATCACTAAGGAGAAACCCACCAAAACCCACCGCACAGGAGAAAGGCAAGGCCATAAATTTGGAGCCAGATTAGGAAGACATTGAAGACATCACGATGGACGATGAGGATGTGGGAGTCGAAGTAGAGGAGGTTGAAACCTAGGGTGCGGAACCTATTACTCGGTTGCTAGAGTACGTCCCTCCACACAAGCCCAAGACCAAGGTGCCGAAGGACATCGATGAGAGTAAGACTCCCCTGCAAACCCCTTTGCTATCGAATGAAATTGTTTTCAATGGACCGCGCTTAGCACGAGTTCTACTACTGAAACTTGAAGACTAGGACTTGGCCAATCATGAGAAGTTCCCACATCTAGCGATCAAGTAGCTGATGCACCATATCATTGATACGAACTTTGGAATGAATGCATTGGAGCTGTGGAGTGTTGAGCAGTAAAAAGGGTCTTTGTAACCTCTATTTACCCTACATTAATTATCAATCCAGGTATGACTTGTTATCTCAAGAGTGTACTCAGTCTGAGGTGGTCACTTGTCAAGAGTAATGGTAGTAGTATAGTGCTTTTACAAAAGTAAATAAATGCTGGAAACAAACTCTAAATGTAATGGCAAGAAACTAAAATGCTGTAACTAAATCATTCACTTAAGAAGCTACAACAATCATTAGTCAAGTATGCAGTAATGATAACTCTTTCCTTTGTAAACTGATGGAAATGAAAAGCAATCAAAGAGAAGATCTCCATTCTGGGAACTAGACAACAATAGTCAACGTTCGCTACAGTTGCAAATCGTTCTATTCATACCAAAGAAAATACTTGAAATGACAATTCAATTAACAGGAAAAGGAAAAGAAATTAATCTATTAAAAAATTCGAACAACAAATCTTAACCTAGAGGAATGAATTAAGAAACAATTGTAACTGAAAGGAATTGAACAACAATATTTAACTTAGTAAATGAATTGAACAACAATCCAAGAATGGAATGGCAAGCCTAAGTAAGTCTATGAAATATTGAACAACAAACTAAATCAAATGTAAACACACAACAAATCTGGCATGATGGAATTAGTATTCTTTGTTCAACATAATAATTACTAACCATAGTTCTAACGGAACAACGATTGTAATTGTAATGGAACAGTAATCCAAATGAACAACAATCACAATTATAAGTAAACCGTAGCTAAATGAATAACAATACCAATATATAAATGCACAACAATGTTACTCTGTAAATGAACAATAGTGTCAATTTGATCAGTAATGTCAATCTGTAAATGAACATCATAACATTTCAGTTGTGAATAATAATTTTACTATTAAAATACAAGAATAGAACAAGTAAATGAAATGTCAAGGAACAACAGATTACTGAATAGAGCAAGTAAAGGAAATCAAACCACACATGACTTGTAATCGGAAAATAATGATACAGAAAGCAAGTGATCCACTAGGGCCGGGCCCTTAGCCACCAGGGACGCACTGCCGCGGTTACTCCAGAATCAGATAACGGAACAACAATGAAGTTTATGTATTAATCATAAAAACAGGGTTACAAAAATTGCTCTTCTAAAGAGAGTCGATGATCAAAGTTCAAACTGGAATAGAAAATTCTATCAATCAACAGTAATCCACCTCTTGGGCTAGCAGTGCTGTCCCTTTTTATAGTGGCCAGGTGGAAATACCAAAATAATGATATCCTTAAGGTAGTGATCCCCCAGGATCAAAGGATCCTAAGGGATTCACCATATCTCTAATCTTCAGTTATCTTTTCATCCCCTTGCGCTGATATTTCATTTCTTCTTCCTTTTCTTGGCCCATGCGCTCCAATCTCGATTGCCTTGTCTGGATACGGTTTCCTATCAAAGGGACAATAGTTGATTTTGCCTTGTCTTTTCCTCTGAAATAGCGATCTTCCATTTTCTTCATTTTTTGCATAGAAAAGGCAATAATTAGTCATTTTACATTAATCACAAATCTCCTTAACTTTATCATAATCCTTTATCATATGCCTATCTTAGAATGTAAGGAAGTTACGAATTAAAGGAAAAGATAAAGAAATAAATGGAAATTACATACCTTTTCTAATGCTCAACACACCCCCCTGCTTACCCTTTTTCATGCCCTCATGAAAACATTGTAATTGACATGCAAGGCAGTTAGGGAATAGGCTGGAGAAGGATTTTCAGTCAGTGGTCTAAAACCATGATTTCTAGCTAGGAGTTCAAAGATATGCCCTGTCTGACCTTCAGGCAACTCATATAAGGCTCTATATCCTGGTGCAGGATACCAGATGATTGGACTTCAGAACCTACAACCTAACCAAGACAGGCCTTCTCTCAAGATGAGGTCACCATAGATAACCAAGCGGTCAACAACTAGCTTAAAATTCTCATAATTGAATGGCTCTCTTTTTGGATATCCGATTGGAAGTCTGGTATTGGAATTTGGCTGCTGCTATGGCAAGGTATTTGATGGTTAGGAAGTATTCTACCCCTTTTTGGATGACTGTTGTGTGAATAGGTCCCAATGTCTGGATCACACACTTCGTTCTCATTAAGCTCCTATTTTTATTACATAGTTGCAATGGGTCTCTAGGTTCACTCCTTACCCATAGATCTAACCCATTCTCTTGTCTTTGGAAGGTATTGTAGGCTTTAAGCCATTTTATCTAGTTGAGAGAAAAAGAGATGAAGGCCTGAAGCTAGATATCACCCACAAAATGGCTAGGGTTTTTTTTCTGTTTCTCCATCCAATACAAGATTATGTATAAAAATTCACATAACATTCGCTGGACTTTCACCCCGTAATGCTTACAACAGTTTATGAACTCATCAATGGTTTTTATCTCTATAGGCACCCCTACCTTGATAGCCTAAATTTTCAATTGTAAATATCTTTCCATCAAAGACAAAGCATAGTTTTTGGCGGGTGCCGTATACGCTAGAACATCAGTATACCGAGAACATAAGGTATCCATTTGATTCATCACTGTGTCTAGTCTATGGGTTACCTTTTTGACTTTTTCCTCTGCCCTTCGCCATCCATCGAAGGCCTGGATTTTCGATGCATTGATGTTATTTAGCTGCTGTTGTAACTTCTGATATTTCTCTTGAGGAATAGTTTCCTCTGTGAGATTTTCTATCATTTGTTGGGCTTGTGCCAAATCTTTTTGCAGAGTTACTATCCTCGGGTCATTATCCATCATGACATTTTTGGGCTGGAGATCTACTTGGATCTCCTTATTGCGACATCTGGTTTTTATAGTCTGTGTTTCCTTCTCATGCACTGTTCGGTTGGAGGACAATGCCTCTGTCTGGACTTCCTTATCACAGACTGGTGTGTTTTTTGTTTGTGCTTCTGCATTTATAACAACCACATGCTTTTCCTTGCGATCCTGAATAACAATGGGTTTGGTTTGAGTTCTTTTGGTCCTCATTCTACGGGGTTTTGCCTTGGTGGCTGCATGCTTTGCTCTAGAGGTTCTTTTTGAGCTTTTCCCTAGTTTTAGAACCCTTATTTGTTGTTGAAGTTGCTTAATTATATTTAACAGTCTCTGCTATTCCTTTCAAAACTTTTTAATTTCTTTTGTTTTCTTAGAAGGAACAACTATTTCTTTTCTTAGGTATAGGCTTTATGCTTCAGGGATTGTACCCTCGCCTGGGCCAGTTTCCATATTTCCTACTTGGAACACTTCTTCAATGTTCTCATCCTGCTGATTAGGTTTTTCAGGGGAGGAAACCCTGGTCTATTCTGCTGTTTCTTGGGCAGCTTCTTCTTCTACTTCTTCCTTATCGTTCATCTCCTTGGTTATATTCTGACTGGGAGTAGAGTGTTCCTGAGATTGTTCTTCTTCCTCCTCCTCATCACACAACTCTTCAGATGCACTCTTATCATGAGCAGAGTGTTCCTGGGATTGTCCTTATTCTTCCTCCTCATCACTCAACTCTTCAGATGCACTCTTATCATGAACAAAGTGTTCCTGTGACCCTTCTTTGGCATTAGGGTTGAGTGGGTTGTGAGGTTGGACATACTTGCCCATATTGGCTAATATTTGGGCCAATTCATCTTCTTGCAGAGGGATTTGCAGTCAGCTTTCGCTGTGCTGCTCTGCTTCTTCCCCTTCTTCCTGACCGGATTGCTCAGTTCCCTCTTTCGGTTCCTCTTCTTCGTTTTCTTCTAATTCTTCTTCATTTTCCCGTCCTTCAAGTTGTGGGGGTTGCTCGTCCTCCGATTCATGTATTTATACAGGCTGGCTGCTGTTTCCTTAGGAATTTCCCAACATTCCTCTAGTTCTTCCCAATCTGACAAATTGTCTTCGCTTCGGTGGTCTAATTGATGTGCTAGCAATGTGTTTTCGTTTTGGGGCTGGTAAAGCTAGTCCCCCATCTATCGAGAAAATCAATTCTTCCCAACTACTTTGCTATTGGGAAAGACTTTAACTGACTATCAATTGAATCAAACCGTGATGGCTTACTACTGATTCTACATGGCAAGATTTTCTTATACTTCGGGCAACATCATGCAATAAAAAATTTAAGAACGTAGGCAAATTCACAACACATTTTTGTTTTAATACGACTAACAGTTTGAGATGGCGTGGTCTTACCACGTCTTTTCTTCCATCGCAAGTGATGTAGCTTTGGATAATTCTTGCCAATTCTGCCCAAGGCTCTCCTAGGGTTGCCGACAGGACTCATTTTCCTTTAACAGTAAGGTTCTGCTCTTCGTCCTGGAAGATGGTTATGGCATCTTGCAGTCTCACCTTTTTCAGGGTCCATACAGGTCCAACGACTGGAAATCTAGAAACTTCCGCAATTATCTCATTTGTTACTACTATTTGTATCCCTCTCACCATGGAATGATTTTCCTGCAAATTCTGTAGAAATTCAATTGCCACCATCTTGTTAGACTGTTGTAGAAGGTTAAGGTAGGCTATCCATCCTGCCCTTGCTAAGATTTCATGTGCAGCGTCAGAGACCATTAAAACTTGTGGCTCACTGCGAATTGATCTTCCTCCCATCTTATTCAAGCTTAGCACACTGTAAAAACACAGAGATGATGATGGAACAACAAGTTGTTTAAACTTTAACTCACTGTTAATTTTTACAGAGCAAAACACGGAAATGGCGTTTGAACAACAAGTCATGCATAATGGGAAATACAATACCGTTAGACTTGCTATTCCCGAGTTTTGATGAAGTCATAATACCTCCGAATAATGAGCTGACACGTATGCCATTGAATTATGGAGATCACCCGTGCCCCCGTGAAGTGTGATAGGCCGTCCTCGACCGTCAAATAGAGGAGCGGCATGCTGAACTGCAATCGTACCGTGGAATAAAGGAACATTGTATAGATATATGACATGTTTACAAAAATGAGTGGATTACCAAAATCGAGGCTTATGATGGAAATCGCTAATAAATATGGAAATTATGTGATATGATGCGAAAATAGAGGATAGTACAGTTGACGTGAGTAAAAGTTCTTACGCGGGCATTATCCACTTTAACCATTATGATTGATTTATAAATGATTTTCATGTATCAAAGGTTTGAGAGGGTTATATGACACAATCTCATTTGAAATCACTATAAATATATAAGAAGAAGGGTTTATAATGTCTATTGGTGTATAAAAAATATGACTTCAATACCATCAGCAGAGCTCTGTTGCCCACAGGTGTCCATAACCTTGACAGAGTTGCAAAATTTCACCCTTGGAACCATAATCCTTTGTGTATGCCTAGGAAAGTGCTGTGCAATGTCAAAATGGAGGCCATTGTGCTGGCTTGATAACCAGATGAATCACAATGCCATTCACCAGGAAGGAGTAAAAGGTGGACAGGCCGGCTTGTGATGAGACCCCCTGTTCCAAGGACCTTTTATTTTTGTGATGTGCCTCTTGGATCATATCCCTGGTGTGGTGGCCATAATGGGAATTCCACTTCACTTTCTTCCTTATGATCATGGTAGGCTGGCTCTTGATGGGACCCCCTATCCTTTATCTGACAAATTATATAGATATGTATATTTTCTTTTCCTTCTTTTCTTTTATATAACACTTTTCTATTTATATATAGAAGGTGGCTCAACACTCCTTAAGTGTAGGGATGGTGGAAGAAGTCTGAACATATCAATAGAGGAAAATATACCCTCATTCTTATTGAATAATAATGATCAAAGAGAATTATGGGGATTTAGAAAGAACCATCATGATAAAAATAATCAATCAAATTGGTGTTAGTGAAAATAAAGACAGCAAAGTGATATAAATAGTTGTGTCCTTTCCTCTTTTCTCTTATCAATTCAAAGCAATTTCTTTAAAGATAACGATTTTTCTTTGGTTTGCTGATTTCAATATCATCTAGTTTTTGTATTCGTGCATAAATGTATAGCTGTGCCTTAAACGACCATCGCTCACAAAAATCCTCTAAATGGTGAAGCACACATACACACAAAAAGAAGAAAAATGCACTCAAAAAGTGTTGTTCTTTAGATGGAACAACTGTTGTTTCGTTAGAGGGATAGCAAAAGAATATTTACACACAAAAACCACACTTCATTTAAGAGGAACAACAAGCAAAAGAAAAACATACTCGGAATTGTTGTCCTTAGTCGGAATAGAAAATAAAGCAAGCGTGAAAAAAAAATGCAGAAATGTTGTTCCTTCGGAAAGGAACAACAAAAATGAAAGTGTTGTTCCTTCAAAAAGGAATAGCAAAAATGCGGGTGAGATGTTCCTTCGAAAAGGAACAACAAAAAACGAAAGTGTTGTTCCTTCAGAAGGAACAACAAAAATGCGGAAGTGTTGTTCGTTTGGAAAGAAACAACAAAACGTGAAAGTGTTGTTCCTTCGGAAGGAACAACAAAAAGGCAGAAATGATGTTCCTTTAGAAAGGAACAACAAAATGCAAAAGTGTTGTTCCTTCGAAAAGGAACAACAAAATGGAAAAAATGTTGTTCCTTCGGAAAGGAACAACAAAATGCAAAAGTGTTGTTCCTTCAAAAAGGAACAGCAAAACGACGAAAATGTTGTTCCTTTGGAAAGGAACAACAAAATGCAAAAGTGTTGTTCCTTCAAAAAGGAACAGCAAAACGACGAAAATGTTGTTCCTTCAGAAAGGAATAGCAAAATGCAAAAGTGTTGTTCCTTCAAAAAGGAACAACAAAACGGCGAAAATTTTGTTTCTTCGGAAAGGAACAACAAAATGCAAAAGTGTCGTTCCTTAAAAAAGGAACAGCAAAATGACGAAAGTGTTGTTCCTTCAAAAAGGAACAGTAAAATGTGAAAGTGTCGTTCCTTCGAAAAGGAACATCAAAATGGCGAAAGTGTTGTTCCTTCAAAAAGGAACAACAAAATGTAAAAAAAAATAAAAAATTGCAGAAACGAAGAAATCTGTATAAAAAGTAATTTGCACAAACAGAACAGAAAAAGTTATGTACAAAATTTAAAAGAAACAAAATTACTTAGTGAACCAAAGGCGAGGAAGAATTCTCTTCCTTAGCCAGAATCTACATGTCAGAATCTTCCTGGAGTTGCTGGTAGAAGGATTCCCAAGTAAGTGGTTTATGGTACAGTCGCACTCGGTGGCCATTTGCTTTAAAGGTATGTCCAGATCCGTCAATAGTAGTCAAAGTAATGGTGCCATTGTCATGCACTTTCTGGATTTCATATGGTCCAAGCTAGCGAGTCTGAAGTTTTCCCGGAAAATCCTGAAACCTGGAATCATATAGGAGTGCCCAATCTCCTTCATGGAAGATTTTCTTTTTGATCAGGGCGTCATGCCATTTTGCTCTCTGTTTTTGGATTAATGTAGTATGTTGAAAAGCTGAGAGCCTAATTTCATCTGGCTCGTTGATTTGCTGTAGTCTATTAGTTTGGGCCTCATTTAAATCTAGACCGAACTCCTGTGCTATTCTCAACGTTTGTATTTCAAACTCTATTGGAAAGATGGGTTCCTTTCAAAATACTAGCTGATATGGTGAATAACCGGTGGTGTTTCTCCACATTGTTTGGTATGCCCACAAGGCTTCCGACAATCTTGTATCCCAATCATGTCTGTGTGACGTAATGGTTTTTGTTAATATTGCCTCTATCACTTTATTCATGCTCTCTACTTGGCCATTTGCCTGTGGGTGATACAGAGTGGTAATCTTGTGCTGAATATGATAGTTTTTTAATGTTGCAGCGATTTTATTACCTGCAAACTGTGGTCCTCCATCCGTGATTATGTCTCTTGGGAGGCCATATCACACAAATATTTGGAACAGGAAATGAATGACAAAGTCCTCTGTAGCTCTTGGAAGTGCCTCTGCTTCAACCCATTTGGTCACATACTTAGTTGCTACCAGAATATATGTTTTTTGGTTTGATGATGGGTTGATTGGACCAAAAAAATCGAGCGCCCAATGCTCAAATGGTTTGATTACTAGCTGTGGGTTTAATGGCATTTCGTCAAATTGTCCAGGGCGTCCTGCTCTTTGGCAACTGTCACAGGCTTGAACAAATTTCTTTGCATCTTTGAAGAATGTGGGCCAGTAATACCCTATTTGCAGAACTTTGTGACCAGTTATTCGATCTTCGAAATGTCCGCCACACGGTCCTTCATGACAGGCTTTCTAAATGTCAAATATTTCATCTTCACGGACGCTTTTTTGATGTGCATATCTTCCCTTGTATGAAATAGGTAGCCCCCAATCCAAGAAAATCGGGTACTACGTTGCACAATCTATTTTCATTCATTAGGAGTTAGATGCTTTGGTAATTTGCCTACTGCTAAATAATTTGCAACATCAGCATACCAGGGTATCTTGACAGTAACAACAAATAAATGTTCATCTGGAAATTGATCTTCGACTGCTGCTGCGTCCACTGGCTTTGGCGATCGTGAGAGAAAATCAGCTATAGGATTCTCTTTCCCAAGTCGATATTTTATTGTGATGTTGAATTCCTGCAATAAAATCAACCATCTTGTTACTCTACCATTTGTAATAGGTTTATTTGCTAAATATTTTATGGCAGAGTGATCTGTATATAAAACAACAGGATATCCAGTGATATAATGCCTAAATTTATTTGTAGCGTGTATTACAGCTAAGAATTCTTTTTCAGTAACAGTATAGTTTAACTCAGCAGGAGACAAATTCTTGTTGATATAATAGATTTCATATGGTTTTTTGTCTTCTTCCTACCCAAGGACTGCTCCAATAGCTGTGTTTGAAGCGTCTGATGAAATTTGAAATGGCAAGTCCCAATTTGGGCCTTTGAGCATTGGGGCTGTTGACACAAGCTTTTTCAGATCCTCAAAAGCACGGTCGCATTTATCTGTCCAAAACAAATCAACATTCCCTGTTAGTGTGTATAGAGGTGCAGCTATTTGAGGAAAATGTTCTATAAATATCCTATAATAACCAGAAAATCCAAGAAAACTATGTACCTCTGTTTGTGTGGTAGGAGTAGGTATTAGAAAAATTATTTGAATTTTTGCCGGATCTACCTGTATTCCAGTCATTGAGATATAATGACCTAGGATGAGTCCTTAAGTCATCATCATATAACACTTTTCATGGCTCAAGTAGAGCCTGTTGGCGATACATCGTTGCAACACCTTTTCCAATGTGTCTAGTGTTGGGTTGAAATCATCTCCGTATGGTGTGAAATCATCCATGTATACTTCAAGCCCTTCATTTATTAAATCTGAAAAGATGCTGAGGATGGCCCTTTGAAACATGGTAGGGGCATTGCATAGGCCAAAGGGTAGGACTCTGTAGGCAAATGTTCCCCAAGGACAGGTAAAAGTGGTTTTGTCCTGGTCTTCAGGGGCAATCTGAATCTGATTGTATCCACTCAAGCCATTCAAGAAAGAAAAAATTTCTTTCTTGCTAATGTGTCTAATACTTGATCAATGAATGGAAAGGGAAAGTGGTCTTTCTAGGTTTCTTTTTTTAATTCTCTATAATATACACAAATCCTCAACTTTCCATTCTTCTTTGGCACCACAACTAGTGGAGAGACCCACTTGCTATCGGAGATCGGATAAATAAAGTTTACATCCAAAAGTTTTTGTAATTCAGCTTTCACAATGTCTTTCAGGTGAGGGTTGAGTCTCCGTTGGGGTTGGCGAATGGGTCTTGCATCCTTTTCTGTATAAATGTGGTGTGTACATAGCTGGGGGTCGATTCCCTTCATGTCCAGATAATCCCATGCAAAAGCTTCCTTATATTTTCTTAGTAGTTGGATCATTTTTTCTTCTTGTTCAGGAGTCAGGTTATTATTGATGTTCAAGGTTTTTCCTAGCTCAATCTTTATAGTTTTGCTGTTTGAAACAGAGGTAGTGGGTATTGTTTGATCACGAGTGTCTTTGAGAGGATCTTCTTCTAGTTCATTGTCAAATGATGCCTCTATCATGTGACATTGTACACGGGATCTAGATTCAGCTTGGTTAATGAAGTTGTTAATAACATCATCCTCTGTTTGATCTTTAAAATCGAGGGCATCTTCTATGGTTAATGGGGACCTAATGTTTTCGGTGAGGTATGATACAGGATGTTTATTAGTTTTTATTATTGTTACACTTGGCTGGGTTGGAGGGTATAGGGCTAGATTCTTGATATTACTCCCTCTAGTTATGGTCATAATGCCTTGTCGGCAGCCAATGTAAGCATCAGCGATCACAAGCCAAGGTCTGCCTAAAATTAACGGGTGTCCATTGAGTCGGTTTTTGGGGTTTATTATCAAAACGTCGGCATGATATTCCCAGGAATCAACACATACCATGACATCATGTAGTGTACCTTCTAGCCTGACTACTGATTAGTCAGCTAGTTCTAATAAGGTGGTGGTTGGTTCTATTGATGTAATTCCTAGCTTTTGAAAAGTAGCGGTTGTTAAAATATTAATTGCAGCCCCTAAATCAACTAAGGCATTTGAAAAGGTTTGTCCATTGATTTGCACTGTCACTATTGGATTTCTTGGGTCTTCATATTTGACAGGTGCTTCTCTTCCTGATAACAGATCAGATAGGGTGTCAACTACTTGGACTGTTGGGTTATTTTTTATTCTCCTCCTTGGTTTTTTGATACAGAGTTCTTTAATGATTTTTGCATATATTGGGATATCTTGGATAGCTTGGAGGAGTGGGATTTTTATATACAAATTCTTTAGTTCTCCCAGAATATCAAAGTCAGGATGTTCTATAGGGCACGATATGATTAATCATTCTGGGAATGGGGGAGAAGATGTGGTTGCTTGGTCATGAGTCTATTGTCTGACCACATCTTCTTCTTGTAATGGTTGTTCTACAGGTAACTGATTTTCAACTTGAGCATGTTTGTCTCCCTCGGTTTCTATAATATGCCCAGACCTTAATTGAAGGTCATTGCACTCCCTTAGATCGGTTTCTAGTTCTAGTGTTTCGATTATTTGAACGGATTGAACCGGTCTGTTATTTGGGTTCGTGTTGGGTTGGGCTAGGGGTTGCGGTCTTAAGTTGGACTGGGGATTTAGTTGTAGTGTTGGCAGTGTAGGTTGAGGGAGTGGAATGGTTCCTGCCGGCTGATTCATCGGTCTTTACTAGTTTGTCTACCAGGCTTGACTCTATGAACTGGGAGGGGACCATTGTGTTGGATATGCATTGTCTTGCCAATAAGCGTAGGAAAAATTAGGCTAATTAGATTGGCTTGTTTGGTTTGGCGATGGAGATGATGAAGGAAATGGTTGTTGTGACCAATTTGAGAAGGGAGGTTGAATTTTCCACATTGTATTATATTGCTGAGCATGATATTGCAGAGGCTGGAAAGAGGAAAACGGATCGGAGGACATACCTGATTGTCGCGACTGCCATTGACGGCGCTGATTGAGTAGGTACACCGGCTCTGATTCTTCTTCCGCTTCTTTGTACACTGCCTTCAAACCAGGAAGTGAGGGGTAGTTCTTTGTAGAGTGGTATTTTGTACAGATAGCGCAGACTTGAACTACATCTAGTGGGCACTCCTTGTGGCTGTGTTTCTTTCTGCATATGGGGTAGAATATTGTCAGATTTTGTTCTGCTTCTGCTTGTTTTTGTTTTTCTTGCATAATATCGAGGTGCATTGTCAGAGTCCCCAATATATCAGTTTTGAAATTCTCCAGTAAATTTTCGATTTCTGCACGAGTTACTCCTTCTCCAGAGATCTTGTTGTCCCTTGTGAACCTGTCATGCTCCGCTGGTTTTAGCCTTGTGATGCCTTGAGAACTCCTGATACATAAGTTAATAATGTCAGCAATTTTTTCTTCATAAATATCTCCTTTTCCCATAGTATTTAGTGTTTCAACCCATTGTTCCTTCATGCCTTTAATTAATGTTGTTTTTAATACATTGTCAGGTAAGGGTAATGATGCATAAGGAGATCTTTGAAGATTATACTGAAAACGTTCAACATATTCTTCTAATGTCTCATTAGGTCTAGCTACCATCTGAAATATTTCATCTTTTAACTCTCTAGACCTACAATAATCCTGATATTTTTTTAAGAAAGCACCTTTCATCTGATCCCAGTCGTTTATGACACCTCCACCTAACCCCATAAACCATCATAAAGCAGCCCCTTTTAATGTAGAGGGAAATAATTTCAGCTTTTGGGGATCAGTGGTATAGTCGTACCCTCTGCACAACACATCAAATTCAAACAAAAATGCGTCTGGATCTTCCGATGTTAGGCCATGGAATGTAGGGATGTGCTGGAGAGGAATGGCCTTCATAGGTGCATTAACTGCAGTATCTACAATGGGATATTGTAGTGTAGAGGTTTGGGGGGTTTGCTGGTTGTGGGTCATTTGGTCAAATATGTGCCAATAACCTTTTGGAATTTCTAGGAGGGTATTCTTAGGCTAGCTAGAAGGAGCAGGAATGACCTTAACAGGAATGGCCTTAACAACGCTTCCTTTGTCTGAGACGATGAGAGTTCATTTTTGAACTAATGTTTGGGGGGATTTTAGCTCTTCAGGTTCTTCAACTTGATTCTGGATTATTTTTACAACACTTCCCTTATTTGGGATACTTAATGGCTGAACTATTTCAAGAGGAGATATTGGTTCTTCAGTTTCCCCCGTTTCTCCTCTTCCTTCACAAAGATTACTAAGGTTCCCTTCTTGTAATGATTTTGGGCTAGAATTCTCAATTTCTTGAAAATCTTGCTCCTCTGTTTGGCTGTGCACCTCAGCAAAGGCTACAGATGGTGATTCTGTGGCCTGAAGGGAACTAGTAGGTTGTCTAGAAGCAACTTTTCTAGGTCCTATTGAAGGCTGAGATTCTACCTTTTTAAGGATTTCGTCTATAAAGGTCGATCGGCCAAGGGTCACCGGCCCCTTAGCTTTATTAGGTTTGGGTAGTGGTTTAAGATTCTTTTCAGGCTTTTTCTGCTTAGTCATGCACACAAATCAAATGCTTATTTCTACCCAAAATAACAATTAAAATTGCAGGAAAGTGGGCGGGGGAGCAGGGTTGTTACATGCTCCGTACGCAGGTTCTTACCTTCTGTTTTTAAAACCCAACTCTCTCCTAGCAGGTACTTACACTACTCTTTTTCCAAAAGAAACAAATGGTTACACTCTTCCCCAGCAACAACACCAAAATGTTGAGCAGTAAAAAGGGTCTTTTTAACCTCTATTTACCCTACATTAATTATCAATCCAGGTACGATTTGTTATCTCAAGAGTGTACTCAGCCTGAGGCGGTCACTTGTCAAGAGTAATGCTAGTAGTATAGTGCTTTTACAAAAGTAAATAAATACTGGAAACAATCTCTAAATGTAATGGCAAGAAACTGAAATACTTTGTAACTAAATCATTCAATTAAGAAGCTACAACAATCATTAGTCAAGGATGCAGTAATGATAATTCTTTTCTTTGTAAACTAATGCAAATGAAAAGCAATCAAAGAGAAGATCTCTAATTTGGGAACTAGACAACAATAGTCAACGTTCGCTACAGTTGCAGATCGTTTTGTTCATACCAAAGCAAATACTTGAAATGACAATTCAATTAACAGGAAAAGGAACAACAACTAATCTATTAAAAAGTTCGAACAACAAAGCTTAACCTACAGGAATGAATTAAGCAACAATCGTAACCGAAAGGAATTGAACAACAATCTTTAACTTAGTAAATGAATTGAACAACAATCCAAGAATGGAACGACAAGCCTAAGCAAGTCTATGAAATATTGAACAACGAACTAAATCAAATGTAAACACACAACGAATCTAGCATGATGGAATCAGTAATCTTCGTTCAGCATAATAAGTATTAACCACAGTTATAAGGGAACAACGATTGCAGTTGTAATGGAACAATAATCCGAATGAACAACAATCACAATTATAAGTAAACCGTAGCTAAATGAATAACAATACCAATCTGTAAATGCACAATAATGTTACTCTGTAAATGAACAGTAGTGTCAATCTGAACAGCAATGTCAATCTGTAAATGAACAACATAACATTTCAGTTGCAAATAATAATTTTACTATTCAAATACGAGAACAGAACAAGTAAATGAAATGTCAAGGAACAACAGATTACTGAATAGAGCAAGTAAAGGAAATCAAACCACACACGACTTGTAATAGGAAAATAATGATACATAAATCAAGTGATCCATTAGGGTTGGGCCCTTAGCCACCAGGGATGCACTGCTGCGGTTACTCCAAAATTAGATAACAGAACAGCAACAAATTTTATGTATTAATCATAAAAACAGAGTTACAGAGATCGCTCTTCTAAAGAGAGTCGATGATCAAAGTTCAAATTGGAACAACAAATTCTATCAATCAACAATAATCCACCCCTTGGGCTAGCAGCGCTGTCCCTTTTTATAGTGGCCAGGCGGAAATACCAAAAATACTGATATCCTTAAGGTAGCGATCCCTCAGGATCAAAGGATCCTGAGGGATTTGCCATATCTCTAATCTTCAGTTATCTTTTCATCCTCTTGCACTGATATTGTGTTTCTTCTTCCTTTTCTTGGCCCATGCGCTCCAATCTCGATTGCCTATACGGTTTCCTGTCAAAGGGACAACAGTTGGTTTTGCCTTGTCTTTTCCTCTGAAATGGCGATCTTCCATTTTCTTCATTTTCTGCATAGAAAAAGGCAATAATTAGTCATTTTACGTTAATCACAAATCTCCTTAACTTTATCATAATCCTTTATCATATGCCTATATTAGAATGTAAGGAAGTTATGAATTAAAGGAAAATATAGATAAATAAGCGGCAATTAAATACCTTTTCTAATGCTCAACATGGAGGTGGCTCTAAGGAGTAGATAAGGCAGGGTTTCTCAACCTGCTTTGGCTGCCACACTACAGCACCACCCTGGTGAAAGTTTTGGTCATCAAGCAGCTAATGTGCTTGGTGCATGATGGGTGTCTGTGGCTGGAGGAGCCAATACCCATCATGGATAGATTGATTCACCGCATAATGCGATTGCCGTATACAAGCGAGAATCTGGCCATGATATTTGGTGGAAAAGGTGGCGAATAGGCTCTCGTGGAGTCTATGAAGGAAAAATTTAAGCTCGTGAAGAAGCCACATAGTTATGCTATATCCAACATCTGCAACCCTGCTGTGAAGGTAGCCATGCAGATCCTAGCGGGGAAAGTGATGAGGAAGTGTCACATCGATGAGGTGATGATGTCTATCATCGCGCTAGCAGTACAGTGCATTGAAGGAGTCTAGTTCAATTGGTCGGACTACCTTCATGGAGATTTCCTGGCAAACTGTCGCGAAGCACATGAGCTTAGTAATACATTCCAGTATGCATGGCTCTTGCTATCAATAATGCTGGTAGCCTGGGAGCTACCAGAGGCCAGTCAATTCCCTTCGGTCACGCCAGACCTCCTAGAAGTAGCGAAGTATGATTCACTGTGGGCGACCAAGGACGCGCAACAAGTCAGGGACAACAAGATATTTTGGATCTTGATAGAGATCAACATTTGGATGGCCATCAATCGCAAACCGCGATTGTTGCCTAAAGTGTATGCCAACCTGCAGGCCTACATCGAATTTAAAGCAAACTTCCATCGAGTATCCATCAGGGCGTGGAAGGACCCTACATAGAAATGGTATGACTTGCCTTATCTGGCAACGGATGATACCATTGAACCGATGCTTGATCAATGGCTGATAGAGTGGCGCTCTACAATAGAATTGGCGGTGGGAGGAAGCAATTCCGCTGCACAAAAGAAAAAGGAGGAGGCTAAGCTTAAGATGACACCACTGGCCGAAAAGAGGAAAAAGGAGGCCACTGATAAGGCCTAGGCGGAGCGTGAGGCCACATAGTAGACATGGAAGTAGACAGGTGGGACAGAGTGGGGCTCTGACAAAGGCGCGAGGTCACCTTCACCTAAGATAGAGGAGGAGAAAAAAAAACATGGCGCGGACCCTCAGGAAATGTCCGCCTACATCAAGTGCACAAAGGAGCTGGAGAAAGGAGGGCCCAAGAAGAAATCTAAGGAAACCAAGACATCACTGGACCTCATCACATTAACAGAGGGAAAATTGCATGATATCAGTGACACCGTGAGGGATGTCACCACAAATACCCTACAATAATTTGAGCAGCAACAACATATCATCTTGGGGGCTATCCAGATAGGGTTGCAGGAGCTACAGACCCACGTGTCGCAGGTTGGCATGGTGTCTACCAGCCTTGCTATCAACATTTCAAAGGCTATCGATATGCTGCAAGTGAAGGCCTCCAGTGTGATAGTGTTGCCTGATGGAGCACAGACAACAGAGAAAGAGGCTGACAGGCCCACTATCAGCGCCCTAAAGGGAGTAGGGTTGAATTTGGCAGCGCTCCACCTCTTGCAGGATGGAGTGATTACAGAGCTGAGGGCCTATGAGCACCACGCCCTCTAGGTGATCAATGAATAGTAGATCAACAACAAGCAGATGGCACTACAGAGATATGCCGCCATCGCCACTGAGACTGAGGCGACCAATCAGAGTCGTTGAGGAGGCATGCACAATGGTCCCAAAATTGACCATTCCGGAGTAGGATCTAGTCAAGGTATGCATCCATAAGCTGGCCATAGGGGTGCGTGACACTCGTACTGAGATGGCGTGGGTTCAAATGGAGTTGAACCTGCAAATTATGGAGTTACAGTAGAGGGCCCAGCCTTCAACTCTGCCAGAAGTGAAGGAACAACAGGCGAGTGCTGTCATAGAAGTAGTAGCAGCGGTGGATAGTGCAGTAGCAGACTACACGAAATTATTTGAGTAGTCATTTGAGGTCCTGACCAGCTTGCAGGAGGACCCCAATGTACAACAGTTAGAGACGGAAGCGCGTGAGCTACAACGTTATGATGAGGTTAAGAGCATAGTGTGAACCGTTGCACTGACACAAAGACTAGCTAAGCTGCAGGAGGCCAAGCAACTAAAGAAACAAGTGGACGCATCGCTGCACAAGGAAGCATTTTTGAAGGTAAGACTAAAGCCTTGGCTGGTTGAGGCTTACGCAATGATAGGATCTATCGAAGGAAAGCTTGTGACTCTGCAAGCGACACAACAAAAGCTTCAGGTTGACAATGCAAGCGCAATGACCGAGCAGACAGTGGAAGACGCAAAGCAGGAGGCCACACAGTGGATGGTTGAGGTTGTGGTCATACAAGTCGAGATGGAAGGGCTTCACACAAAGATCTCCATGCCTATCGAGTGAATTGAGGGTGAGTAACGATGTTTGTGTTGGGGGCATATTGGGAGTGGGATCCCCCAAGGATAGTTTTGGGGCTAAAAGTGCATGTTTTGGTCAAATTTTGTAATAAAATTGTAAAGACTCCGCATTTTTTGGTTGCGGAGTGCGAAGGTGTCATAGGTCATAAAGGTTTGTCACCCATAGTTTTGTAAAGTAAATTCGGTTGTAAAAGATGCACCCATGGTCTGTGGACCATGGGATTGTATAAAAAAAGCTAAGCTCTAAGTAATTTTAGAGACCTCAAAGTCATATCATGTAAGAGAGGCATAACTTTGAAGTAAGAAGTCTAAGTTTCGGGTCGTAGAGTAGGTAGAGGCTCTGCAGTTGAGTGCACAGAGGCCTAGGGTGGAATTCCACAGCTGAGTGCGTGGACCCCTGCAGCTGTGTGCGTAGGGTGGATAGAGTTTGTAATCGCTTAAATATATCATTAAAGAGAAGTATTATGCAATTTTTGAGTCTTTGTTCCAATTAATGCATCTTGTCATTTTATGTATGAATTTCCTTTATAATGCTTATATGATGCGTGAATGAATGCAATTACATTGGAAAACTGAATGCAATTAAGGATATCTGCTTATGCGGTGCTAACTATAATTGTTTAATAAGATAAGTAAGACACTTAGACTAGTTTGGGAATCTGCATGGTACATTGCCATAGCAACGCAAAAGTACCTGAGTCATAGGTTAGGGCTGCGTGAAGGTCAATCGTACCTTTTCACAGAGGTACTGAAGGGCGGAATAAAGGGCTCATGTGGCAAGCCCTAGAGCGAAGTGACCTGCGCAAAGGCAAGGATAGAAGGAATAAATCGACATCACAACCATCTCAGGGTGCAAAAACTTGGTTCCAGCATCCCCCCATACTGCTTTGGGTGAGACTTCAGTCTGCGCTCCTCGAGCTGATGCCGAAAGGGCCAGTTGTGTAGGGATTTGTTTGGCTAATTAACACTGAACCTGGGTCAAACCCCATCAAGCCAACAATTTTTCTATTATGTAATTGCTTCATGACATAAATAAACAATTAAAAACTAAGAAAATAATACATATCAGTCACAAGTGATTACCATAATAAGAAATTATATCATCTAACATAATTTCAACACTTCTTAATATGCATAGGATTTTTCGTGATGGATTTTCCTCTTTCTAGATTAATCAAAGTCCCATCTTTTGAGATGATGTGACCTAAAATATTTCCTTTCGAATATGTGAAAATACTTTTTGAGAGAAATTCCATATTTTTTGCATCTTTTAAAAGTATATTTGAGATTATGTATATGGTCTACCCTATTTTTGAATAGTTTATTACGTGATTAGGGTAAATTGCCACATCTTGGTTTATGAATCCTGTCAGAGTTATCTCCATGGCTCATTGAAAGTACCCCCAATGTTTATTAATCCAAATTCTATCTAATAATAGGAGAAGGTTTCCCATTTGGTGTGAAATGTGGTTTTGAGTCTCTCCTTTTTGCCATTGTTACTTGATTATAGCCAAAGAAACCATTAATAAGTGAAAACATTTCAAATCTAATGCAAGATTCAAAATATATTCCATTGGAGGAAGAGGTAGTTGTCTTTTTCTAATGCTTTGTTCAAATTTTACAAGTCTACACACGATATGGATTATTTTCTACCCTTTTAGGACACTTTACTTTAAGAATGATCTTAGCCGCTCCAACAATTCCTTCAATTCCTTTTGGAGTAGGGGTTCTAATTTGGATGTTTCTTTCTTAGCTTTTGTTAGAATTCTTTGACACCTTCCTTCAAGGGAATTAAATCTCATCTATTTCTTGTGTCATATGTATTCAGTTCCTCATAAGTCCAAGAAAACACATCTTTATATTGCCTAAAAGAAAAAAGAAAATTTTTTATTTCTATTGGTAAACAATGATTTCTAATATTAACATTTATAATATTTTCGACAATGCACAAGTTAATCAATTCATAGTTCATGGAAGAGTTGTTTATCTTGTCATCTACGCAATTTTGAAATATTGTCATGTATATCATGCAACTTGTCTAGAATTAATACCTTATTGGAATTGAGTTACATTTAAGACCATTCATTCCATCTTGGAAGTTCTGTATAGCTTTCAAGTGTTCTTCATCATTGATTACTACATCTTGAAAAGTATATTCATTGGTTAGGAATTATATAATATTTAGATCATCATTAAATATTCTCTTTCTAGTAATGTTGTCATGTTAAGTTATGGTATGTTCTATGCTTATAGCAGTTTACTTATCTTTCTTATTATTATCCATAGATTAGCAGTCACATGTACATAAAGTAAAGTGCAGATAGAACATTAAATGATTGATAGAAAAACAAGCCAAGACAAGAGACACATGATGTGGCGGCTAGCCAGGGAAAAACCCCAATGTGGGGAACCTTTGATCAAATCTTCCTTTATCTTCAATAATTTAGCAAAGAGAAATAGTACACAAACCTTATTTACATCAGTAGCATCAAACCCTAGATCAGCCAAACTAGGGTAGATAATATCTTGCAAACCGACCGTTGGATCGGCTTGATTCCTTCACCAAAAAATGTGGCCTTCAGAGGTGATCCAGATTCACATACAGCACAGTTCTGAGGAGGGAGTCTGATGGTCAACGCTGGTCAAACTTCCGATCTGTAGTTGTAGTCCTAAATCTGCGTCCTTCCTTCCACACATGTGAGAGAAGAGTCTCTTTCTGTGAAGTAGGAGAAGAGCCTCTTTTCTACGCAGGAGAGAGAGAGAGATGTGATGAGATGAGTGTATCCAAATGAGGAAAATACCTCCTATATTCATACACAACTGTTGATGATTGAATAGATGCGACTGTTGGGCATCTGAGCCTACATGAGTTGTTGGTCAGCTTGATAATTATTCCATAATCAAAATAAATTCATATCTCCATAAATACTTATCAGAATCGGATGATATTTAGATCAATCCCACACCTCTCGACAAGAGGAATTGTAAAAATATTATCAACCATGAATAAGATGACCCACATGGAGTTTTGCCCTAGTTGCCAATTTTAACACTCCCTCTCAACTAGGGAGAACTCCATCGCAATTCGTCTGTCGGTCGCTACTATTCATCCATCAAATGCACTGCTCTGTACAGCTTGACCCTTGCTCTGCTCTGCTCTATCCTGCATAATTTTCTGTGTTCTATTTTTCCCTGTTTTAATTTGCTCTGCTCTGCTTTGTTTTGTTCTACCCTGTTCTAATCTGATCTGCTTTGCTCTGTTCTGCTGTGCTTTGTTTGAATTATGAAGAAGAAGAAATGATCGAGGATGTATCATACTGAATCAAAGTCAGTCTTAGAGTGTGTACCACTAGTCCCAGACCAGTTCTCAACCGACCTGAAGTCAGTGTCATAGTGGGTACAACTCCTACCACTAGTCCCAGACCAATATCATCCTCCACTGACTCAAAGTCAGTCTCAGAGTGTGTACCACTGGTCCCAGACCAGTCTCAACCCACCTAAAGTCAGCATCATAGTAGGTACCACTCCTACTACTGGTCCCAAACCAGTCCTCCACTGACCCGAAGTCAGTGTCAGAGTATGTACCACTGGTCCCAGACCAGTCTCAACCGACTCGAAGTCAGCGTCATAGTGGGTACAACTCCTACCACTGGTCCCAGACCAGTATCATTGATCCCAGATCAATGAAGGTCATCCAAGCATAGGGAGTACGGTAGATACAACAATGAAACCATCAGTACTACTATGGTCCCTATCCTCATTTCCTTGCTCATTGATCAGATGAGAGGTACTTCCCATGAGTCCTAGACTACATGGGTAGGATTCCTCGACAGGAGAACTAATCAATCTTGTCCTCACAGGAGAACTAATCATCCTGCTACACAATCGTCATGGAGAACACATCATCCAGAACTCACAGGAGAACTAATCATCCTGCTACATAATTTTCATGGAGAACACATCATCTAGACCTCACACGAGAACTAATCATCCTGCTACATAGTCGCCACAGGGTGTTACAGGGAAAGTTTTGATTCTTTTACCCTATGGTCATATGTCGCTCCAAGAAGTACCCTACACCCCTCGGAGCTACAAGAGCTCCATACATCATACAAGACCCTCATCAGAGGGTTTCTGAACAATACCAAGTCATTCTCGGAAAGTAAAAAATTTGACCTTTCCTAGGGGCTTTGTCAGAATGTCGGTGACCTGTTCATATGTATCGATATGTTGGAGCCTTATAGCTCCTTGCTGCACCATATCTCGAAAATAGTGATACTTGATATCGATATCCTTGGAGAGATCATTAAATATAGGATTCTCTGACAAACGAATCCCACTCTAGTTATCACATAGGATCACAGTGGTATCCAATGTAAATCCAAACAGCTCACTGAAGAGATTTCGTAACCAGACTACCTCACAGGTGGCCATGCTAGCAGCAATATACTCTACCTCGGCGGTGCTCAAAGCCACCAAATTCTGCTTCCTGCTCATCCAGGATATCGAAGTAGATCCCAAAGAGAAACAATACCCGGAAGTGCTCTTTCGGTCCACCACACTTCCTGCCCAGTTAGCATCAGTATACCCAAGTAGTCTCACATCTCTGGCAGTGTATCTTAACCCATAAGTAATTGTGCCACGAAGATATCTCAAAAAATTCTTGGCACCAATCCAATGTATGTGGTGAGGTCCAACCATATGTTGACTCAATGTGTTGACTGCGAAGCATATATCTGGACGGGAGTTCACTAAGAACATTAATGCTCCAACGAGTTTATGATACTCGGTGGCATTTTGTAAAACAGGTCCAGCAGCGTTGCCGCTTAACTTCTTAAAGTAAAACTTCATCGGGGTAGTTACAAGGTTGCGTTCCACCATACCGAATCTTTCCAATATCTTCACCACATATTTTCCTTGAGGTAGGAAATTGTCCCCTGTCTTCTACCGCACTTCAAGTCCTAGGAAATAGTGCATTAGTCCTAGGTCCTTCATTCCAAATTCAGAAGCCAATTCCCTCTTACATTTGTGAATGAGAGGGTTTGCACCTGTTAGAAAGAGGTCATCAACATATAGCACCAATATTAGAGGTTTGTCATCTACAACCTTAATGTAAAGGTTGGGATTAGCTTCACTCCTAGTGAATCCTGGCTTCATCAAGTAGCTATCGATCCTCTCATACCATGCTTGGAGTGCTTGCTTCAACCCATAGAGGGTATTCTTCAACCTGCACACAAGAGATTTTCAATCATAAATCTCAAATCCTTTGGGTTGCTCCACGTAGACCTCTTCTTTGATCGAACCATGCAAGAAAGAGGTCTTGAAATCCATCTGATGTAGGTTCCATCCTTGTGAAGCTGCAAGGGATATGATCAAGCGGATGGTGGTATATCTGGAAACAGGTGTAAATATCTCGTCATAGTCTATACCTTCCTTCTCGGAGAAGCCACGAGCGACAAAACGAGCCTTATACTTTTCCATACTTCCATATGCTGTATGCTTTATCTTATAAATCAATTTAGAAGTGACAAAAGTCTTGTTCTGGGGTCTGGGAACTACTTCCCAGACAACATTCTTCATAATAGACTCATATTCTTCGATCATAGAATCCTTCCATATTTGATGCTTGACGGCAAATGAGAATGATGAAGGCTCATTTTGTGTGATTGTGCTCATGATGGTTAGGTATCCCTGACACCTGTTGGGTTTCTTACTTTCACGGAAGGTTCCTCGGGGTGTAGTGTGTCCTTCAGCATCATCAAGTAGCCCCCTAAGCCAAGAGGGCCTCTTCCCAGAAGATGAAGGCTTAGGTGGATCAATAGGATCCATGGGTTCTTCCACATCAGGCATTGTTTCATCATCCTTTTCTTTCGATTCCCTGGTGTTGGCTTCTTGAGAGCTCCTCAAATTCGGAAAATTGTCCACCTTGCTGAGGGCCATATCTTCGTCAAAGGTGACATCATGACTAATCACGACTGCCCTTTGACTGGCTACATATATTCTATATCCCTTAGTATTTTCACCATAGCCCACGAAGATTCCTTTCTTTCCAGATGCACCCAATTTATTCCTTTTCTCTTTCGGCACATGAAAATATATAGGGCTTCCAAAAATTCTAAAATGAGATACGTAAGGTTTCTTACCGGTGAACATTTCTTTAGGAGTCTTGGAACCCAATTCTTGATGAGGGCATCCGTTTTGTACATATACAATGGTGTTTTTAGCTTTGGCCCATAGAAACTTCGGAAGTCTTTGATCATGGAGCATGGCACAGATAGCTTCCATAATCGCATGATTCTTCCTTTCCGCCACATTGTTCTATTCAGGAGTATATGGTGTAGTAGTCTCCCTCTTAATGCCAGCCTCTTTACAAAAGTCATGAAACTCGTTAGATTCATATTTAGTCCCATTATCAGTCCTTAAGATCTTGATTTACTTTTCAGTTTGATTCTTGATCTAGGCTTGAGATGTGTCACAAGACATGACACCTAGTGGACTTCCTCTGACCTGATATAATGAATCAACTCAAAACCCAAGAGTGAAGGCATTTTTAATATTGTTTTTCCATGCACATACCTTGCCATTGATGAAAGCCAGCTTGTAGCCTTTGTCTTCCATTGCCAAGATGGACACCAGGTTCTTTTTGAGGTCAGGCACATATAATACATCCTGTAAGTGGATCGTATTACCTTGATTCAATTTAAGAGAGACATTCCCTACACCTTTCACGGGATATTCCATATTATCTCCAAGGATAATTTCTAGGTTAGTTTCTTTCTCTATCAGATTCTGGAGAAATTCTTTGTAACCAGTGAAGTGCCTTGAGGCACCACTATCAATGAGCCAAATTCACATTGAGTCCAAAGTAGCAGAGGTAGATAGAGTAGCTGGTAGATAATATTCATCCTGCTTATTATCAACAGTGTTAGATTCATACCTGGAATTTCTAGCCTTCTTGAATGATTTTCCTCTTCCTTGACATCCAACACTCCTTTTACCTCTGCTATTACATTTGTCATTCCTTTGATAGCCATGAGAGGGATTTTGATCATCGTCCCGGTGTGAGTCCCTTCTATCAGGGCACTCCCTTGCATAGTGACCTGCTTTATCGCAAATGTAACATCGTCCTTTTCTTCCACCCTTAGGTCTAGCCTTTCTTTTTGATTTAGTCCCAGAATTATTTCTTTTCTTAGCATGAGAAGAAAAGGCAGCAGGAGGACCTTTAGGCATGGGCATTTCTTGCTCTTCTACCCTTGTTTCTTCTTGAATGCATCTAGCCATTAATTCCTCGAAACCAAGAATTACATTATTGTTAAGAAGAGTAGTCCTGAACATGTACCTGTTAGCTCTGCTATGCACTTATGCATTTGGAGAACCAAATTAATACTGTGGCCGTGTGTTTTTGCAAGAAAGGAGTTCGAAGCAGTTCATTTTATCCTTCCCCCTTTATTTGCTTTATACCCTTATAACTCTCGCCGCCCCTGTGTTCCTCCGTTTTCCACTAAATTTCTCCACAAACCCTGTATAAATCCTATTTCCCTCGGGTCTCGAGAGCATAGTTGAATCCATGAGTCCGTGGTTATATGACCGCGCGCATATAAAAAAGTGATATCGGCGAGGCCCTCCTCTGTCACATTTAACAATAAGCACGTGCTTTAAACCTTGGCCGTCCGATCATTTCCCGTGAGATCCGACAGTGTCCGCAGCTCCCGCTCCCATAACCTGCACGTTTGTTAGTCATAGGGGAAAGCGTTTTCCCACCAGACCCAACAGCCACGCATCACATTTATACTAGATCGCACCCCCGCAAAAGGATACCACCTGCCTCCCGTAAGCGGTGTGGGGAAACCACTTATCGCCTACATGTACGACCCCCGCTCATTAACCCTCGCATAGCTCTATCACCCGATGACTGTTGGATCTGCCCGCTCGCGATCCAACGACCCTCGTTCATCCGATCTTGATTTCTCTCGATAGCCACTGCAAGTTGATCTCCGCCATCCGTTTGTTTCATCCAATGGCTAGTATTGCCTTCTCGTCGCGCCCATGCATCCACCACGCAGTCCTAGTGCCCCAACCTCTACCATGTTTCTGAAGGAAGAAGGAGGTGAGAATCTGGTACCCTGGTCATTACTCTTCAACGAACGCATTCAAAGAGTAGCATGGCTGAGAAGAAAAAGGACGGCCTCAAGTAGATCAAAGCATTAATCAGTCATGGAGTTTCATGCATATTACACTCTACCTGCCTGAGAAGGACGACCAAGCAGCAGAAAGATCAAATCTTGTTCATTAAAGCACGTTGATTGTAACAGAGATCCATATCAAGCAGTTAATGTGGTAGGTGGTCCATTATGACCCCTCCACGCATAGGATAGCAGATATTTTGTAATCAACCTCCATATATACCCAAAAAGAAGATGTAATGAGGGTTGATGAATGTTATTTTGATGTAAAAAATCAACTTCTGGAGACTGTAACTACTATGATACCTGTAGCATTTGGTCTTCATTTTCAGCTAATACAAGCTTCTTTTGTTGTTAATCACTCACTTTCCACTTCTTCTTTGTTCCAGGTTGTACCTGTTATGCATTTTTCATGTGCTCTTGATGTTTAGCATTAGAGGGGCTGTCATCCCACATCTGTGTTAGAATCTAGTAAGTATTATTGAATGTGTATGTAGGTTTCTGTTGTTTTAATGCCAAAGAGCTGTCATCCTATCTGTGCATTAAGAAATAGATTTACAAACCTTTCTATTGGTTGGAGCCATCCATCACATGGTCTTGTGCATCTGCTAGTGTGGTCAGTATTCTCCATCTTCACCTGTTCCTCAAACTGTGAGTAATTGGTGTTCTAAAGCCTTGTAGTCTGGGGGTGTTCACCCATGTCTGGGGTTAAGCATAGTAGAAGTGGCTATCTGACTTGAATATGCATCATTCCTTCCATTCATCCACCATTTTCCAACATTTTTGTTGAGTTTGTAATGTTTCCAAGCATCTCTGATATACAACCTAAGAGAGTTTCTTGGGGTGATAACATTAATTGGCGTCATTTCCGGGGAGAGGAGATTGAAGCTCAGCTTCCCTGGGAGAACGACACAGTTCCAGATTTTGATGATAGATAAGGTCTAGGCATATTTCTGGTTGTAATAATCTATCTAACGACTCCACTAGAGGAAGACCAACCTTTGGTGACTCCACATTGAAGTTTTGGCTCAGTTTGTGAGACATACTTGAAGAAATCCTCAGAAATCACCAGCTGAATCAGTACTTGACCCTGAGAAGATTGTTAAGTCGAAGAAAGATTCACAGAAAGGGGCATCAGGATCAGATAAGCCTAAGAAATCTCATGCATCTTTGAAAGATAAAGTTATAGCTGAAGATATACAGTTTGAAGATTTAGAGCATAGCACTGTTAATAAAGAAATTCCTTCAGAGACTAATACAACCCCTTGTCCATCTAGTCCCCTATGAATCTCAGTACAAAGAAAGTTTCCCATATAGTCCAGAAAATCCCTTTGTCTCTGTCATCCACTTCATTGTTTCATACTACTCAATCTACTAGCATGCTTCCACATACCCCAATCATAACAGGCCAGCAAGCACCCACTAAGATAGAAAGAATTGTTGCTTCCAGATATGGACCTTTGATCTTGCTTGTTCCTTTGAATCCTATGCCTGTGGGAGAATATCAGAAATATATACCTAAGTTTACTGGCACAGAGGGAGTAAAAGATGAAGAATACCTAGAAGCTTTTTACAGTTATGCTGATAATTTAGATATAAGTGAAAATGATGTGTGGATGAGAGTTTTTGTTTAGAGCCTTGATGGAGAGGCTAGGAAGTGGTTCAGAGAATTACCCCAGAGAGCTATAACAGATATTGAAGCCTTAAATGATGTATTTTTGAAGCACTGAGGAGATAAGAAGGACTTGTTGTATTATCATACTGAGTTTGGTAACCTGAAAAGGGAAAATGGGGAATCATTGCCTGATTTTAATAAAAGATTCAATCGTATGTATAGTAAGATACCAGCTGAGGTAAAGTCTACCCCCACCTCTGCCAAACTCACTTATGCTAATGCTTTTGACTCTGATTTCAACCTGTTATTGAGAGAAAGAAGATGTGTCGCTCGAGCTGATATGCAGGATGCAACACTAGAGGTGGAATCCAATATTATGGCTGCAGAAAAGCTCAAAAGTCAAGCTGACAGAAGGAGGCAGAGAGGTCAGGCTTCTATCTCCTCTACATCATCTTTAGAACCCAAATTAAACAAAATGACTAAGATGATAGAGTCATTGGCTGCTGAAATATCTAAGCTGAAGGTTGAGCAAAATTCAGGAAAAGCAAGGCAACAAAACACATTTTCTCCAAGAAACCCAAATCCTTTCAGAAGTGCAAATGAACAGTTGCAAATTATTCAGAGGGGTGAAGAATCAAGAGAAGAACAGAAAGTTAAACCTCCTTTCCAAAATGTAGTCATGGAGGAGGAAAAATTTGAAGATAAGGATGAAATTCACTATATGGAAGATAAAGGCAGCACTACATTTTTGACATTGACTGCTTATTAAGAATATTCGCTGCATGAACAAGACAGTTAGGAGTGGGACAGAGAAGTTGTTCTACAAACTGAGGAGCAACGGTGATACAATCTGAGGTCAAATTCAAAAAATATCAAGGAGAATCCTGCCCAAAGAGCTGTTGTCCAAACAGAGTCACAAAATATCAGACAGACAAGACCAACAGCTGATCCAGCCATCCTCAAAGCACTAGTTCAACAGGTAAAAGGTTCTGATAAGTTATCTTCTTCTTTCAGCTTAGAGTCAGAAGTCCAGAAATTAAAAATATCTGTGACCCTGCTAGAGTTGGTGAAGAGTGACATGTTTAGAAAGCCTATCCTTGAGGCCCTTGAGCTGGAAACCACACAAACCTCCACTGAATCTGTCAATTTGTAAGATGACAAGCTTGCCATTATGCTTAGCCCCATGATTGAACCTGCTAATAATAATTCTCCATGTTTTTATGCCTCCTTGAACATTCATGACAAAATCCTCCACAATTGCCTGCTAGACATAGGGGCCAGCCGCAATCTAATGCCTAAAGCTATCATGGAAGAATTAGGCCTTGACATCACCAGACCATATCATGATTTATTTTCTTTTGATTCAAGAAAGATGAAATGTCTAGGATTGATTAAAGAATCTAGCCATTACCCTGACTCAGCTGCCCATGAAGAGTATGATGATGGATATTGTGGTAGCAGATGTTCCCCCTAAATTTGGCATGCTGTTGTCCAGAGGTTGGATTAAGAGACTAGGTGGCACATTACAGAATGACTTATCTTATGCCACAGTCCCAGTTTTTGGAGGAGAAAGTAGGAGATTGTACAGAGAAGAACAATTGGCATACATCATCAGTGAAGAGAAGAATCCTACTAATCATCCCATATATGCAGTGGACACTGATTTTGGAGCATCTATTCTCCAAATAGAATAATCTCACAAGGCCTCAATGCAGATCAGGAAACCAACAAATCAGGCCGAGAAAGAGCAAGGAAGTCGGGTTTGGGAGATGTTCTTTGATGGAGCATGTTCCAGGGAGACTGCAGGAGTAGGGGTGGTGCTAGTACCTCCAAAACAAGAAAACATACAACTGTCTTTTAATCTGGCTTTTCAGGTCACAAACAATATATCAGAGTATGAGGCTTTGCTATTGGGCCTTAATTCAGCAAAAGACAGAGGAATTAGAAGCATAAAGGTATTTAGAGATGCTGATTTGATCATTCAGCAAGTAAATAAAACATTTCGGGCAAAGCACCCAAGGCTGAAAGCGTACAGAGATGAGGTATGGAGACTCAAAGTTTCCTTTGAAAATTTTTGTATTTCATATATCCCTAGAGCCAAAAATCAACTTGTTGATTCCCTTGTTGTTTCTGCTAGTCTATTTATTTCTCCAATGCCTCCCAGACTGGTGTATGAAGTCCAAATGAAGTATAGACCATCCTTTCCTGATAATGTCCAGCATTAGAAAGTTTTCGATGATGATGATGAGTTAAATAGGTTTCTGCAAGTCATTGATGAGTTTTCCGAAATGCAAATTGACCAAGAGAATGAAGCCTTGTTAGAAAGCCCCAAATCCCAGCTTAGAAATAAAATTGGTAAAATTAGCATTGTCTAGCTTCCTAGTAATCATATTCCAAAGGGTATAATTCCTCTGTAAAGACTGTTTGACCAGAATGATGTGCCTTACAAGGCTTCCCAGAAAGAAGACCAATATGCAGTCCGTAAGCATGATATAGGGAGTCCAGGTCAAGCTAGATACATAAATTTTTTCACCCATTTATCTGCTGACCAAAGTGCTAAATATTGCAAATTAATGAAGCAATTTGTTGATGTGTTTCCCTGGGAGTATAGTGATCTGAAAATGTATGATAAGAAGATCGTCCAGCATAAAATCCCTCTAGAGAAAGACACCATTCCTTTTAAACAGACGCTGAGACCAATAAATCATATGCTTCTTCCTCTAATTGAAAAAGAAACTAAAATATTGTTGGCTACCAAGATTATAGTCCCTCTCAGATATTCCAAGTGGGTAGCCAACCTAGTAGTGGTGAGGAAGAAAAGTGGAGAAATCAGACTGTGTGTTGATTTCAGAAACTTGAACAAGTGCTCAAAGAAAGACAATTATCCCCTACCAAAGATGGAGCATTTGCTGCAAAAAGTCTCAGGAGCCAAAGTAATGTCTTTCTTGGACAATTTTTTTCAGGTTTTAATCAGATTGCTGTGCATCAAGATGACCACGAGAAGACTGCATTTACCACTCCTTGTGGCACTTTTATGTATGCCAAGATGCCTTTTGGATTGATGAATGCTGGAGAAACCTTTCAGAGAGCTATGAATATATCATTTGTGGGAGAGAAGGATAAATTTGTCCTTATCTACCTTGATGACATAATAGTATACTCCAGCAGCCATCAAAATCATCTGCAACATTTGAAAAAAGTGTTTCTGAAGTGCAGAAGGTTTGGGATTTCAGTCAATCCTAAAAAGTCACAATTTGCTTTAGAAGAAGGCAAGCTGTCAGGACATGTTGTTTCTGCTGCATGTGTTCAAATTGTGGGTCAAAGCAATATAGACTTTGTTAGTCCCAAGATCAAAGAAGGATATACAGTCCTTTCGGGGCAACATTTACTTTGTAAGGAGGTTTATCCTGAATTTTGCTGAATATGTGAAGCATATTACCTCCATGTTGAAGAAAGGGGCAGAAATCAAATGGACTGATATAGCAAGAAAATCATTTGATTCTACTAAAAAAGCTATTATGGAAGCTCCCACTTTAATAAGTCCGAATTACAACAAGGAATTCCATATATTTTCATTTGCCTCTGAAGACACCATTGCAGCAGCTTTATTATGAGCCGATGAAGAAGGTTCAGAACATCCAGTAGAATTTTTCAGCAAGAACTTGAGGGATGTTGAACTGAGGTATGATCTTATTGAAAAACATGCATATGCCCTTATCCAATCCTTGAAAGCTTTCAGAGTTTATATCTTGCATTCCAAGATAATTGCATATGTACCTTCTGCTGCAATAAAAGATGTCTTAACACAACCTGATGCTGATGGAAGAAGGGCTAAATGGATTGCAAAGCTAATTGAATTTAATATAGAACTGAAACCCACCAAGCTGGTCAGAGGTCAGGGTATTGCCAAGTTATTGGCTGAAGTAAATTGCAAATCATTAGATATTGATTTCCTATGCACAAGCAGAAAGTGGTCAAATAGATGAAGAAGAGGAAGCAGTTGAACCAGAGAGAAAGTAGTCAGTGGAAAAAAATATAACTTCTTGTGATTGGTATTCTGCAATAATTAATTTTTTGTTGAAGCTAGAAATTCCTTCAAGCCTTACTCAAAGTCCAGCCAGAACTATAAAGCTTAGGACAGCTAAATATTGCATTAATGAAAATCTGCTCTATTGGAGGGATCCAGCTGGAGTGATTTTGAGGTGTCTGGAAAAAGAACACTCAATAGAATTCATGCAGCAGTTTCATTCCAGCACGTGTGGAGGGCACCATTATTGTAAAACCACAGCCCATAAGATTCTCAGAGCTCGGTACTATTGGCCTACTTTATTTTCTGATGTATTTTCATTTGTTAAGTCTTGTGACAGGTGCCAAATATTTGAAGGAAAACTGCAGTTGAAGTCCCTGCCCTTAAAACCAATACATGCAAAAGGACCTTTTCAGCAACGAGGCTTGGATTTCATTGGAGAAATCAATCCACATTCCAGTGGCCAACACAGATGGATATTAGTAGCCACTGATTATTTCACTAAGTGGATTGAAGCAGTCCCTACTAGGAAGGTTGATCATAATGTGGTCATGAAGTTTTTGATTGAAAATATCTTTACCAGATTTGGTTGTCCATATAAATTAGTCACAGATAATGCAGCAGCCTTCAGGGCAAAGGAATTGGTGGAAATGTGTGATTCAATGGGTATTAAACTGGTTCATTCCACCTCATATTATCCTCAGGGGAATGGTCTGGTAGAATCTTCAAATAAAAGCCTAATAAGGATAATTAAAAAGTTGTTAGAAGACAATAAAAATAATTGGGATTCTAAGCTCAAGTATGCACTGTGGGCTGACAGAGTGACCATTAAAAAATCCACAGGGAATTCTCCTTTCAAGCTGGTATATGGTACTAAAGTTGTATTCCCAATTCAGCTAACTCTCCTTGTGGCAAAATTCCTTCAAACAGAACGAAATGAGGAAGAAGACATGACAAAGAGGATCACTGATTTAGTAGAAGTACATCATATTAGAGAACAACTGGCTGAAAAGGCTGCAGCACATCATAAAAAGATCAAGGATGCTTTTGACAGGAAGACAAAATTAGATAACTTTAGGGTTGAAGACTTGGTTATGAAATGGGATGCATTGAAAGAAAAGAAAGGCAATCATGGGAAGTTTGATGCTTTCTAGACAGGCCCTTTCATTATTTCATAGATTTAAGGGAACAACACCTTCATATTGAAAAGTATGGGAGGAGAGGCAGTTTTTGATGGCCCAGTTAATGGGCAGTTTTTGAAAAATTATGTTGTTTAAGGTCCTTGGCCTTAAAAGTTGTAAATATTTTGTTTTCATCAGTTTTGTGTAGTAAAAAGTAGACTCCACGCCCAATGGAACACTAGGAATTTTGGCTAATTTGTTTTCAACTGGAAAGGCAATGGTCTGCAAGTTCTTGAGACCTCACAGGGAGGATCTCATCCCCAAAAGGAGCTAGTGTTAGCTCTGCTATGCACTTATGCATTTGGAGAACCAAATTACTACTATGGTTGTGTGTTTTTGCAAGAAAGGAGCTCACAGCAATTCATTTTATCCTTCCCCCTTTATTTAATTTATACCCTTATAACTCCCACCACCCCTGTGTTCCTCCGTTTTCCACTAAATTTCTCCACAAACCCTGTATAAATCTTATTTCCCTCGGGTCTTGGGTGCATAGTTGAACCCATGAGTCCATGGTTATATGACCACATGCATATTAAAAAGTGCTATCGGCGAGGCCCTCCCCTGTCACATCAAACAATAAGCACGTGCTTTAAACCTTGGCCATCCGATCATTTCTCGCGAGATTCGACGGTGTCCGTAGCTCCCACTCCCGTAACATACACGCTTGTTAGTCAGAGGGGAAAGCGATTTCCCATCGGACCCAACAGCCACGCGTCACATTTGTACCAGATCACACCCCCGCATACGAATACCACCTGCCTCCCGTAAGCGGTGCAAGGAAACCGCTTACCACCTACACGTACGACCCCCGCTCATTAACCCTCGCGCAACTCTGTCACCCGATGACTGTTGGATCTGTCCGCTCGCAATCGAATGGCCCTCATTCATCCGATCCTAATTTCTCCTGATAACCACTGCAAATCGATCTCTGCCATCCGTCTATTTCATCCAACGGCTAGTATTGCCTTCCCGTCATGCCCATGCATCCGCCATGCAATCCTAGCGCCCCGACCTCTACCATATTTCCGAAGGAAGAAGGAGGTCAGAATCTGGTACCCTGTGCCATTACTCCTCAACAACTGTGTTCAAAGAGAAGCATGGCCGAGAAGAAAAAGGATGGCCTCAAGTAGATCAAAGCATTAATCAGTCATGGAGTTTCATGCATATTACACTCTACCTGCCTGAGAAGGACGACCAAGCAGCAGAAAGATAAAATCTTGTTCATTAAAGCATGCTGATTGTAGCAGAGATCCATATCAAGCAGTTAATGTGGTAGGTGGTCCATTATGACCCCTCCACGCATAGGATAGCAGATATTTTGTAATCAACCTCCATATATACCAAAAAAGAAGATGTAATGAGGTTTGATAAATGTTATTTTGATGTAAAAATTCAACTTCTGGAGACTGTAACTACTGTGATACCTGTAACATATGGTCTTCATTTTCAGCTAATACAATCTTCTTTTGCTATTAATCACTCACTTTCCACTTCTTCTTTGTTCCAAGTTGTGCCTGTTATGCATTTTTCATGTGCTCTTGATGTTTAGCATTAAAGGGGTTGTCATCCCACCTCTGTGTTAGAATCTAGTAAGTATTATTGAATGTGTATGCAGGTTTCTGTTGTTTTAATGCCAGAGAGCTGTCATCCTGTCTGTGCATTAGGAAATAGATTTATAGACCTTTCTACTGGTTGCAGTCGGCCATCACATGGTCTTGTACATCTGCTGGTGTGGTAAGTATTCTCCATCTTCACCTGTTCCTCAAACTGTGAGTAATTGGTGGTATAAAGCCTTGTAGTCTGAGGGTGTTCACCCATGTCTGGGGTTAAGCATAGTAGAAGTGGTTATCTGGTTTGAATATGCATCATTCCTTCCATTCATCCACCATTTTCCAACATTTTTGTTGAGTTTGTAATGTTCCCGAGCATCTCTGATATTCAACTTAGGAGAGTTTCTTAGGGTGATAACAGTACCATTCCGATGGTAATCCTCCAAGAGTCGTGAGTGCCATTTCCCTATCAGTAATAGTCTCCCCAATAGATAGGAGATCATTCCTGATCTCGGTGATTCTTAATAAGTATGCTTGCATACTCTCATCTTTGCCCTTCTTAATTTCATTCAACATATTTCTAAGAAACAAGACTTGATTTGCATCATTAAATTTAAATAAACTCACCAGTCTATCGTAGATTTCCTTAGAGGTGTTCAGGTCGAAGATGTAGGTCACCAAGAGCTTTTTTATAGAGTCCTAGATGATCTTCTTTGTTTTAACTTCGCTGGTTTTCCATTTTTTCCTAGCAGCAGCGAGTGCATTTGATGGAGGACAACAATATTCCCTCTCACATGGTCCAACACTCCTTGATCTTCTAAGGTTAGACCGATAGACATTTTCCATTCGTGATAGTCAGCTTTCTCACAAAGCTTGTCTTTGGCAGGGAAGAGTGTTGAGGACCCCATAGTTCTTTTAGGATAGCCTTGCTAATCTTCTCTTCGGTGATTGCTCTTGCTCTTGCTCGGGCTTTGTCTTCACCGCAGCTCTGATACCATGTTAAGTTATGGTATGTTCTATGCTTATAGCAGTTTACTTATCTTTCTTATTATTATCCACAGATTAGCAATCACATGTACATAAAGTAAAGTGTAGATAGAACATTAAACGATCGATAGAAAAACAAGCCAAGACAAGAGACACAAGATGTGGTGGCTAGCCAGGGACAAACCCCAATGTGGGGGAACCCTTTGAACAAATCTTCCTTTATCTTCAATAATTCAGCAGAGAGAAATAGTACATAAATCTGATTTACATCAGCAGCTACAAACCCTAGATTAGCCAAACTAGGGCAGACAATATCTTGCAAACCGACCATCAGATTGGCTTGATTCCTTCACCAAAAAATGCGGCCTTCAGATCAGATCCAGATTCACATACAGTGCAGTTCTGAGGAGGGGGTTTGATGGTCAACATTGGTCAAACTTCCGATCTGCAGTTGCAGCCCTAAATCTGTGTCCTTCCTTCCACACATCTGAGAGAAGAGTCTCTTTCTGCGCAGTAGGAGAAGAGCCTCTTTTCTGCGCAGGCGAGAGAGAGAGATGTGATGAGATGAGTGTATCCAAATGAAGAAAAGACCTCCTGTATTTATATAGAACTATTGATGATTGAATAGATGCGACTGTTGGGCTTCTGAGCCTACATGAGTTGTTGGTTGGCTTGATAATTATTCCATAATCAAAATAAATTCATGTCTCCATAAATACTTATCGGAATCGGATGATCTTTAGATAAATCCTACACCTCTCGATGCGAGGAATCTAATAAAAGTATTATCAGCCATAAATAAGATGACCCACATGGATTTTGGCCCTAGTTGCCAATTTTAACATTTTAGGAACTAATGAATAAGACACAATTCAATTAAAATACATCATTTAGTGGATCTAGTTTAGAAGAAAAATTAACCAACATACCAATAGCTACATTTTTCGAATGAGGAATAGAAGTGATATTAAAACCATCAAATTCATTAATTAAGTTCCATAATTCAAGCTTACATTTTCAAATGAGCTGATAAGTAGTGAATGCATTTTTTTACCTACCTCACAATTATCTATGAATCACTAAACATTTTCAAGGATTTACTTTTAAATAATTGTTTTTTTTAACCTTGAACTAAAGCCTCATATTTAGGAGTGTTCTAAGTGCATTCAAATTCAATCTTAAAGGAAAAAAAGTGGCCTTTTTTGTTCTAGATTATTCAAAATGCAATCATGTCCTATGTTTTCTTGTGACTTAGATCCATAAAAAAGATCCTAAATTGTCAGTATTTACATTTAAGTTAGTTGAAATACTACTTTTGACTACATATACTATGGCACAATTTCCATTTTTGTCAATGAAAGTGCAATGAAGGAGTTCATATTGTTTGTTTGATTCTAAAGGTGATTTTTTTGTGTATAATTCCCAATCTTACTTTCGAGAAAACTATTTCATAGAACTATTAGTTTGTTTATTTTCATTTGATCCTTCCAATTTTGCAATTTTTTTCTTCATATGAGCCTCTTGATCAATTTAAATCTAATATTGTTGTCCCTTCCATGGTAGCCATATATGAGATCAATTTGTGGTGAAATATTCCTTCAATTTTAAGACCAATCCCTACTAAGAAATCACCTTGAATAAAATGTATTTAAGTTCCCTAATAACTTTAACACTAGGCCTATCTAGTTGAGTAATTAAAGTATAGATATTGGTTAGAGTACCATCTATTTTGTTGTGTAGAAATTTCTCATTTCCCACCCCGGTTTTCAGTTTCTCCTTATTTCTCCCATATAGTTAAATGCCCTTTTCCATAACCATACATTTAACAAGCTGGAAAAAATAAATTTGCTGAAAACACAAATTCTGGAAATTTTACAGCATGCTGGAAATTGCAGAAATAAAAATCAGCAGTAATAAACATCCATTAAAACACATTTAAACACTGAGATTTTTGGTCAATGTGACCCTGGAAAAACCCCCTACAACTCTTGGGGAAAACCAGTTTGAGAGCTCTTCTTTATTTCTGGAAAATGCCTTTTTACAGTAAGAGAAATATTCAGCAAAAATTAGCAAGCAAACTTTTACAACTTATCTCAGCCTTGCTGAAACTCAGCCTTACTGAAACTCCGCCCCGCTGAAACTTCGATGTACAAACTTGCTGAAACTCCACCTTGCTGAAACTCCGCTGCTGAAACTCCACGCTGCTGAAACTCCGCAACTGAAACTTTGCTGCTGAAACTCCACAGCTCATTGTCTAGAAATCTCCCTTGCTCTCTTGTTCTCCTTCTCTCAATCTGCTCATGAAAGAATTAATGACCTTTTCCTCCTTTTCCTCCTTTAATCTAACCCCAAGTGACTTTTGGGTGATCCAAGTGACTTTTGGGTGATCCCTAAATCCAATGGCTGAAATAGATTGAGATCTAAGGCCGAGATTAAATGCTCATTTAAATCTCACTTTTTATTTTTTTATTCACCCCACTTTAATAAAGACCCACTTAGTCATTTATTTCCAAAGTCACTTTTCCTTTCTAATTTTTCATTGACTTTATAAAAGTCACTTTAAAATTAGACTTAGTAACTTTATCACTTAAAGTCACTTTTAAATTAGATTTAACTTTATAAAATTATAAAGTCACTTTAGGAGAAAAATTAAATTCTTTTGGACACTTTTCCCTAGGCCAAAGATCAAAGCCTAAGGGAACCACCTATCCTCCGGTACCAAATTTCAACATTTTGCATCCTTACCTTTGAAATTTCTCTTAAATCTACTAGGAAGTTAGGAACATTATGTTTATGGATTTTAAAGGTTAAAATAAAAGGAAATGTTTAAGACTTAGACCTGTTACCAATAATAACATCATGTACAACATCCTTTTGTTTTACTTGATATTATGTCCAATAATTTTCCATCACCACATTTTATAAGTTCAAGTTAAAATTAATAGGTTTAGGGCCAGTCTCTAGAGGAGTGATAAATTTCCAATAGAAAGGTATGAAAATTCTTGGGTTAGAAATATCTTCTCCATAGTTGTTATTTAAATCTACAATCTCATTGGATAATTTCTTAACCAAACGTAATACACTCTCCATGTTTGTGGGGTATTTATCTTAAAGCTCAATATTTGTTTTTAAGGGTTATTAGGTAGAATAATGAATTTCTTATAAGTGGTCATAATGTCTTTATTTTTTGGATTTCCTGCCAAGCATATTATTTCATTTCCACATTCTTCACATTTTTAGAACATTTTCATAAAGTGGTTTTACCTAGCTCTCTTGGAAAACTTGGCAATAGGCATGTGTAAAGAAAAAGTGTAATATTGAATCACTACTTCTTAAGCTAGGGCAAAGTTTATTAAAAATTTATTTAAAATGGTGGCGAAATGTTGGTGGGATTTTTTATTTCTTTTTTTTGGGGGTTGGGGGGGGGAGGTTCTCATCAAGCATGAGGTCAATTATATCATCTACAGTTTTAACAATTGTTTACCTTAGTTTGAGAAATGTTCTTATTAGCTCTATTTCATCTAGGCAATATTGGGGCAATATGTCACTGTTGTAGCGACTACAACCACCCTTCAAAAATTTTCCTATGCTTCGATTTTGGAGCCTTCCTTCTTAACTACAACAACTCTTTTTGCAGTGATCCAGGTATTCATGCTTCAACTGAGACTTATATTTTCATTTCCACTTGTGTTTTCTTGCTTAGTTGATTTTCTAACTCACAAGATGATCTTCTAACTTGGTCCCACAATAGTTCTAGCTTGCCCCCAGAAACTACACAAACCTTGAGGGCAACCAGCCTTGATGATGGGAATTTCATAGTCTTGACTATCAGTGAGCCTTGAGCCCAAAAATTATACATTCATGTGGAGGAATCCCAACACTGAGCCCAGAAATTGTGCAACCCTCACGACTTGGGAGGCTTACTACTAGTAGAAGTCTCGCTTGATCTTCTCTTTAATTCTAAAATTTCATTCGTAAGTGATTTTATAGTCTTGGTCAAGCTTTCAATATCTGATGAGTCCTTTTCTTTAGCCTTACTTGAAGATGGTTGAGACTTCCTATCGGTTTCTTTGGAGTCCTTTGATCCATCATCATTAGTAATGACTCCGATAGCACGTAAGTCTTTCTCGACGAAGATTTATTCTACAAATTTTAATGCCAATGTTTCCTTTGCATCCCTTTTAATGATTGAGGATATGTTAGTGGGTAAGGAAACAATGTAATAATAAATAATAATCGAATCATGCGATTTTGTTCCCTGGAGAAACTTGCCCAATATGCGATTGAACTTTTGATTAAAATCTTTCACTTTCTCATTTTCCCCCATCTTACTATGTCTGAGCTCTTTCAATAACATGGTGGGAGTCTTCTCATCAACAATTTCTCAACAAAGTCCCTCCAACTATGTACTGAATTGATAGGTAGACTATGGTACCATGTTGCTACTCTACCCTCTAATGTAAAGGAAGAATCCTACAAGCAACATGTTCATACCTTACCTCCAACATCCGTAGATGCATGTAGAAATTTTCAATATGATCTTCTTCCTTTACCTTCTTACCTGGATCAAACTTTGATAACGAATTTTCTGGATGTCTAGGAATTTTATGAAGGTTTTTTGGAAGAGCAAGAGGTCCTTGTGCCATCCAATCTAGATTCTGGTTATCCATGTCTTCATCTCTTGGTTCTTCCTACTTTTTGGAATATGTTTAGACTTCTCCTTGATTGTCTAAATTGTCGTTGAACTTGAAAAATTTGTCAGAAAGAACTGTGTCTTCCTCGTACCCTTCGTTAACAAGTGAAAGTTTTTCTTGCTCAATCGTGTCTTTAGAGGATTTCACTAATTGTTCAAGAGTGGCAAAAGCCAAATCTTCCACTGTCGAAGCTAATACACCGGTACAAGTTGTTTCTTTCTTCTTCAGATGGTTGTGGAGGTTTTGAGAAATAGGGAGTAAACCGATAGCTTTTTCAAACCGACGATTTATAGGTTGAATTGCCCAGAGTTGTTCTTAGGTGAATTAGTATGACAACAATCAACTTGGATGAAAAGACCCTCCTACTTTGGGGATAGGAGTTGGAATGGTGCTCAAAATGTTGCTACCTTGTCCGAAAGATTAATGGTTAGGATGTTGTAATAGAAATATTTGGGCACTACAACCCCAATCACATATGTCCATAAACCAAGGGCTTCTAAGTCCCTAAAAGTGTTGTTTCATACCCTAAAGGAGCAAGTTCAGTTGATTACATCATCTCCCAGAATTTTTCCATGAAAAACCACTCAGAACTGGTCAAATCAGGACCATACAGACTTCCCAGTGCAAAGGGTGCGATGCATCTCACTTGCCACATGTAAAAAGTGTGATGCATGCTGGAAAGCCCTTCTATAGGGTGCGATGAGCGAGAGCAGACAAATGGCACAAGCAGTTTGCTAGGTGGAGGCCTTGAGAATCTTCTAGAAGCTGCTCATTTGACACTTGCCTCCCTAAATTTTCCCAAGGATGAGTAAGAGATCATGAAATCTCCAAGTGGAAAAAAGAACTATCAGAGAGATGACACTAATCAAAATCCCAGAAGTTGACTCACCCCGCTGCAAATATCTATATATGGATCCCTCATCCCAGAGATCCAAAGGTTGGAATTTGGTAATTTGCAAAGAGGTGCTACTGGTTTCTCTTTGAAGACATTGTTGGGTGATCTTGCTTTGTGTGAGGTGAAGAGGGCTTTCAAGCTGGGAGGATGGCGTTGGGTCAGACCAAGTGGTTGTAATCCTCTCTTCTACTACTTTTACTAATAAAGCTATTTGAGTTTTCCTCCATATTCTTGTGTATCTCTGAATATTGTGTTGATATATGCATTTGTATGGTCAATATATATATGATCCTATATTGTTTACAGTGATAGATCTCTATGATTTGATGGTATTATGCTGCTGTGAATCTACAGGTGCTCTTCAAGTAGGACAAGTAAGGAAGCAATGGCGAGATTCTATCAAAGGAGAAAGGAAACAAGCAAGGAGCCAAGCGGAAGACTGAGGTTGGTACTCTCTGCTTCTTTCTCGTCTCTCTCTCATAAAGGAAAAACAAGTGACTTTAATCTGTTTGTTTCTAAGATAGCTACCCATCTTAGTGGGATTAGCAGCTCTAAATAGACACTAGATTTCCCGATAAAAAAATGGCGACTCCACTGGGGACGAATTAGTTTGATTGCTTGTCTCTATTTGTTTGATTCATAAACCATATACGGAGCCTGAAGTTAAGGCAGCTAACCTTCGAACTGCATTTTCTATGCAAGTGAAAAGTAGATCAATGTTGCTTCAGTCAATCTCTGGGTTTGTTTATGAACTGAACAATTAACTTTCAAACATCCTAAGTTCCCTAGAGGTAGCTCAAGTAACCTCATTAGATCAGCCACTGTACTTGTAGTTACTAACTATCATTTGCTCGGCCTAAATCCCTGAACTAAGCTGCAAACTGTGACCAAAAACCAAGTTAAAGTCTTGTCCCTGGACCATCGCACCTTCTCTTCTTGGAAATCTGGATGCATCGCACCTCCCGTGTGCAGTAGGTGGGATGCATCCCTGTTTCCATGTGTTATAGGTGCGATGATCAGACAAGACTAGTTCTGCCTCCAGATTTTGGTTTTTTCTTCACTCTCTTCAGCTTTATTCAGGAGTTTTGCTGTCTGTGATCAGTAGACCACTGTTGAAACCCCCTTCCTTTGCATCATCCAACCTCCATTGTGCAAAGATTTGTGAATGTTTTTATGTATTTTTCACCATTCACGGTTCTCATTTACAAAATGGTAGCTTAATCGAACTGTTGGCTTTGGATTTGAAAGTGTCGCAAGTGTCATTTTCAGTCAAGGAAAAGAATCCTTCTCTTTTTGATAGTCAATTACACTATTACTCTTGTATTTGATCTGAATTAATAGTAGTTCAAGTGTTGAAAGCAGTTTTCAATTCAAAATCGCAAAGAGTCGTCTTGTCTCCCTTTTGTTTTTTTGAAAAGAAAATCGTTAGTATTGTCGCTTTGAAAGAAGATATAGTTCAAATTTGTGCTTAGCATTCTTTTTGTCATTCACACATTAAGAAAGCGGAAAAAAAATACATGCATGTGCATTTGCATTTAGACTGCTTGTTTATTTTGATTTAGGACAGTGCATCTAGTGTGTGCTCTCTGCTCTATGTTGAATGGATTTCGTTTCTCTTTCCTTAGTAGCTAGGATTTTCATTGCAAAAAGAAGATTAAACGACTGTTTATCATCTTAGATTGCATTTTAGGAATCTACATCACGTGGTGAACCTTAAAGGTAAACTTCTTAAGAAATATCAACTATAAAATAAATTCAATGAACATAAAAACGCTTTGGAACCTAACGCACAACATCTAGAAGTCTAGGCTAGAGACATATTTCGGCGTCATAAAGCCTGGTAACTATCGCTTTCGTCGTAGGTTGGGTGATTCCTCCTCTTTGAGACGACAAGTGCTAGTAAGGACTTGTGCTCCCATGTATCTTCGAGTATATATTGGGAGACCACAATAGGCTATATCCTTTATCCTTAGGAAGCTGTGTCTGCTGCCCTATCGATCACAATGCATTGAACACAACATTCGCGAAGATTCACTGCCATACCGTAAAAAGTATTCTGCAGTTTTGCGATTGGTTTGGTAATCCCTCTGTCTAGATTTCCAGAGTAGTCTCTTTCATTCCTTTTCAGACTCCTTAAAGGAAAAGGTCCATCTGAGCACTTGTCACTTCAGGCTCATTAAAAATCGAAGGCGACTAGAGTCATCTTTAGCTTTTTCTCGACTCTTAAAAATTGAAAAAGCAAGTTGTGTCAAAGCGTCTAAAATTTATTTTAATTGGAATAATGTCACTATTCCCTTGTTGGTCTTAGGTTGAGAAAATGGAGTCCACCAACCAAGGATTTCCCCTCGGGGGAAATCCTAGTCCTTTCTCCTCTTGGGGAGATGTTGGTGCACCTCATATGGCCACATTGTCCCTTCTAAGACTGACAATTGGCCTGCCGGTATGGCTTTTCTCGACCTCTTTCGTTTAAAGCACCATGATTCCTGAACAATCAAATTAGCAAGTAGATTATACTAGAGTTACCCCCCCAACCTTCTACTTCATTTGTCTCTCCCTCCCCTTCTTCCTCTTCGCTTGGTGAAGATAGTAAAACTAAAAACCAAGTAACTGAGAAGAAGAAGAAGGAGCCAATGGCAAAAAGGGGCAACTGTGCATCGTCTAGCGAAAATCCACACACTGCACCATCCAAACCTAAATCTCCATGTGTCATCTGCAAAGGAGACCACTATCATCGAGATTGTCCTTGCATCCCACAGATCTTAAGGGGCTGGTCTCCCCGCTTGCACAATCCAGTGTCGTCAACCTCTGACTATCATGTTGAGAGTACACCATCAACTAGTGAAAACGAAGTCACCGAACATAAAGAAAAATCTAAATTTCCCTGCAAACTGTGTGGAGGCGATCATGCCCTCCACCGTTGTCCCTTCCTGGACGAAGCTAAAAGAGTCTTGGATAATTTTCCTGCGTCACCGCAACGACTCCCTCCTGGATACAAGAAACTCTTGCCGAATCCAATGCTAGTTGAAAATCTGACTGACCCACCTTTGTTGTCGGTTGAAGCACCTATCATTGAAGATAAACCCTCTGGGTCCACATCGGACCAAATTCAACAGGTCGAGATAGCAGTCGACCCCGTCTTGGCTTCATAAGATTTACCTTCAGATGATATAGTCACCAAAGAGAATGAGAACGACATCGTTCAAATTCTTTTCGTAAACACAGACTCCGATGAACATGGGGGCAATTTGCCCATTCCTTTACCGCAGGAAGGAAGTTCGTCAGAGTTATATTCAGCCGTTTATTCGGTCCCACCTCCAAGCAACCTAGTCGTTTACTTTGATTGGAACCTACTAGGCAGACCCCGTTTACCGTCTAATGTACCATTCCGAATCATAGTGCAAACTTACAGAATGGTCATGGTTGGTACCATCATAGATGAAGGGGCTTCTGTGAGTATCCTTTCCTCGACTGCTTGGAAAGCGCTTGGTTGGCCATCGCTTTTTCCTGAGATGCGAAATCTGACAGGCTTCGATAAAGGAACCAATCAGCCATTAGGGATCCTTCCAAGTTTGCCTATAACTTTGAGAAGGAAAACCGTTTATCTGAACGTAATGGTAGTCCAAGGACCTTTAGATTACAATCTACTCCTTGGGCGTGACTACATTTATAGCATGGGAGCTATTGTTTCCTCACTCTTTTGAGTGATGTGTTTTCCGCATGAAGGAAGAGTGGTCTAGCTTGTAGACCAGCTTTCATTCCCTGGTTCACACGTAGCTAATAGTCAAATGCCATCCCTAACAGGTCTTTTTGCATAAGGAATGTCTCATCAATCTCTAGTCCATCCACCTGATGAACGCGAGTGATTCGATGGTTGCAACTGAAACCCAGGGGGCATGCACCCTGGTCTACTTCGACAAGAAAACTTCAGGTATAGGGTAGATTTCCGCGGAGGATATATGACTGGTCTGATGCACCCGTCCATTTAGGAAAATGGGATTAGACTAGAATAATATACCTCTGTCAAAAGGTATGCCTTTCCCGATAGAGTGAGTGTTTTGTCTGCAAATTGAAGGGTAACCTGGGTATGCCTTCCCGATAGAGAAAGTGTTTTGTCTATAAATTGAAGGGTAACCTGGGTATGCCTTTCCCAACAAAGCAAGTGTTTTGTATGCAAATTGAAGGGTAACCTGGAAACTCTACTTCGCTATACCTGGGGGCATGTAAACTTTTTTGCGTGAAAGTGAAAAATGACCATTTATTTTCTTAGTTTGTAGGATCTTAACCCTTTAAACTCGTAGGATTGGTCGTTCATAGCTTACATAATAAAAGGAGTCGGATCATAATTTCGAATGGTGCAAGCTCCCTAAAAAATGAACCTATCGATGAGACATCATTATTATATGACTGGCACGAGAAGTTTTACGTAAAGTTCAAGCTCGTTAAAAATTAAACCTAGCAATGAGCATATGTTCCACCATAGTTTAATCTCATTAAAAAATGAACCCATATCAGGTAAATAACCATTGTGAATGATTATCATCAGCTTTTGAGCCTTGGTCATGTTCTTACCATCACCTCCACTCTGTTTTAGTCGATCATTTGCTTCCATTTGATTGTTTACCCCTTTTGAAGAACAACTGTGAAGAGTGACCCTATTAGCCACCTTCTTTGCACTGTCATGATTGGAAAAGTTCCAAACCTTACCTGGAACCAACTGCTATCTGAAAACATCACTCGTTCCTCAAAAAACGAGTCTCCTTTAAGATCTTTTCATCTGACTTGTAAAATATGAAAAGATTGCTGAGCAATTGGCCTCTCCAGCTCGTTAAAGTGATCGGAAGTGCTATCCCTCCTCTAGATTTTAATCTTTTTGGACCCGAGGGATCATTACATAAAAAGATCGAGCGTTTGTCTTGTTTGGCTCGTTAAAAATATCGAAAAGTCATCCCTTTCGCATTGTTTTATACTTTTTCGGACTTAAGGGATTATATTACGAAAAAGGAATATTGGAGTTTCCTTTCCGTCTCTTTTCAGACTCTCTAAAATTGAAAAGGACCGAGTTATCCTTGTCGTTAAACTCATTAAAACAATAGTGACAAACTTGTCCATTCAGACAAGAGAGAGTTCCACTATCGCTAGACTCATTAAAACATAGCGACGGGTTTTCCCAAAGGGAAAATTATAGAACAAGCATATGTTATCCTCCTCAAGCTTGACAAAAATAAAGAGGTACTGGTCAGAAATGACTGGGGAAAATTGGGAAGAAAACTTGAAGAAACTTTATTGGTAGCAGGTCGCTCTTGAACAGGACACTTTTCACTCCATCACCATGATTGAGTCGGGTTAGGTTATTTCGTTCACCGGTCATATCACCATTGGTCCACCGTACCATCCACTTTTGGGGTTAACGCTACCAATCCATTTCAGTGTCGCCGATATGTTCAAGAGAAGTCACTCAGAGAATTCACCTACCCAGCTTGTGTCTCATCCGCTGCAATACCTTCACGCTTCATTCTTTCATGACCACCACCCTGAACCTTGTATCATCAGATCGTTTTCACCTCTACAAAATCATTTGCTCTGTTCCATGTCATAGATGTGGGATCCATTAATGCCTTCCTACGACGGGTCACTTCTTGTCAACATCAGCTCATTATCCAAGAAGCCGACCTAGGGACAACCCTTCCAGTACTTTGAAGCTTGCATGCCTCAATGGCAAGTTTCTCACTTCCAGCGACAGATTTACATTAATGGCCTTCGAACGAAAGATTTTGTGTGGTGTTTGACATCGACTCATGTATTCACACCATGTGAATTGTACTGCAGTACCTTGAGGATCATCATTGTCATCGGTGATTCCTCTCGTGTCTGTTAACAGCTTACATCATTGGCTGGTAATCAGGTGATGTCCTTCCATGTTCGACATCAGAACATCTTTTCACATGGATCGACTTGTACTTTCAGGTGAAGATTGAATGAGTTTTGAAGACCCCGGATCTAGTTTCATCCATCCAGGCTGCGATATATTTAGGAAAATAAAGACATGAAATGTACATCATTGTTGCACAGATAATCATCCAAACTAAGGGATGATGGTTCTACTAGAATCATCAGTCTGCACACAGACGGTTGTCTGTCCTATGTACATGAAAATGAATTTATCAAGCTGAGCATGGGAATGCCCGCCTTAGCTAGATCATGAAAATATTATGAAGATAATGTATTGTATTGTATCTTATTACAGGTCACCTTCCAGTGCGAAAAACCTTGGATCCTCATTATAAAGCATTTCACCCGACATCAAAATATTTACGACCTCATGCTTTAGGGGGCAACTGTTATAGACATATTTGGGTACTGCAACCCCAATCACATATGTCCATAAACCAAGGGCTTCTAAGTCCATAAAAGTGTTGTTTCATACCCTAAAGGAGCAAGGTCAGCTAATTACATCATCTCCCAGAAGTTTTCCATGAAAAACCACTCAGAACTGGTCAAAGCAGGACCATACAGATTGCCCAGTGCAAAGGGTGCAATGCATCTCACCTCCCACATGAAAAAAGTGCGATGCATACTGGAAATCCATTCTGTAGGGTGCGATGAGCGAGAGCAGACAAATGGCACAAGCAGTTTGCTAGGTGGAGACCTTGAGAATCTTCTAGAAGATATTCATTTGACACTTGCTTCCCTGAATTCGCCCAAGGATGAGTAAGAGATCATGAAATCTCCAAGTGGAACCAAGAACTATCAGAGAGATGACACTAATCAAAATCCCAGAAGCTAACTCACCCCCCTGCAAATATCTATATATGGATCCCTCATCCCAGAGATCCAAAGGTTGGAATTTGGTAATTTGCAAAGAGGTGCTACTGGTTTCTCTTTGAAGACATTGTTGGGTGATCTTGCTTTGTGTGAGGTGAAGAGGGCCTTCAAGCTGGGAGGATGGCGTTGGGTCAAACCAAGTGGTTGTAATCCTCTCTTCTACTACTTTTACTAATAAAGCTATTTGAGTTTTCCTCCATATTCTTGTGTATCTCTGAATATTGTGTTGATATATGCATTTGTATGGTCAATATATATCTGATCCTATATTGTTTACAGTGATAGATCTCTATGCTTTGATGGTATTATGCTGCTGTGAATCTATAGGTTCTCTTGAAGCGGGACAAGTAAGGAAACAGTGGCGAGATTCTGTCAAAGGAGAAAGGAAACAAGCAAGGAGCCAAGCGGAAGACTGAGGTTGGTACTCTCTGCTTCTTTCTCATCTCTCTCTCATAAAGGAAAAACAAGTGACTTTAATCTGTTTGTTTCTATTATCACTTAGAACTATAGACATTTGTATATAATCCTTTGTGCAAGTTCACTGTCAAAAAAAGTTTGTGTCAAATGGTTTTTGTCCTATGTTTCTTACTTAGGGTTGAATTTTTAAAGGTGTTTGATGTAAATCGTTCTCTAATCCTATTGGTCATCCTCCATCATGATTGCAAAAGCCATGTCTTGTCTTATCTATGTCACTGATCCTTTCCGTAATTTCGCAGCGCAGTCTCATTGGTTAGTTTTGCAGCGTAATCATTGCTTAGCCATTTCGTAGCGCGTCAGCATCAAGCCGTTTCACAGCGCATTATGCCAATTCATAACTAACTGCGCTACGAAATCGCAGATTCGTGCTTTTTGCAGCGTATATTCCTAAAAGGGTCAAGTCTGTTGATGAGTCATCACTTTCGTCCGTTCATGTCAGTTGGCGTACCTCCCAAACACTCATTAACCATCACTCCACCAATAGATTTGTAGGCATGCACATAAATATTATTCAAATTGGTTTTACCGTGCATAGATTTTTTATGATGATCTTAAATGATGCGTAAGCGGCCAGCCTGTGTGATGAGATATTTGAATTGCAAGCGAGCCCGAGTTTTTTCAAGTGAGCCTGATTACAAGCGAGCCCGAGTGAAAAAGAATTGAATCATCAGTTTAGTTGAAGCTGTTGGTAATTGACTGTGCGGAAATTTCAAAGGCAAAATGGAGAGGAAAGAACATAGGTCGGGAAAATGTCAGAGAACAGAGTCTGAGGGTATGGACCTAGCATTAAGAGATGAAGGCGTGAAGAAAGCCTTCAAGGATGCTGGCTGTTGGAATTTCTGTAAGAAGCTGCAAGGTGGCCATGCTCAGGTAACAAAGGATTTTACTCTAAATTTTACCGGTTTGAATTCTAAAATAGCTATGTTAGAGGTTCAAGTGTCTCCGGAGGCAATTGCTGTTGTAACTGAGATCCCAAGAGGGGGGCAGGAGTGGTTTAAGAACTTTAAATTTGATATGAACCCCTGCAAAGAGTTTCTAAAAGAGGCATATGTGAATGAAGACCTAACAAAAGCAGTGCCTAGAAACTATGTTAAGGAGCACTATGCCCTTCTTCTCACCTGTATTCAAAAGTACTTAACCTGTGAGGGAAGATATAATAAGGTCTACTCCTATCACTTCAAGTTGCTGTTGCATTTTACTGGTAAAGCATCCATAGATATTCCATTTTACTTGTTTCGCAGTCTCAGCAAAATGTGTGACAAAGTGCAATTAAGAAAGGATGACTGTGAAACATCGTTATTTCACCATGGTTTGGTTAAATTGTTAGTGCTGGATGGTCTTCAGAAAATTGGTAGAGACTGGAACTCTTTCATCTTCATGGCTGGTTTCCAAAGTAAAACAGGTCTTACTCCACAGCCAGTTAGAGAAAAAGAAAAATCAGTTGATGAAGAGCCCACGATAGCCGAGCTTCGAAAGGAGGCAAAAGATAAAAAGAAGGCCAAGTCACAGTTGGGAAAATCAGTGAAGCCACTGATCATTAAAGAGCAGCCTCAGCCATCATCAAAAGAAGAAGCTAAGCATAAGAAAGTTGTACCTGGACCAAGTGAATCTGAAACAGTGTCAGGAGTTAGGACAAGGAGTCAAATAAGCAAAGAAAAAGGCAACGCATTAGCTGTTGAGGAAAGCCCGATATCTAAGGCCAGCTTGAGTGATTTGCTTGAGGCCATTGAGTTTGAGCAGGTTGAACTAGTGCATATTGAACCAATGCACATTGATTTGACTCAATCATCACCAGAAAGCACTAAGAAATCTAAAGCTTCAAAAAGGCTGAGGTTTGATGAACCAGGTGATGAATTTATCTTCAAACCAAGAAGACCTGTTACAAGAAAACAAGTAAGGGAAGCTGAGAAACTGCCTAGAGCAGAGGAAGTTGAAAAATTGCCCAGAACAGAGGTAGCAGAGGAAATTAAGCAAAAAGGAAAGAATAGAACAGTCATTATTTCCCAAGGAGGTAACATTATAGCCATAAAAAACCAGTTGGAGGCAGCAAAAATTGAAATTGCTAAGGTGAAGAATGCCACTAGGGAATTTGCAGTCAGGTATGCAAATTATCGAAGAGCTGTATTGAAAGGAAGTAAAAACCTAGTAGGCCAGGTGGATTCGGTAGCTGATGTTTATACATGGACAATTCCAGCTCTCAAACAGGCCAAACTCATCAGAAAAATAAACATGCATTTAAGAGCTGAAAACAAAGCCTTGAGGAAGGAGGTTGCAGACTTAAAAGTACAGCTAGGTCAAATAGCTGCTAATTGATGTTGTTGTTCAAAGTAAGATGTTGTTCTAAGTTTTGTTAAATTTTGGCTTAGTTTCATTATTTTGAGGACATATAGATCTCTGCCACATGTAAAGGAGGTTTAAAGAATTTAAAGGCCCAAGCAGCAAATACCTAAGGGCAAATACACACTGTTTTAGCAAATTCAGTAGTTTCGTAGCGCGCTACGAAACTGCTGTAGGTGTTGTTTTTAGCGCAGACAAACAGTTTGATGAAGTGACCGGAAATTTTCAAGGGAAACCACCCAAGGGACATATAGGAAACCAAATGAAGTTGGCATAGCCATTCAAATAATGACAGGTGTGCCTTTTGTAAAAGTGAAATGTTTTGGCTCAAGTTAAAGTTTTGATGATAAAGGCACTTTATTACCGGTCATTAGGGTTTGGAAGGAGTTGCATACGAGGATTCTTGGCTTGCATACCTGTCCATCAACGAAGCCTCCAACGCATCTGGAAACATGATGGTGCTCTACATTTTTGGGATATTAAAGAGCTGGAAACATGCTGCTGCATTTTCGAATAAGTGGTGGAAGACAAAGACCGGAAAAACAGGGGTTTTTCTCCTAACATTACTAAACCATCAAAGCATTCAGCATCCAAAGCTAGCGTGGAACATTGAATCATCCTCTCAGTCATCTCGGCCAAGCTAAAAGGAGACAGGTGTCAGAGAACAAGAAGGAATCATGCTACGAGGAAGATAGAGTTAGAGTTATAGGTTAAATAGGACTCTTTAAAACTCTAGTTTAGCACTTTCTGTATTTAATGAGTCAGTTAAATAGCAGATAGGGGTCATTAATGGCAGTCATCGAGCTCCCCTCATGCTGGAGGAGGAAGCTCAAAGTAGTTAAAGTTATGTTTCTATATATAGATGAAACTTTGATGTAATGAGGGTTGGATATTTGAGAAAACAGAGTATTGTTTTTGGCTTGTGTAAAAATCAGTTTCAGTAATACAATTTGCTGCTTATCTTCTCAGGATTCATACAGTGTTTCAAATGCTCAAGATATGTGGTTTTGCTTTATCCTTTATGTTTTTACAGTTGTATAAATACACAATCACTCAGAATTCACTTTGCTGCTCTGATTTCCTGTGTGTATTTGTAAGCTGAGGTTTCTATGAGATGTGTTTTGAGTATTTAAACATCACATGCCCTGACTTCTATGTATGAGTAGTGTTATAGTTTATTGAAGGATGTTTAACTCCATAAGCCCAATTGAAGTCTTTTTAATGTCTGTCTAGCCAACTTGTTTGTTAAATTCACTTTATAAGAGTTAGCCATCTAATCAATAATCAAAATCAATAACTTTTTTGAGAGAGCCCTCTCAGGCTAAGGAGGCTAAGCCTTAGTCAGAAGATTGGTCTGAAACAGTTACACAGAGTCTACCTGATCATCAGCCCTTTAGTGCTTGATTTTGTGATAACAGTTTCTAAGATAGCTACCCATCTTAGTGGGACTAGCAGCTCTGAATAGACACTAGATTTCCCGATAACAGATGTGCAAAGTTGTTAGCCATAAAAAAAATTGGTCACCCTCCTTCTAGTACTAGAATGTTGACACCGCTGGATATCGACAACATACAGGGGATCTCCCTAATATGAGGTCCCAATTAGACCTCACACCATTTGTTCTAGCAGTCCCATCTGAAACATGACCTGACTACTGTTTACTTAAATATATGCCTGGGCTTAAGCTGTCAGCATGAGAGAGAAACACATAGGTGCTTTTGAATGAGCAAGAAAGTGTGCCTTGTGAATGTTCAATTGCAAATGTATCAAGGTTATTTCCCTACGAGGGCGAAGCAAAGTGAGGCTATACGAGGGAAGTAAGTACTACCCTAATGGAGACACACACAAATGAGAAAAAATAGTCCAACATCAAGCGAAATAGTTCACATAGATGTGACGATCATTAAAATAATTACAACACATTTCCAATGAGTTAAGAAATAAAGTCACCCAAATAGTTCAATTACTATAGTACATGTGAAAGGGAACATGAACCATAAACATTTAAAGAATAGTCTTAGAAACATCCACAATCCATGCGTGAAAATGCGTTGGACAAAAAGGCTTCAATATTAAGCAAAAGTTCAAAGATACATAAATACAGTGAACATCACCAACTCCAATAGTGGAGCATTAGAGCCACTACTTTCTCCCCAAAAATACTAACTCTATCTCTCTAATGCCTTGTGGGAGAAGCCAAGGTTAAAAGTATTTTACATGAGAAACAAGGATCCTTTTTTTAACTTGAGGCATGAACTTTCACATCCTCATGACTCTTGACTTTCCATCTACTAATGACTTTTGGACTTATAAGACTTTTGGAATTCCAAATGACTTTTTGAATTACATATGACTTTTGGTATTACATGTTTGTTGGACTTCCATGGCCCTTTTGTCCATACATGACTCTTGGACTTCCACTTATTTGTCTTTACAATTATATAAAATTACATCATAACTTCCACATCATCATGTGCTGAAGACGTGGCGTGTCACTATCCTTGATGATTGGGACTAATAGTGACCGATGACATGGACTTTCTTCAATGATGACATGGTTTCCATTCGTGCATGCAACTTCTGATCATTGATGTCTTCACCATCCAAAGTGTCTTTGATCTAATGGAGGCTTCAGAGTATTTTGATCATCAAGATCTCAATCTCGTCTATGTTCTCCAATTCTTCCTTTGTTTGCCTTGATTGACCGATCCTCTTCATGTGTGCTTGCCACACTATTCCTGGAATACCTGTAACTACAATCATTCATGACAAGCAACTAGAAACCTGAAAATATCCTATTCTAACATGTTTTGTGCATATTTTTTTTCATGCCTTATCATTGCACCTGAAAGGGAGAAGGAGGGCTTCTGGGTGCAAGGGGTCACTTCAAAAGGCTGAAGGGTTGAAGAGGGAAGGCTGAAGGGCATCGACATGTTGAAGAATCTAGGGCAAAGTAGTGTAGTGTGATTCTTCGTTACCTGATAACAATTTTTGGAGTCTTTTTACTTTTATTTTTATCTTATTCTTCTTCTTCTTATTATTAGTGTATATGTGTGTACTTCATCAAACTACTACTATAACATAAAAACAAGAACACAAGATGTTGGCTCTCTGCCAAGGCCAAAACCTCTCTAATATTGAGAGGAAAACCCTTTAGTGAATTTATATTATTGAAGCTTCTATTGATCAATGCCAAACCCTAGACCCCTGACAAAGAGATCCTCCAAGCACAAGTAGAGTCTTCACTCCTTTCTGCACCTTCTACCTCAGCACTTCTTCTAGAACTTTGTCTTCCAACACTTCGTCTTCCAATTAGAGTCCTTTCACCTTAGAGAGATGGGCTCCTTTGCTAGGCTTGCGAGTCCTTGGAGGCTTGACCTCTCACCCAAACAAAGGACTGTTAGCTATTTTCATACCCTAACTACACCTCGCATGTGTGATTGTTTATAGCCCTAGAAACAGTCCTTTATACTTCAGTTTTCTACTTCCTTACTTCGCTTGAGAGTCCTTCTTCCACGTTGGAGTAGGAGGCCTTGTAGGCCTAGTTTTAGCCTAAAACAAAGTGAGATATGCAACTTTGATTTTACCGTTGTGATAGTTGTAGGCTTTCCTTCATTTCCTCTCATGTGTGGTTGTGTATGCCCTAGGAAAAAAGTCTCTTAAACTTTGTCGTTTCTCCTTCTTTCTTCACTGCACCTTGTAGACATTTTATCTCGACTTACTTCACTTCTCCTTGTCTTATATCGTTTTTGGAGTTCAAAGCTCAAGTTGTGCATTCTAATTGGAGTGGACAACCTCTATAAATAGAGGATTTTCCCTCCATTTAAGCTGATTTGACTGACTGATTTTAGGTCGACTTGTCCTCTTATTTGTAGGTCGACTTTGCGGGGAGTTTGGTGGCTGATTTGTTAAGCAGACTTCAGATAGTTTCCATGGTGTTGTAGCATGCTTGAAGGAGCTTCTTGAAGGTGTCATTTCCTAGGAGTAGACCTGACTTTTATTGGATGTTTTCCCTTTGACTTTAATATATATTTATACATAGTGTAACATGCCCTTAAGGCCTTCAATATCTTCTCTTGACTATTTGACTCACCTATAACACTTTGACATGTGTTAGATCTACTTCAATGAGCAAGAAACTCATTGTCATATATTATAAAAATAACATTTCTTTTCTTGAATATGTACAAATATCAAAAGTACATTTATGAAGACCGAACCTAGTTACACTTCCTTCAACACTCCCTCTTAACTAGGGAGGTATTCATAAAACATCACAAGGTGTTTGGCTATTATCAATCTTGAAGAATTCACATAAGAGAAACTAGAGTAGCAATCCATCTGTTATAGCATCATATCCATCAAAATTGTCATAGTGCAAGGCCTTAACTAACAACTCAATATCTTTATGAGACCATGAGCTACAATGTTGGTGAGACCATTGATTTATAGACACCTTCATCATTCTCTCTCAAGGTACATACCCACCTGGGTGTTCTCCGAGTATGACCTTCTAGGACTCTTCTTATCTTGGGTTCCCAACCCTCAAAGAATATCAGTCCTCCTGCCTACTCTTGTCTTGGATACCCTACACATCCTCAAAGAGTATCAAATTCCAGATGATTACCTAATCCTCCCATTATTTCTTCCCAAGCGAAAACAAGTATGTTTTTTACTATATTGTGTCTACATTTCCATTCATGGCCTTCATATGGACTTACGGTTGTTAGTCCTAGTCTAATGCATGACCCATGAAATGGAAAACACAATTTTCACCCCTTTGTAATCAGGGGTGATTCAAAACTCCCTCTTGTTCAGGGACTTGTCAGAGCTCCCTCTTAACTGGGGATTCTTTCCTTCACCAGCAGCTTCTTCTTCGTGGGTCCTTCAGCTGCTTGATCTCCTTCCTTTCTTGATGTCATGAAGTATTTGTTCAAACTTATTCTAGGTAGGGCACCATCCATCGATAACTTTCCATATTGGTTTGTCATGTTATTGCTTTTGTGGAAAGTGACTATCAAGTGTTTCTTGTCATCTTGGCTACTCCTTTGTCATCGTGTCCATGCTTAGGGATACTCTCCTCATGGATGTTTGTACTTTCTAGATTACATGTTAGTAGCCCATCATGAATTAATCCCGATATTTATTCAACATTGCCTTTTATTTTGTTGGATGGCTCCTTCATCACGACATCTCTGTAGAGTAGAATCAGTTATCTGCACCTTTATATCTTCAAGGCCTTCATAGGTATCAAGGGTCCTTTCTACCTTTATCAGAGTTGTCTTGCCTTCTTTCAAGAGATATATTTCAAGGTGTTAGAGTCGGTCTGGTCAGTCCTCTGTCAGAGATCAAAACTCTTTATGCATTTCATTTTTAGGTGTCCCGCTCCATTCACTCAGCTGCATTCCACTAGGGGGCATGCCATAATCTGACGGAAAAGGTCATGCTAGTCATTTCCCCTCATATCTGGCTCCTGTTGGCTTTGATCTTTTGTTAATGATCACCAAAGTCCATGACAGTCAAGGTCTGGTCCTTTAATGCACAAAGGTCATTTTCAATCATTAGGTCTAGGTATTTATCAGTTTGGTCTTTAAATATGTCCAGTAAAGCCATGCAGGCCAGAGAGAGGCCCTTACAAAGTAATGATTCACATTGTTTCATCGTCATATTGATAAACTTCGACTATTCTTCAAAACTCCGTTTTGAAGAAAAGTCAAATAGTGTCATTGGTGATAAAATTTTCAAAGAGATCGACAGTTGATTTCTCCAGGCGCAGTCATGGTTTCCGTGGCCAAATGCCCTGTCATGCAATCCCTGCAAAGAGTGCCAAAAATTTCATCATTTGAGTTAAAATTTCAGAGGAAAAGTGAAAATCAGGGTTGTTTTAAGTCAGCGAAAAAGTGTCAAAACATAACATTAGAAAAATGGGTTTTTGAAAAAAGCAAAATTTAAATCATGACCTCCAAGTCTTTATACACAAGTTTACATCAAAAATCAAAGTCATTGTGCAATCAAAGGCATAGGGAAAACATTGCAAAGTCGTGGAGTGTGCATCATGCGTTTTGGAGCAAAGTTGGAGGCGGTTTCAGCGCGCGGCGCATATAGACTGGGGCGCGGCGCACACACAGGGCGCGGCGCACACAGAGCCCGCCCACAGTGCAATTTTCTAACTGGCGCGGCGCACACCCAGGGCGCGGCGCACTGGGTTTTGTGCGCGGCGCACACAGACAAAGGGCCAGAAACTTGCCAAAACTCCCTCAAATCTTTTGTGGATGCCCATCAGCTTGAGAGGTAGGCTCTATAACATCAATGGTTCCTCAAATTATGTAAATGATATAGTGATGTATGCCTACGATTGAAATGCAACAAAACTCATAAATCAACCACAAGAAAACACAAAGGGCCATTTTTGCTAGGGTTGTGTAATTGTGTTGTTGATGCCAAGGTCCCATTTTCCCTTCCTTACCATTTTTCCTTATTCCCCCATGCCATTTTTCCTATTATCACTACCCTAAAACACTACCAAACCCTATTCCCTTCCCCCTCCTCCTATTGGTCAATACAAACCCCAAACCCTACCTTATAAAAACCCCAAACCCTGCCTTGTCAAACCCCCTACATATCCCTAAACGAACTTCCCCCCATGACCCCTATTCCCATCACATTACTCCCTTCCTAATACTCCCTTTGTTTCATTGTTCCCCTTGGTGGCAGATATCACAAACAACACCCAACTTCACCATCATCAAAGGGCAGCCTAAGTACAATATATAAACAACAGTCATGGCATCTGAGGGTTCATCAGAGTATGAGGTGGAAACTCACAGCGATAAAGCTTCAGGAGAATAGGCCCCCAGGAGACATCACAAGAGTGGCAAACATGTTAGGGATGAGCCAAACACCCTCACGGAATTGCAGGCATGCCCTCTTGCTGTGTCATGTTTCCAGCACCTAGCATGTTTTGAATTTTTTCAAAGGGTAGCTAACGTTAGAGTTCATCATGAGTTGGCCCATCTTTTTGTGCTTCATCTACATGGAGGTCAGTCTATCTTGGCCGGGTTCACCTTCACATTGACACCCGAAACTATCTCAGTGGCAACAGGCATACCAAATGTTGGAGAACAGTGGCATAAGAAGAAGGTAGATAGGCAATACTATGAGCCTTACATTAAGGCCAGTTGTTTGAGGCACCTCACAAGAGTCTTCCCATTCAGATATTTGAAAGATGAGTATGCTCCACTCATGAGGTTGATCATGAAGTACTTCAGTTGTGAGGGGAGATTCTCTCGCCTATATGCCTATCACATTAGGTTGCTCATGCACTTTACCAGGGTGTGGATGATGAACCTCCCATTTTTCATTTGTAGGAACATAGAGAGGATGAACAATTTCATGCAGCATAAGACTCCTCAGCAGCAACTTAACAGTGTTTATCACTTTGCTCTTATCCGGACTTTGGTGGATCATCAGTTGGTATTGCAGGGCATTTCTTGGGAGGACTTCATCTCCCGGGACTTCTTCAACACTCCACAGGTATTATCAGAGGCAGAGCATGAGATAGGTCGTCCTTCTCATCAGTATGAGTGCCATGAGACCGCTACTATGCAAGTATTCATCACCTAATAGAGAGGCAGTAGACATTTTTTTGCAGCGGAAAAGTGAGTGTTATCTCCACCCGAGGTGGAAGGGGCCTCGCTTCCTACATCGACGACACAGGAATAGGACAGAGGTAAGGAGCCAATGCATGATGAGGGGCCTTCAGGTGAGCCATCAGGTGAACGAGAGACATAATTCATTCTCCTTCATGATGATGAGACAGATACAAAACCGACAAATGCAAAGCTTAGAGAGATCATCCAGGAGCAGCAATCAGTGATTGAGGCCTTATCCCCTGACTTGGAGAGGGCTAATTGGAACATGAAATACTTGGAGTAGAGGAACAAATAGCTGGAGGATCAACGGGTGATCATGGAGCTACAAAACATTCGTGAGCATCGCCAAGCTGCACAAAGAAGAAGAGTTGAGCTCACGTCATTGGAGCAAGAGATCAATGAGGATCGGGAGGCCAATCTAGAGAGAGTTAACATGCACTTGGAGAGGTTGCTAGACAAGGCTGACAAGGACCATGCCTTACTGAGACACATGGCTTTCCATTACAGGGCACGAAACATGAGTGCAAGGGCTCGGATAAAGAGCTTGAAGGCAAAATTGAGAAAAGCAACAAAAGAGGCAAAAGAGGCAAAAGAGAAAGATTGGCTTCGAATCTTGTCTGAAGCTTCCTTGGCATAGCATAGAACTTCATAGAGGACCTCCAGCCCAAATTTCAAGAAATTTGGGGAAATTTTGGTCACATGACAAATTTTTGGGCAAAACACAGGTTTTTTCTCCCTGTGCGGCGCGACACTAAAAATTGGGAGCTCCAAATGAAGAATGGTTTGCATTTTTGGATTCAGCATGAAAAATCACGACTACTAGTGCTTGGACAAGAAATTTGGGCAAGATTTGAGTCTCCAAGAGGTCAAAAACACCCAAAAAATGACCTCTCTGCCCCTATTTTGACACACAAGAAGCAGTCTTGGGAGAATGAATATTTGGAGGGGCAAATGAGCACCAAATTCAGAAATTCCACTTGGGTTAGAAAGTAGATAGGACAGGCTTTCCAACAAGCACACTTGGGCACATTTTGGACTCCTACAAGTGCCTTAAAACAGGCTCCAAATTGGCATAGTGCACATAGAAAATGGCACGACGCATACAGGAAAAAAGCCCAATTTTACCTTCGTTTTGCGAATTTCGATTCGCGACTTCTCCAAGTGGGCCCGCTCATCTACATTTCATTTTTTTGGCACCTAAGGTGGCATTTAAATTATTTTAACTCCATATTGGCTTCTATCCAAGTGGAAAATAAAGGCAAACGGTCACCCAAGCCATTTGTCATGTTTGTAACGCTGCACCTGTAGCTAATCGTTGGATTTCCACCTCCATTTTGTAATGATTCGAGTAACTCCCCAACCCTTGGGCGTTCTATCTCTTCATGGCACATTCTATATATTGTATGCAAACTATTTGCAAAGGGTTGGTTGGCTTGTAATTTCTGGGAGACTGTGGGAAAGAAACTCTGTTTCTTCACTGTATATTTTTGATAGAGAATTAATGAAATGTAGCGGCTCTGTTTCATGAGATTCATGTGGTTGTGAGTGTAGCAAATGTGTCTCTTATGTTTCATATGTATTTCGTTATGTTTCATAGTTCAATTCATGTTCACTTCTAGTGAAATTTTCTGAGTTAGATAAGGTAGAATTCAATTTTATTGCTCTGCCTGTGGGAAAATTTCATGTTTAGTGTTCTTCTTCTGTTGAAAAGGATTCATGTTCTTATGCCCTTTTCACTCTCCTAAGCAATCCCTCCATTCCGCGTCATTTCGAACTAAATTGCTACACTTTCCTCCTGTCTTGCCTCACGAAGTAATCTGTGCCATTGTATTAAATTCTCTGTTCTTTGCTAACCGTCATTCCCATACCATCCTAGAAGCTCGGTCATTCATAAAAATTGTTTCTTGTATCCATATTCGCTTACTAGCCTAAGATGAATATTTCACTGTAAGTCATCTCAGACCGTTTTTGCTTATCTATTTACTGAGTGTGACTCGGACAGAGCCCTCTCCTGTTCTTGTAGGGCTAGCTACCAGACTGAGCGTGGTTTTTGGTTACCCTGAATTTTTCCTTCCTTCAGCCTAGGGCAGATTTAGGTGCTAACACAAGGCATTTTGTCAGATAGTGATTCTTGGCAATCATGGTGTTCTTCACATGCTTGATCTCTTTCTTCATTTCCTTCTTCTTAGACAGATAGGTCAATCATCTAATGCTTCTTGTGAGACAATTCCTTGATTGCTTTCTTAGTCAACAAACTTATGATCCTTATGTGAGCATATTCTTTTGTTGACCTTCATTGCATTGTGGTACATGCCTTCGAGCATGTTCTTGGTGAAAGAGATTCTTTCATTCTTTATCATGTTATAGAACTGTACCCATGACTCAATAATATACAAATGATAACATGGCTTAAACTTTGATGCATACATACCTCATCTTGATTCTCCTTTGATCATTTTTTTGGTGTGGCCCTTCTTGCTTCATCTTAGCTTGCCTTCATATCATTATTTTCTTGAAACCCATGAATGGGATTCCCAATGAGACATCTACTTTGGTCCATGAACCTTCTTTTTAAGATTCCATCACAGGATATTAAAGATCCTTGCCTTGCAAATGTTTCCTTTCTTTTGATAATGCAGGTCTTCCAAGATTCTTATCATGATAAATTTTTCTTTCATCATGTATGAGGTCCTATACTAGGTATGCTTCTTCTACACGAATATCTTGAGCTATATCTGCCATGCTACTATATTCTAGAAGATATTTCTACTTATGCATTTTTGTTCTTATGATAAATGCTACATCTACATGAGTATATAGAACTCTATGTACATCATGTTGCTAGATTCTAGAGGATGTTTCTAGCCATGCAATTTTAATTTATTCCTACATGCTCCTATTCTACTCAAAACTTTGAAAGAAGTCTAGAAGTAAAGAGTTTGACCTAGTCATAGTAGAGATCCAAATGATCTTTCTTATTTTGCTTCTTTCCTTCTTCTTTCATATCTTGAGTCAAGTGAAATTCTTCCCTCTTCCTTTTGTTGTTGTTGTCCTTCTTAAGATTAGGGAAATTCCTTTTGTAATGTCCATATTTGTGGCATCCAAAGCATTGGATCTTGGACATGTCTTTGTTATTTGTTCTTTGTGGACCAAATTTTCCAAATTTACCCTTTCTCTTGGCCATGGTATCAAATTCTTGCTCCTTTGATCCTAAATCTTATTTTGCCTTAAGTCTGGTTTCCTTTGTTCTGCATAGACCACATTTCACTGAGAGTGGTTGCTTCCTTCTTGGCATATATGCTTGATGTGAAGTTTCCCCACTCCTCGGTAGAGCATTGAGTACTATAGTTGTCATCTCTCTGTCAGACATGACTTCCCCAAGATCTTGAAGTTGATCTCTCATTTCAGAGATTTTCATGAAGTAGGGAGCTATTCCTTCCTTTGTTATCTTCATCTTGCATAACTCATTTCCTAGAGTTATTACTTCTCCAATTGTGGATACTAAGAATAGCTCTACTAGCTTATCATAAATTTCTTTTGATGTCTCAAACTTGGAGACATAAGGAATGAGAGAGTCTTTGATTGATTCTATCAAAATCCTTTGAGCTCTTGTCTCATCCTTATTGTACTTGGCTAAGTCTTGAGTATGTTCCTTAGCAAGGATAGTGATATTCCCTTTGATATGATCTAGTAACTAATTCTCCCTAAGTAGTATATCAATCCTTTTCTCCCATGTAAGAAAGTTATTGGTTCCTACTAATTTATTGCTTTCCCTGCAAAAAGACATTGATATATATTTAGAAGGGGACATGCACTTACTTGATAGATTTTGAGATGTAATGGATTTGCTTCCTCCTTGAAGGCTTGATAGCTTGTCTTCCCGGGATCTTGATGTTCCTGTATTCAGGGTTTTGTGATCCATAATGAATTAAGCAAAGTCTTTTGGTAGAAATCACATAAGAGAAATTTTTGGCTGATGTGTTTCGAACCAACAAGTGTGGTTCATCATTAGGACCAGATGAAGAGGCAGAACATGACAAAGGCTTAAACAGAGAGTAATGTAGAGACATAATTTCAAGTAACGACTATATTTGAACAATAATATTTAAATTATGATATTAATTTATTAATATATTAAAAACAAATATTATTAAGTAACGGCTATATTAAACGGCTAGTTTTTGAAAAATAATATTTAAATAATGATATTAGTTTATTAATTTATTAAAAATATTAATAAGTAACGGCTATATTAAATGGCTAGTTTTTGAAAAATAATATTTAAATTAATTTATTAAAACCAAATATTGCTAGTTTTTGTAAAATAATATTTAAATTATGATACTAGTTAATTAATTTATTAAAACAAATATTAATAAGTAAACACTATATTAAACTAACTAGTTTTTGAAAAATAATATTTAAATTAATTTATTAAAAAAAAAGAAAAGGAAAAAAGTCAAACTCTAAACAAGGAGGGAAGTAAAAAATTATAAAAAGGAGTCAAGACCCTAATCGAGACAAGATCATTTAATAAAAAAAAAAAATTATGGAAATAAAATAAACTAAATTAAAAATAATTAATGGAAAATAAATAAAACAAAAATATACACAAGTCAATCTATATATATATATATATATATTCAAATAAAAGTAATCAATAAATAAAATAGGGTCAACAATAAAATATGGGGTTGAGGCCCATTAAACAAACAACAAAAATACTAAAAGGAGTTAAGAAAGAAAATGATGATAAAATACATAAAAAACACGAAGGATCAGGAAAATAAACTCTAATGAAGAATAAATCAACAACAAATACTATCAAAAGGACACCAATACCTACATACATAAAAAAACAAACAAAATAAATCCCAAAAATAAGCATAACAAACTATGAGGATAGGACAAGGACCCAACTTCCACTAACCAACCATCATCTCTATTCAAATTATTGGGCCTTTTTTCAATTTCTAGGGCCTCCCTCAATTTACAATGATGGAAATGACTAACCCTAGCAACGACTTGGGCCCCCTCAATGTAGATGTGATGTTATATTTATTTTCATGCTTTGCCAAAGCAGAGGAGTGGTTCCTCCCATGCTTGATGTCAGCAGCATGCTCACGAATCCTTTGATTAATCGAGCGACTAGTCTCACCAATGTAGGGAGTCCCACAAGAGCATGGGATAATGTAAACACCCTTGATATTCTTGGGTTCCACTGGGTCTTTTACAAATCTAAGGGAGCTCTGGATCATATTTAAAGGCCAGGTTGAAGCCACCTTATGCTTCCTTAGGATCCTCACAATCTTGTCCGTGATCCCTTGGACAAAAGTAAGATGAACACCAAAAAATCAATCCTTGGTATATTTCGTAGCACTAAGATCTTTTTCTGGTATGAGGAAAGCCTTAGTACATTGGTGTCTACTATACCCCTTATTAGACAAAACACTTAGGAGATGTGCCTTCTCTTCATTGAGATGGTTGTCATCATAAACTCTTAAAGCTCTAGTCGTTAAGGTGTTGAGAACGCCAAGCTTTTGAGCTGGGAAATTATGAGAATTAGCAAGTTGCCTTCTCCAAGTGGACTTGCTTGGTGATGATGTTTGCTTGAATACTTGTAGCTTGATGGTTGAAGGGAAATTACACCTAGGGTCCTTTGGGCTAAGACTCTACCAGACTGAAAATTGCTTATCCAAAGAAACACACACACACAGCTGGTTTAAGGGAAAGTACCCCTAGGGTCCTTTGGGCTAAGACTCTACCAGACTGAAAATTGCTTATTTTAAAGAAACACACACACAGCCATCATCTTTACTTTTAAGCAAATTCTAAGGTTTAGGGCACATACCAATGGTCCTACGTTCGAGAAGACCGTTAGGGTGCAAACCCTCCTTGGAGTTCCCTTCTTCTTTCTTTGACCTGCAAGACAAACAAATCAAAGAACACAACAGTACCTGTACAAATACTTATGTATAAATCATCTTCATGCTATAAAGTTAGTTATAAAAGATCTATAAGTAACCACTTTCACTAGAATTCAACACAAGAATTTCATAAGCATAAAGAAAGATTATTCGGGAACAAAGACGTGTTTCTTTATAAATAAAGGAAAATAAAGTACAGATATCGGAAAGATATCACCTGAAAACCTTCAGCAGGCTCCAAGCAAGCTTCCTCCCGGATTCGTTCCAGCCTCAAGCTTTCGACAAGAGCTCCTTCCAAGTCCTACTCCAATGATGATACCAAGGATGAATGATCACCAATATACATGGAAACAAGGGTTTCCTATGCAAGATGGGGGAAGTGCAGACAACACCAAGGACTTCAGACCTGATCTAAGGGAAAAATCTCAGCATAATAATCTTTCTCTCTCTTCTCTCTCCCCTTGGCCTTCCCATTGATGTCTTTTTATACCCTCTCCAAAGTAGTTTTTTAGTTAGGAGTTGGTTGGGAACAGTTGGGCCACGGGCACTAACAGGTGATCCAGCAGGTAAACCCGCAATCACTGCCCGAAAAAGAGGAAATTATATATTTTTTAAGTGTTTTAATAGATACACGCGGGTTGGGTATGACAGACCCGCGTGTACACGCGTTTAACTCAGGGCAATGTCGCGTATAGGGAATAAAACACTGTTTTTTAAATTTTTGGACCAGGTCTGGAAGGAGGGGTTGCCCTAGGCCATGAGTGCAGCATCACAAACCATAAGAGTGGGATTTGGAGCTATAACAGATGCCCCCTAATATATGAGGTCAGAAGGGGAACATGATGGCCGAAATATAGTAAGTAAGTACAAGGAAAGGAACTCTGCCAAAAAACTGAGGAGGACTTCACCAGAATTCAGCCTGCCAAGCCACCAAAAGGAGATCAGAAAGAAACACTGTCTGAGGCGGGCATACCCATGCTCAGGAAAAGTAAAGCATGTCCGCATATCAAGTACAAGCGGATCCACTAAGTATACAAGTATAAATGACTGTAAAATACATAATGGATCATCTGATCATAATGAGTAAGTACATGTCTGAATATCACATATAAAACTGTCAATGATGCTGAAAGATGCAACGGATCACTGAAATCAAAGACTGATCCCATAAGGTACCAACTGAACATGATGGAATAGGATGGTACTACACTGCAAACTCAGGTGCCAGCATATAGAATGTCGCCATGGCTGACTGCAACATATAAGGTGGAGTGGTATCAACGAGCAGTAACAGGAGCAACTGTCAAGTGAACCAATGGATGCTGATACAACCTGAGGTCTTCACCGACCGCCGTGGTACATTTCTACACCATGGGAATAAATGATCTGAAGTCGACCATGTGAGAAATCGTTTGATTACCGGTCATTGATGTATACTGTTAACAAACGCGAGACTACTCACCGATAATGATAATGAGCGTCAAGGTACCCAGTACAATCTAACAAGTGTGAATAGATGAGCTGAAGTCGAACACCTGTAAGAATCTATCAATCAGGAGACAATGATGGTTTCCCACTGTCGATAGCGAGGAATCTGCCACTAATGACTGCAAACCCCAAGGTACTGCCAAATGGACTCTAGATCTTTGCCCCAGAGCAATGAGTCGGAGTCGATAGGGAAAGATCCGCTAGAAGGAAGGCATTAAGGCATCCTCCATCAATCTAGCGCGAGTGTAACCCGTAGGCCAATAATGTGGAAGGAATCGGACGAAAAAAGATGTAGTAACCCAACCGAAGTACGTTTCCGGCGTACACAAGATGTAGCTAGCGCACGGCAGAAACCCTCTGAACCAACCAATAATGAAAGCTGACACAGAGGCGAGGTATCCACCAATAGGGTCAAATGGAAACCAAGGTACTGCACGAATCCCAATGTGTGATAATGTATGCTGATGTCGAACACAAGGGAAACCACTCAGTCAAAGACCCATGATACTGATCGATGCTGAGCACAAGGTGACCTATCAATAATGAAAATAGGGCCAGGGTGCGGTCTCTAGGTCTGCCCTCAGAGCAATGTGTCGTCGTCGATAAGGACAAGACCCGCCAGCAAGAAGTCAATGGGGACCTTCTCAAACCGGCACGAGTGCAGGACCAATATAACTGATGTGATGATAGACATGATACTGACAACCAAGGATGGCCGACTGAAAAATGAGTCAAGAGACACCGCAGAAAGGCCGACTCAGGCTAACTTCCCTTGAACAAAAGCACGACTCAATATGACTATGTGGCAGCATAAAATGAATCTGTATAAGTTCGTTATGCAGGAGGCATGAACGAACCCTCCATATGATTGGAAGAGATAACCAATCGGGGGAGAACTGACTTGATAACAAGGTTATGGCTTACCTAAGTCAAACTAAATCCCACCCATGCGGAGGAGACTTTGCTTTGAGTGCTTTGTTCAAGGGCGACACGACTGACTCTAGCTGCCAACAATAAATGGAAATAACGTCCCTGTTCCCGCTCTTTTTGGAATATTTAATTTTTTTGTCTTTTTCTGATAAGCCGGAAAAAGAATAAAAGAATGCTATGGTACAGTGGAAAGAACGAGTGTCGGTGAAACAGATGATCTAGTTCCTGGGAAAGGAACGTTCCTATGCTCAATGCAGGGAGGTGAAAACTGGTCAATGACACTCAGAGGTATGTTCCTTCCACGGATCTGGGTATGTCAAGCTGCAGAGGTCAAGGGTATGCAAGGTTGATTTTGCAGACGTCATGGTCAAAAGTTGGCTTAAACACGAGTCCAAGTGAAGCCGGCTATAGGCCAAAAGGTGCAAATAGTCAACATGCAATGCAGAAGTACAACTCAACATACATAGGAGCCTCTAGGGTATAAGGGCCAGAACGAAGCGAGGAAGCAAGGAGGAATGAGTCTTCAACGCATAAGTCATGGCGGGACTACAGAGGACTCCCGAGCCTACTCATAACGAAGCAGCATGGGCAAGAAATGTCAGTGAGGTGCTAACTAGGATGCCCATGTAAAAGGATGGCTCTACCATCATGTCATGATTTAAAAAATCGGCGAGTGAAAATGGCTTGCGAACCATAACATGATGGGGTCGACCCTACAGCAGATGTATCGGTCAAATGGAGGCTAGTATGCATAATGCAACGGAAAAATGGTGTCCCTAACCTATATGCCAGTGAGAACACGATACCTGCCATGACGGGTCAGCAGTCATGGAACCGTCTCGAACCGTCGAAAAATGTCAAAAATGTCCTGAAAAACAACTCAATCTCGACATTCCAAGCTCCCAAGTTAAAAGTGACATGAAACCAAACAAAATAAAATTTTGAAAAAATTTTGCATTTTCAAAACTTATAAAAGCAATTTTGGACTTACCATTTTCACCGTTTGACTTGGAGAGCAAATTGTGGAGTAAAAAGGAGCAAACTTCCCCGTGACTTATTCAACCGTTCAAACTCGCCGAAAACTTCCAGGTAAGCACTAAACTTAGCTTGCAATCAATTGTGATAGTTTTTAGGAAGTTTTATTGGTGTTTCACCGTTCAATTTTTGCAAAAAATTTCTCTGCGGCGTACACGCGGGTTGAATGTATATAAATCGCGTATACGAGGGCCCTACACGCGACTGTGTATAGGGTAACCCGCGTGTGCGCAGCGAAACATTTTTATACGAAAATCTAATGGATGAAAATGATTTTTTCTTCCAGGATGACTATCACATGGCGTGAAAGAGAGCACTCAGCTGTGGATAATGAAGTTATGGACAATGATGAGGCATTAGATGCCTTACGGGGATGCGGATTATTAAAATTCTTCAAGTTGCCGAATATGAAAGCAAATGTTCGTCTGCTCGAGAGACTTATTGATTATTGGGATGTCGAGGAAGAGGCTTTTATGATTGATCAGATGCCACTCAGGATAGAAGTGGAAGATATATATTTCATCACGGGCCTTTCCCGAAGGGGAGAGGTAGTACACTCCCGGGGCAGGACCCGGAATAGTCTCAGTGTAGACGATTATGTTCACATTTACTGTCCAGGTCATCGGAAAGTCGGGAGTCAGATCTCGATCCCACACGTGGCGAGTTTGTCACTGCGGATAATCCTGTTCACCATAGCTCGAGTGAACGGGTCATCTTCGCTACATCAGGCATCACGGGTAAACATGAGCGTAGCAGTGGACTGTCTTACCACGGTGTTTGACTGGTGTACTCCTCTACTTGCCAACATGAAAGAACAGCTTGCTTCTATCAGGAAGGGACAGACCAAGAACTTTGGGTACGGAACCATTTTATGCACATTTTTCTTCGAGAAGGTCCCTGCACTCCGCCCCAGGGTAGCAGTTCCCATCAGTAGTCCACGTGATCCACGTATGGGCCGGTGGGCTGACTTGATGAAACGTCTGGGGGGTGGGGAAGTGCCCAGGAATGCATTCGACGACGACTTTTTTGCTTGGTGGGAGCAACAGATCATCGCCATAGACGACTACCCCTATGCTGGACTGGATTTCCGAGGAGATCCTGACCTAGTGCTGCCACCAGATGCAGCATGGGGCGAGATCGGTAAGATTTTTTGATTTTTTATGATTTTATGATTTTTAGGATTTTTCAAGTATAATGATGAACTTTGAAAAACACATTTTTTGACGAGATTCAAATGACTAATATGATGATCATGTTCCAGACATTGGGCCTGTACGACCAGATGGGTTCCCGCGGCATGGACGGCGTGGCCGAGGAGCCGAAGAGACGGCTGCGAATGCGGAAAGGACCCTCAACAACGTCCAGCGACACTTGGCAAGATTGAGCTGCCAAGTACCAATGGCCGAAGTGGAGGACCTTCCTCCAGATATGCAGCGTCATGTGGTTGGAATGCCACGTGACTGGGTTCGCATCTTCCGGCGCGTGGCCAATGCTATAGTTAGTTATTTAGCTGCTCATCCAGAGCCGAGGCATTAGATATGCCTGACATGATTATGGGCATTTGAGTCCCAATTTTGTATATTTTGGACACACATATGTACACTCGAGACGCTTTTGCGATATATATATATATATATACAGTTTGACTTTTTGATGCATGATTTTATGATGATGAATGATTGATATGCCAGTCTAATGCTTGATTAGCGATAGAATCAGCTAACCAATTTTGAGATCTTGGAATGTGCAAATAATTAATGTAAATAAATGATCTTTGCAACAACCTCACCCTTAAATATTGGCGATATAATAATGGATCTCTAACCCGATAAATGTTATTTAACTGAGACACTATCAATTGCGAATCAAGATATACTACCAACGAGTCGATCTCATAAGAGATTGCCTCGGATAACAAATTGATAACAGCTGTATATTCGGCCATATTGTTTGAAGCAGGACCGATACACACGCCTCTTGATGTCAACAACTGACCAGTTGGGTAATAAAGTACCCAAGCTGCGGAAGCAAGATTCCGAGTGTGCCGACTAGCACCATCGGCGAATCCAAAATAAACCAAATCATCCATCAACACCTGCCAAAGCAGACCAAAAGTGCTGATATCAGAAAACGCTCGATAAGATATGTACAAATATACATAAAATACAAAGAAGCCATTGCCTGGTAAAACTAAGCAAAATACTTCTTTAAATAGAGCCCATTTCGGGGCTCCGCCAGCTTGTTTCCTTCGAAATCAATTAACTCATACGATCCTTTTTCTAAGACTCGTTTTATAATGAAAGGACCGTACCACATAGGCTTAAATTTGCCTGCCCCCAAGGCGTCCTTATCTTGGTCATAGACCAAGACAAGGTCACCTTCAGAAAAGACACGAGGACGGACAGACTTATCATACTGAGTTTTGACCCTTTTCTTATGGGCCTCATTCATCGTGGCGGCATCTCGACGCTGCTCATCGAGATGTTCCAGGTGAACTAGGCGCTCCTCGAGACTCGAAGTCTCAGGAAGAAGCTCGACAGCCAATTTCAGAGATGGAATTTCACATTCGACCGGAAAGATAGATTCCATCCCGTAAACTAACTGAAAAGGAGTAAAACCAGTAGCCGTTTTGACGGAGGTTCGGTATGCCCAAAGCGCCGGATACAACATAATGTGCCAATTGGACCGATTTTTATCGATTGTCCGTTGGAGTATCGTCTTAAGAGTTTTATTGACCGCCTCGACCTGTCCATTGGCCTGAGGATAGTAAGGAGACGAATGCTCTTGACGGAAACCTAATTTAAAAGCCAATTCGGACATTAGCTGATTTTGGAAATGACTGCCATGGTCAGTGACAATCTCTCTTGGGATACCGAATCTTGAGATAACTTGATTGAAAAGAAACAAAGCTGCCGTGTCACTGTCGTTCTTATAAGTAGGCATGGCCTCCGCCCACTTCGTGAAGTAGTCTACGGCCACGATAATGTACTTGTGATTCGCCGCTGAAGGCGGATTACAAGTCGTAAAATCAATACCCCACTTAGTGAAAGGACCGACGGTGACAACGGGAAAGAGGGGAGCTGGATGCGCGCGCATCTTGCGAGTAAAAATTTGACACGGGTGACAGCGTTTTACCGCTTCCACACAGTCCTTAAAGAGTGAAGGCCAAAAATAGCCGGCACGTAAGATGCGCTGGGCTGTAGCAAGCCCGGATAGATGACCACCACAAGCTCCACTGTGGCAATCATTAAGAACAGACTCTGCTTCCTCTAAGGTTAAACAACGTCGAAGAATTGAATCAACCCCTCGACGGTATAAAGTGTCACCAATGATAACATAGTTTTTAGCCAGGTGACGTAACTTGCGACGTTCATCCTTAGAGGAAGTAGAGGGAAACTTCGAAGTCTGGAGATAAACAATGATATCTCCATACCAAGGGTCTTGTGAAGAGATGAGGAATATATGCTCGTCGGGTAAACTTTCCTCATAAACAATATCTTCTCCACAAGGAAGCTCGGAAATTAGCTCCGCGAAAACCATAGATTTCTTAGACTTGGCGGACAAGAACTCGAGATCGAATTCTTGTAAAATAACTATCCATCTATTATATTTGCCCCCAATCACTCGCCTACTGAGGACAAATTGAAATGGATTGACCGCCGCTAGGACAAAAGTTTTGCGTAGTAAAATATAATGACGGAGCCTCTGGACAGCATGAACAGCTGCCAAGGCTAACTTCTCAACCGGAGAATAGCGAAGTTCAGGACCTATTAAGCCTCGGCTCAAATAATAAATCACGTGTTCGACGAGAGCATCGTCTTCCTGAACTAGAACCATACCAATGGTAGATTCTGCTGCAGCGAGATATAAAAGGAAGTCTCTACCATAATCCGGTGGACTCAAAAGCGGGGCAGAGACTAATGCCTTTTTCAAAGCATCAAACGACCGCTGCGCAAAGTCGTCCCAAACAAATGGAACTCCTTTCCGTAACAAACGCATGAACCCTTTAGTGATCTCGGCGTAGTTTGCTATAAACCGTCTCAAGAAATTGGCCTTCCCTTGAAGACTTTGAAGTTGACGGATTGAGGACGGGGGAGGCAACTGAACTATTGCCTCTACCTTGAAGGGATCAACCCGGATCCCTTCATTGGACACAATAAACCCTAACAACCGACCGGATGTAACCGCGAAAACGCACTTATTGGGATTCAACCGGATTTTATAGTAACGACATCGCTCAAAAACTAATTGAAGATGACTAGGATGATCAGTTCTCTTTCGAGAACGAGCAGCGAGATCATCTAAGTATGCTTCGATGATATGTTTGATGTCGTGGAAAGCGTAGGACATGGCCCGCTGAAAGGTAGCTCCAGCATTTTTAAGACCAAAAGGCATCTTTCGATATGCAAAGGTACCCCAGGGACATATGAAGGCAGTCTTATGCTGATCCTCAGGACGAATAGAGATTTGATTATAACCTGAGAAACCATCCATAAAGGAAAAAATCTCATTACCCGCACACTCGTCGATAATCTGATCAATGAATGGCGTGGGGTAATTGTCTTTTGGACAAGCCTTGTTTAAGTCCCTAAAATCGATGCATACACGGATTGTTCCTTGCTTTTTGTCTACAGGGACTGGATTTGAAACCCAATCCGTAAGAGGAACAGGGTATATAAAACCCGCCCTTAGCAGCTTCTCAACCTCAGCTTTGATAGCTGCTGCTTTCCTAGGGTTAACCGGCCGAAGCCTTTGACGAATCGGTTTTGCGTTTTCGTACGTCTTGATCTCATGTTGGACGATAGAAGGATCAATGCCGGGCATTTCCTCATAAGACCAAGCAAATACATCGCGATATTCCTTGAATAGGTCGGTATAAATTTGAATTTCTTCAGGGGAACACTCACTTCCGATGAAGATATTCTCGATGATGTTAGGATTCTTAGAGATGTTTATAGGTATCGTTTTTGAGATTACCGACATGTTACCTTCGGCACGCACGTGTGTTGGAGCCAAAGGGTTCGACACCGTACAAACATCACTACCAACGAGCTCGGAGAATCTAGATTCTACTTCCTGCAATGGAGGAAGAAAATATGAGCGATGGTGTAAATCTTCCCAAGGTCGATCTATACCCATCATAATTTCGAGGATTGCTTCTTCAGAAGGTAGAACCGAATCTAAGCAGTCCAAGGCAGAGTTAGAATCAAAGCTCCAAGCGGGGGCCACATGACCATCTAACTCCTCTTCGGAAAAAGGAGTAGAATGGTTATCTGCAGAGTCTACGATAGACTGATATCTAAGCTCAGCTGCAGATATAGGAAATGCCATTCCATTTACTTGTCCTTCAACTAATGTGGTCGTAGGTGAAGGCAAGGTCCAAGGGTCGGAAAAATAATGAGTTCGAAAGAACTTTTCTCGAGAAAACTCCTTGGATGATGAAATAGCATTGATTCTCGCAAAAGGAGAGGGAAGATCAAACGTACCCATCAATGAGGAATACATCCCTACTCCTAAATTCTCAGTCGGCGGGCGAGGGTTATCCACCAAAGGAACAGTAGAGTCGGAGGTTGCTTGAGGATCGATTGGAGCATAGTCCAATTGATCAACCTTAACGATTTTCCCCTCATGAGGAAAGCAAATGACACGAAACAGAGTCGAAACAACGGCTTCCATCTCGTACACCCAGTTCCTTCCTAATAGGAGATTATAGTCTAGGTTAGCATCTACGACTTCAACTTCGATATTAACGACCTTCCCTCCAACACATATAGGAAAGGCCGGGATAATCCCATGCGGCTTGTGAGAATGGCCATCAAATGCAGTTAAGACGGTTGGTGAAGGAACAGCCGAAGGTGAACCAATAGCCTTCCAACATGACATAGACATGACACACGTGGAAGCTCCCTCATCTATAACGGTGCGAAAAATATTGATTTTCCGGTATGTTGACTTTACCTGGAAAGCCATATGATGAGGAAGTCTCTTTTTGACATTTGACATGTCGAAAGAGAGCACTAACGAGTTACCTGTATCGACTGCTCCAATGGCGGAGAGTAAAGCACTTCTTTGAGACGGACACGATTGGAGAACTTCCAAAGCGGACATAGCACACGGGCTTTGAGCCAAATCCTCCACAATGGAGTAATTTTGGGCGGCCCTAGCGTTAGGATTAATCGTCGCGCGTTTGGCGGAACCTTTCGGTATCCTAGGTATAGTCTCAACAAGAGGTCGCTCAATATGAAGGTCATTACTTCCGGGAGCCGTTTTATCCTTAGATGTTTCAGCTTCACCATAATCACGTGACCGAGTGGTCACGTTAACGTTTGAACCCATCATAAAAACATTTGATGCTTTTTCCCCTTCCTGGTTGCCCCCAGAGGAGGTCCCAGGATTCGAATTTGCGCCAGCAAGAAGTTGCTGCCCTTGGGGAAACGGGTTAGTTAACACAGCTTGTGAACTAGAAGTCCCTTGCTGCCCTAACAAGCGCTGAGCGTCTTCAATTCGAGGGCAAAGATGAGTTAGATGGTCCCCACTGCATAACTTGCAAGGGAACTTAACTTTCTTTCTCGACTCACCTTTACCACCACCAGCATTGTTGCCAGATTTATTTGCATCCGGCTTCCCATCCGAATTCTTCTTTTTACCACGTCCCTTCTTTTTCCCATTGGAATTTTGATTTCCTTTGGGGTTATCGGATTGGACGGCGTTAATGGAAGAATTTTGGGAAGCTTGAGGATTAGACATTGTGACTTGGTTGTTAGGAGCAGTTTGTAATGACAACTGCTGCAATTGATTCAGCAAGTTCACTGTAGTCGAGTCTACCGACCCCACGATGCCATCCGCATGCGGACCTGGCTTCGGCTTAGCTAAATCAACCTTAGATCCAGGAGCATCTGGCAAGTACTTTTGGAGGATCCCAGACTGAGAGTAAATCAGTTCTAACTGCTGGGCCCTGAAAATGGCTTGCTCCTCAGAATAGACCCCAGACATGGAGACATCCTTGGAGATCTCGGGTTGCAAAGACTTCAAAAACCACTCTAGACGGTACTCCGGAGGGATTTCGGCTTTAATGAGCCTTTTTCTCCGTCTCCATTCCTGTATGTGATCAGAAATGTGGGTTGCCTTATCCTGACGAAAGGTAGCCAGAAGTTCAGTTCCGGCATCATAGCGGACAGGCAACTGGAAGTGATTCAAGAAGATATTAGCTAAGTCTGCGAACGATGTAAAGCTGCCCCCTGGCAACTCTATATACCACTTAGCCGCATTACCAGTCAAGGTGCGCTGAAAGAGTCTCAACCTAACCGAATCTTCGATGAGGGAGTTAGATGAGCACCATAAATGGAACGTGGTTACATGATCGCCCGGATCTTCACCACTCTTCCCTTCGAATTTTGGAATGTCCGAGGGAAGTTTGGTTGGGACCGGAGGCCAGGCCGGATTGTATCTGATAGGGTCGTTTGTTAGCTTAGTGAGATCTGGCAAGTTTAACGTTGCCAGAAATGGAAGCCTAGGAGGACCTAGGGGATTCCACCCAGACTGGGCAGAACTCCCAAAGTTCTGAAAAGATTGTCCTGGGATTTGAGAGGCACCAGGCTGCCCCAAGTGACCAATAGAACCAGCTGAACCAACAGGCAAGCCTTGTGGTCCAGCAAAATTCGGAGTTTGACCAACTCCTGCCGTATAAGCTCCATAGCTTGCAAAGTTTCCTCCTAAAGAATTGTAAGGAGTTGATAACCCCTGATATGGGTTCCAAGCCGAAGCGAGGGGAGGAATACTTTGAAACATGCTAACCGTGGAATACGGCCTACTTCCTTGTTGGCCAATGAATGGATTCGCAGTTCCTGCGTTACTAACCCCAGGGTTATTCCAACCTTGGAAAGGATTGCTGCTTTGTCCTATTGAAGAAAAAGGCATGGATCCTACCGTTGGGTTGGAATGTGGAATATGACCACTTCCAAAAGGAAAACCCTGAAATGAAGCCGATCCGCCCATCATGGACGTAGCGGCACTGAACGGAACTGACGGAATACCCTGTGATTGGGTGCCAAAAAGGAAGGAACCAGTACTGAAAGCATTGGTTTGGGCATTTCCACTCGTAGACGGAATGGAGGTGGACCCTACCAAAGATGTGCTAGCAAACGATCCGAACAAAGAAGCGGAGGGGATGGAAATGGTTCCTCCCCCTTGCACCGATATTGGGGTTTGCATAGTCGCAGCACTCGTAGAAGCCATGCTTCCAGTAGTGATCATAAAAGGTAAGCGCGTAGCGTAACCTGGACTTGCAGGTCTATTCGACGGAGTCCCAACGTATTGCAATACGTCCGGATAACTAGATGGTAGTGGAGAATTTGGAATCACTAATGATTCTGAAAGTTCTTCTACCTCTACGTCGTTCTCCGCTTGAAAGCGAACTCGAGAAAGGATTGGAGTATCCCTCTCTTGCTCAGAAGTACCAGGCCTTGCTTGGCCGCTAATATCCCCGAGAGGAGGATCAATCCCCGATGCGTCAACCGGCGTGGGACGGACCCTACCGGTAATATCTCCTCTGCGCCTTCTAGGAGAAGGCTCTAAACTAGGTGGCGAGAGACCACGAAGTCTTCGAGACCGTCTTGGAGACCGGTCAGCCACTTTGAATTTTTTGTTATGATCTAGCTAAAGACTCAAAAAATTAAAAGCTAAGCCGACTAGGAGCACAGAGCACACACTACAAAGTTCCTAAAGATACAGCCAGTCAAACAACTTTCAAGTATTTCCGCTCCGGGTGATTGAGACCGGACACCAAAATACGAGAAAGTGAATCAAAGGGCCTTCCGAAGATAGTCTGGGATGATGAGGGCCCAGTCCTATCAGCGAAGGTATCAGAGGAAGTTACGCTGACCTCCTAACAACAGCCTGCGCCGGTGCAAGCCCCCAAGCTTCGCAAGGGTGCCCTCCGGAAGTACCGTCGAGAGTGATACAACGTCGACCTCAGGTGCCACGGGATTCCCCTCCGCAGCCACCTATGCAGATCCCTAGGAGAGGCAACTATGGGTACCAACTCGTCGCAGAAGCCAGGCGGAACAGTCTTGAGGTAAGTTCGGACAAGTAGGAGAGGGGGTATCTCTCTTCCCTGTCTTCACAGACCCTCGTGCTTAACTCCCAGATCCGGAGCTTTCCTGGTCTTCCTAACGCTATTGGATTTACTCTCTTTAATCAGACTCTTATGTTTGACGTTTTGTGTGGCCTTGGAGAGTTAACTCTCCACTCGCCTAATCCAAGGCCCTAAAATCCTAAACTTGTTGGTGTAATAACTAAAACAAAAAGTTCTAGTGGATTTTAATTAAGCGCTTGATTTTATTAGGCTGTTCTTTAAGTCATAGGGTTATGGAGATGAAACTTGTGGTGTTTTTATGGACGCAAAAGAAATTAATAAAACCTAGCTACATGCACATGCACTTTTGTTTTCGATGAATAGCAACTTCTATGAGGTTCAGAGACACTTGTAATATAAGCAAATTTTCTTTTTCTTTTCAGACCCCACACTCACAAAAACTAACAAAACTAAATATGCCTAAAAAAGAGATGCAAATCTTACTCTAATGCAAGAACTAAATGTGGATGCACGATTCAAAGACTACTCTAAAAACAAAGAAGGAAAGTTGCTGCTTTACCAAATTTTGTCTTGCCACTGAAAGGTTTAGATAGAAGATGATTTGTGACCAATCATTTCGTCCAAACAATTAAAAACAAGTTTTAAGATAAAAAACAAAGCACTTTCACTTCGCAAAAGAAAAGGAAATCCAATGAGAAGCAAGTTAAGAAAGCGAAACTAAAAACTTTCAAAAGATTTTCTTTCAACCAAACCAAAAAGTCTTTTTCAAGGTAGAGCTCTCAAAAACTGATAGCAATGATTGATAAACAAGCAACCAAAACACTTTTGTGAATTAACACCTTTCAACTCAACAAAAACAAATTGTGTTCAAAATCGCTTTCGTCAATCAAAAACAGCAATGAAAGTCCAAAATATTGAAAGACAAGTTTCAAGAAAAATGGTAACAAACAAATTTCTCGAAAAGAAGGAGCAAATGGTCTCAAAAATGATTCCGTTAAGCAAACACAAATGTCACGAAAACAAAATGGACACAAAGATTGAAAACAATCTTCTCACTCTGCCGAAACAGAGCAATCAAGATTCTTAGACAGAAATCTTGTGTGTCAAAAATCAATGACGCTTGCAATCAACGAAAAACAAGACTAGAACTCCTTAAAACTAGAGAGAGTTCAGAACAAGATGCCCCCTGTCAAACAGGGAACTGTTACTGGAAAAATAACTGCTTGACACTGACCCAAACCACCAGAAAAACATTCAGCAAAAAGAAAAATTATAAATCTTGAAAATAATGTGATATACGCGCCTGCAAATATTTGCAGAATGCGTGTATACGCGACTGAAACTAAGGAAACCTGCGTATACGCGGGTTCACTTAGTGCAACTAGCGTATATACGCTTCTGTAATCCAGAAAAAAGGCGTATCTGAAGTCTTTCAAGAAAAATAAAAAAACACAGACTGAAAACTGGAAAAGCTTGGATTCAAGAAAATATCAGACAGTCAAACCAATAAACAGAGGGGCTGAGCCTCGATTGGCTTGAGGACTACCCAAACTAGGAACAACAAGAATGTTGTCCCCAGCGGAGTCGCCAATTCTGGTTTAAGGGAAAGTACCCCTAGGGTCCTTTGGGCTAAGACTCTACCAGACTGAAAATTGCTTATTTAAAGAAACACACACACAGCCATCATCTTTACTTTTAAGCAAATTCTAAGGTTTAGGGCACATACCAATGGTCCTACGTTCGAGAAGACCGTTAGGGTGCAAACCCTCCTTGGAGTTCCCTTCTTCTTTCTTTGACCTGCAAGACAAACAAATCAAAGAACACAACAGTACCTGTACAAATACTTATGTATAAATCATCTTCATGCTATAAAGTTAGTTATAAAAGATCTTTAAGTAACCACTTTCACTAGAATTCAACACAAGAATTTCATAAGCATAAAGAAAGATTATTCGGGAACAAAGACGTGTTTCTTTATAAATAAAGGCAAATAAAGTACAGATATCGGAAAGATATCACCTGAAAACCTTCAGCAGGCTCCAAGCAAGCTTCCTCCCGGATTCGTTCCAGCCTCAAGCTTTCGACAAGAGCTCCTTCCAAGTCCTACTCCAATGATGATACCAAGGATGAATGATCACCAATATACATGGAAACAAGGGTTTCCTATGCAAGATGGGGGAAGTGCAGACAGCACCAAGGACTTCAGACCTGATCTAAGGGAAAAATCTCAGCATAATAATCTTGCTCTCTCTTCTCTCTCCCCTTGGCCTTCCCATTGATGTCTTTTTATACCCTCTCCAAAGTAGTTTTTTAGTTAGGAGTTGGTTGGGAACAGTTGGGCCACGGGCACTAACAGGTGATCCAGCAGGTAAACCCGCGATCACCGCCCGAAAAAGAGGAAATTATATATTTTTTAAGTGTTTTAATAGATACACGCGGGTTGGGTATGACAGACCCGCGTGTACACGCGTTTAACTCAGGGCAATGTCGCGTATAGGGAATAAAACACTGTTTTTTAAATTTTTGGACCAGGTCTGGAAGGAGGGGTTGCCCTAGGCCATGAGTGCAGCATCACAAACCATAAGAGTGGGATTTGGAGCTATAACAACAACCATCATTTTTACTTTTAAGCAAATTCTAACGTTTAAGGGTACGTACCTAAGGTCCTACGTTTGAGAAGGCCTTTAGGGTTCAAACCCTTCTTGGAGTTCCCTTCTTCTTCCTTCGATCTGCAAGACAAACAAATCAAAGAACACAACAGTACATGTACAGATACTTATGTATAAACCATCTTTATGCTATAAAGTTAGTTATAAAAACCTTTAAGTAACCACTTGCATAAGAATTCAAAACAAGAATCTCATAAGCATAAAGAAAGATTGTTTCGGGAACAAAGACGTGTTTCTTTATATATAAAGGCAAATAAAGTACATATAACGGAAAGATATCACCTGAACACCTTCAGTAGGCTCCAAGCAAGCTTCCTCCCGGATTCGTTCCAGCCTCAAGCCTCCAACAAGAGCTCCTTCCAAGTCTTACTCAATGATGATATCAAGGATGATGATCACCAATACACATGGAAACAAGTGTTTCCTATGAAAAATGGGGGAAGTGCAGACAGCACCAAGGACTTCAGACCTGGTCTAAGGGAAAAATCTCAGCATAATAATCTTGCTCTCCTTTCTCTCCCCTTGGCCTTCCCATTGATGTCTTTTTATACCCTCTCCAAAGTAGTTTTTTAGTTAGGAGTTGGTTGGGAACAGTTGGGCCAGGGCACTAACAGGTGATCCAGCAGGTAAACCCGCGATCTCCGCCCGAAAAAGAGGAATTTATTATTTTTTTAAGTGTTTTAATAGATACACGCGGGTTGGGTATAACAGACCTGCGTGTACACGCGTTTAAATTAGGGCAATGTCGCGTATAGGGAATAAAACACTGTTTTTTAAATTTTGGGACCAGGTCTGGAAGGAGGGGTTGCCCTAGGCCATAAGTGCAGCATCACAAACCATAAGAGTGAGATTTGGAGCTATAACAGATGCCCCCTAATGTATGAGGTCAGAAGGGGAACATGATGGCCGAAATATATTAAGTAAGTACAAGGAAAGGAACTCTGCCGAAAAACCGAGGAGGACTTCACCAGAATTCAGCCTGCCAAGCCACCGAAGGAGATCAGAAAGAAACACTGTCTGAGGCGGGCATACCCATGCTCAGGAAAAGTAAAGCATGTCCGCATATCAAGTACAAGCGGATCCACTAAGTATACAAGTATAAATGACTGGAAAATACATAATGGATCATCTGATCATAATGAGTAAGTACATGTCTGAATATCACATATAAGACTGTCAATGATGCTGAAAGATGCAACGGATCACTGAAATCAAAGACTGATCCCATAAGGTACCAACTGAACATGATGGAATAGGATGGTACTACACTGCAAACTCAGGTGCCAGCATATAGAATGTCGCCATGACTGACTGCAACATATAAGGTGGAGTGGTATCAACTAGCAGCAACAGGAGCAACTGTCAAGTGAACCAATGAATGCTGATACAACCTGAGGTCTTCACCGACCGCCGTGGTACATTTCTACATCATGGGAATAAATGATCTGAAGTCGACCATGTGAGAAATCGTTTGATTACCGGTCATTGATGTATACCGTTAACAAACGCGAGACTACTCACCGATAATGATAATGAGCGTCAAGGTACCCAGTACAATCTAACAAGTGTGAATAGATGAGCTGAAGTCGAACACCTGTAAGAATCTATCAATCAGGAGACAATGATGGTTTCCCACTGTCGATAGCGAGGAATCTGCCACTAATGACTGCAAACCCCAAGGTACTGCCAAATGGACTCTAGATCTTTGCCCCAGAGCAATGAGTCGGAGTCGATAGGGAAAGATCCGCTAGAAGGAAGGCATTAAGGCATCCTTCATCAATCTAGCGCGAGTGTAACCCGTAGGCCAATAATGTGGAAGGAATCGGACGAAAAAGATGTAGTAACCCAACCGAAGTACGTTTCCGGCGTACACAAGATGTGGCTAGCGCACGGCAGAAACCCTCTGAACCAACCAATAATGAAAGCCGACACAGAGGCGAGGTATCCACCAATAGGGTCAAATGGAAACCAAGGTACTGCACGAATCCCAATGTGTGATAATGTATGCTGATGTCGAACACAAGGGAAACCACTCAGTCAAAGACCCATGATACTGATCGATGCTGAGCACAAGGTGACCTATCAATAATGAAAATAGGGCCAAGGTGCGGCTCTAGGCCTGTCCTCAGAGCAAGGTGTCGTCGTCGATAAGGACAAGACCCGCCAGCAAGAAGTCAATGGGGACCTTCTCAAACCGGCACGAGTAAAGGACCAATATAACTGATGTGATGATAGACATGACACTGACAACCAGGGATGGCCGACTGAAAAATGAGTCAAGAGACACCGCAGAAAGGCCGACTCAGGCTAACTTCCCTTGAACAAAAGCACGACTCAATGTGACTATGTGGCAGCATATGATGAATCTGTATAAGTTCGTCATGCAGGAGGCACGAACGAACCCTCCATATGATTGGAAGAGATAACCAATCGGGGAAGAACTGACTCGATAACAAGGTTATGGCGTACCTAAGTCAAACTAAATCCCACCCATGCGGAGGAGACTTTGTTTTGAGTGCTTTGTTCAAGGGCGACACGACTGACTCTAGCTGCCAACAATAAATGGAAATAATGTCCCTGTTCCCGCTCTTTTTGGAATATTTAATTTTTTTGTCTTTTTCTGATAAGCCGGAAAAAGAATAAAAGAATGCTATGGTACAGTGGAAAGAACGAGTGTCGGTGAAACAGATGATCTAGTTCCTGGGAAAGGAACGTTCCTATGCTCAATGCAGGGAGGTGAAAAACTGGTCAGTGACACTCAGAGGTAAGTTCCTTCCACGGATCTGGGTATGTCAAGCTGCAGAAGTCAAGGGTATGCAAGGTTGATTTTGCAGACGTCATGGTCAAAAGTTGGCTTAAACACGAGTCCAAGTGAAGCCGGCTATAGGCCAAAAGGTGCAAATGGTCAACATGCAATGCAGAAGTACAACTCAACACACATAGGAGCCTCTAGGGTATAAGGCCAGAACGAAGCGAAGAAGCAAGGAGGAATGAGTCTTCAACGCATAAGTCATGGCGGGACTACAGAGGACTCCCGAGCCTACTCAAAACGAAGCAGCATGGGCAACAAATGTCAGTGAGGTGCTAACTAGGATGCCCATGTAAAAGGATGGCTCTACCATCATGTCATGATTTAAAGAATCGGCGAGTGAAAATGGCTTACGAACCATAACATGATGGGGTCGACCCTACGGCAGATGTATCGGTCAAATGGAGGCTAGTATGCATAATGCAACGGAAAAATAGTGTCCCTAACCTATATGCCAGTGAGAACACGATACCTGCCATGACGGGTCAGCAGTCATGGAACCGTCTCGAATCGTCGAAAAATGTCCAAAATGTCCTGAAAAACAACCCAATCTCGACATTCCAAGCTCCCAAGTTAAAAGTGACATGAAACCAAACAAAATAAAATTTTGAAAAAATTTTGCATTTTCAAAACTTATAAAAAGAAATTTTGGACTTACCATTTTCACCGTTTGACTTGGAGAGAAAAAATTGTGGAGCAAAAGGAGCAAACTTCCCCGTGACTTATTCAACCGTTCAAACTTGCCGAAAACTTCCAGGTAAGCACTAAACTTGTCTTGCAATCAATTGTGATAGTTTTTAGGAAGTTTAATTAATGTTTCACCGTTAGACTTTTGCAAAAAATTGCTCTGCGGCGTACACGCGGGTTGGCTGTATATAACTCGCGTATACGATGGCCCTACACGCGACTGTATACAAGGGAACCCGCGTGTGCGCAACAAACTAATTTTATATAAAAACTAACGGATGAAAGTGATTTTTTCTTCCAGGATGACTCTCACATGGCGTGAAAGAGAGCACTCAGCTGTAGATAATGAAGTTATGGACAATGATGAGGCATTAGACGCCCTACGGGGATGCGGATTGTTAAAATTCTTCAAGTTGCCAAATATGAAAGCAAACGTGCGTCTGCTCGAGAGACTCATTGATTATTGGGATGTCGAGGAGGAAGCTTTTGTGATTGATCAGATGCCACTCAGGGTAGAAGTGGAAGATATATATTTTATCACGGGCCTTTCCCGAAGGGGAGAGGTAGTACACTCCCGGGGCAGGACCCGGAATAGTCTCAGTGTAGACGACTATGTTCAAATTTACTGCCCAGGTCATCGGAAGGTCGGGAGCCAGATCTCTATCCCACACGTGGCGAGTTTGTCACTGCGGATAATCTTGTTCACCATAGCTCGAGTGAACGGATCATCCTCACTACATCAGGCCTCACGGGTAAACATGAGCGTAGCAGTGGACTGTCTCACCACGGTGTTTGACTGGTGTACTCCTCTACTTGCCAACATGAAGGAACAACTTACTTCTATCAGGAGGGGACAGACCAAGAACTTTGGGTACGGAACCATTTTATGCACATTCTTCTTCGAGAAGGTTCCCGCACTCCGCCCCAGGGTAGCAGTTCCGATCAGTAGTCCACGTGATCCACGCATGGGCCGGTGGGCTGACTTGATGAAACGTCTGGGGGGTGGGGAAGTACCTAGGAATGCATTCGACGATGACTTTTTTGCTTGGTGGGAGCAACAGATCATCGCCATAGATGACTACCCCTATGCTGGGCTGGATTTCCGAGGAGATCCTGATCTAGTGTTACCCCCGGATGCAGCATGGGGCGAGATTGGTAAGATTTTTTATTTTTATGATTATATGATTTTTTTTTTTTTTTCAAATATAATGATAAATTTTGAAAAAATATTTTTTGATGAGATTCAAATGACTAATATGATGATCATGTTCCAGACATTGGGCCCGTGCGACCAGATGGATTCCCGCGGCATGGACGGCGTGGCCGAGGAGCCGAAGAGGCGGCTGCGGATGCGGAAAGGACCCTCAACAACGTCCAGCGACACTTGGCGAGACTGAGCTGCCAAGTACCGATGGCCGAGATAGAGGACCTTCCTCCAGATATGCAGCGTCATGTGGTTGGGATGCCACGTGACTGGGTTCGCGTCTTTCGGCGCGTGGCCAATGCTATAGTTACTTATTTAGCTGCTCATCCAGAGCCGAGGCATTAGATATGCCTGACATGATTATGGGCATTTGAGTCCCAATTTTGTATATTTTTGGACACACATATGTACACCCGAGACGCTTTGAGATATATCTATATCTATATATATATATATATATATATATATATATATATATATATATATATATATATATATATATATATATTTTGACTTTTTGATGCATGATTTTATGATGATGAATGATTGATATGCCAGTCTAATGCTTGATTAGCGATAGAATCAGCTAACCAATTTTGAGATCTTGGAATGTGCAAATAATTAATGTAAATAAATGATCTTTGCAACAACCTCACCCTTAAATATTGGCGATATAATGATGGATCTCTAACCCGATAAATGTTATTTAACTGAGACACTATCAATTGAGAATCAAGATATACTACCAACGAGTCGATCCCATAAGAGATTGCCTCGGATAATAAATTGATAACAGCTGTATACTCGGCCATATTGTTTGAAGCAGGACCGATACACACGCCTCTCGATATCATCAACTGACCAGTTGGGTAATAAAGTACCCAAGCTGCGGAAGCAAGATTCCGAGTGTGCCGACTAGCACCATCGGCGAACCCAAAATAAACCAAATCATCCATCAACACCTGCCAAAGCAGACCAAAAAGTGCTGATATCAGAAAACGCTCGATAATATATGTACAAATATACATAAAATACAAAGAAGTCATTGCCTGGTAAAACTAAGCAAAATACTTCTTTAAATAGAGCCCATTTCGGGGCTCCGCCAGCTTGTTTCCTTCGAAATCAATTAACTCATACGATCCTTTTTCTAAGACTCGTTTGATAATGAAAGGACCGTACCACATAGGCTTGAATTTTCCTGCCCCCAAGGCGTCCTTATCTTGGTCATAGACCAAGACAAGGTCACCTTCAGAAAAGACACGAGGACGGACAGACTTATCATACTGAGTTTTGACCCTTTTCTTATGGGCCTCATTCATCGTGGCGGCATCTCGACGCTGCTCATCGAGATGTTCCAGGTGAACTAGGCGCTCCTCGAGACTCGAAGTCTCAGGAAGAAGCTCGACAGCCAATTTCAGAGATGGAATTTCACATTCGACCGGAAAGATAGATTCCATCCCGTAAACCAACTGAAAAGGAGTAAAACCAGTAGCCGTTTTGACGGAGGTTCGGTATGCCCAAAGAGCCGGATACAACATAATGTGCCAATTGGACCGATTTTTATCGATTGTTCGTTGGAGTATCGTCTTAAGAGTTTTATTGACCGCCTCGACCTGTCCATTGGCCTGAGGATAGTAAGGAGACGAATGCTCCTGACGGAAACCTAATTTAAGAGCCAATTCAGACATTAGCTGATTTTGGAAATGACTGCCATGGTCAGTGACAATCTCTCTTGGGATACCGAATCTTGAGATAACCTGATTGAAAAGAAACAAAGCTGCCGTGTCACTGTCGTTCTTATAAGTAGGCATGGCCTCCGCCCACTTCGTGAAGTAGTCTACAGCCACGATAATGTACTTGTGATTCGCCGCTGAAGGCAGATTACAAGTCGTAAAATCAATACCCCACTTAGTAAAGGGACCGACGGTGACAACGGGAAAAAGGGGAGCTGGATGCGCGCGCATCTTGCGAGTAAAAATTTGACACGGGTGACAACGTTTGACTGCTTCCACACAGTCCTTAAAGAGTGAAGGCCAAAAATAGCCAGCACGTAAGATGCGCTGGGCTGTAGCAAGCCCGGATAGATGACCACCACAAGCTCCACTGTGGCAATCATTAAGAACAGACTCCGCTTCCTCTAAGGTTAAACAACGTCGAAGAATTGAATCAACCCCTCGACGGTATAATGTGTCACCAATGATAACATAGTTTTTAGCCAGGTGACGTAACTTGCGACGTTCATCCTTGGAGAAAGTAGAGGGAAACTTCGAAGTCTGGAGATAAACAATGATATCTCCATACCAAGGGTCTTGTGAAGAGATGAGGAATATATGTTCATCGGGTAAAATTTCTTCATAAACAATATCCTCTCCACAAGGAAGCTCAGAAATTAGCTCCGCGAAGACCATAGATTTCTTAGACTTGGCGGACAAGAACTCGAGGTCGAATTCTTGTAAAATGACTATCCATCTATTATATTTGCCCCCAATCACTCGCCTACTGAGGACAAATTGGAATGGATTGACCGCCGCTAGGACAAAAGTTTTGCGTAACAAAATGTAATGACGGAGCCTCTGGACAGCATGAACAGCTTCCAAGGCCAACTTCTCAACCGGAGAATAGCGAAGTTCAGGGCCTATTAAGCCTCGGCTCAGATAATAAATCACGTGCTCGACAAGAGCATCGTCTTCCTGAACTAGAACCATTCCAATGGTAGATTCTGCTGCAGCGAGATATAAAAGGAAGTCTCTACCATAATCCGGTGGACTCAAAAGCGGGGCAGAGACTAATGCCTTTTTCAAAGCATCAAACGACCGCTGCGCAAAGTCGTCCCACACAAATGGAACTCCTTTCCGTAGCAAACGCATGAACCCTTTAGTGATCTCGGCGTAGTTTGCTATAAACCGTCTCAAGAAATTGGCCTTCCCTTGAAGACTTTGAAGTTGACGGATTGAGGATGGGGGAGGCACTTGAACTATTGCCTCCACCTTGAAGGGATCAACCCGAATCCCTTCATTGGACACTATAAACCCTAACAACCGACCGGATGTAACCGCGAAAACGCACTTATTGGGATTCAACCGGATTTTATAGAAACGACATCGCTCAAAGACTAATCGAAGATGACTAGGCTGATCTGTTATCTTTCGAGAACGAGCAGCGAGATCATCTAAGTATGCTTCGATGACATGTTTGATGTCGTGGAAAGCGTAAGACATGGCCCGCTGAAACGTGGCTCCAGCGTTTTTAAGACCAAAGGGCATCTTTCGATATGCAAAGGTACCCCAGGGACATATGAAGGCAGTCTTATGTTGATCCTCAGGATGAATAGAGATTTGATTATAACCTGAGAAACCATCCATAAAGGAGAAAATCTCATTACCCGCACACTCGTCTATAATCTGATCAATAAATGGCGTGGGGTAATTGTCTTTTGGACAAGCCTTGTTTAAGTCCCTAAAATCGATGCATACGCGGATTGTTCCTTGCTTTTTGTCCACAGGGACTGTATTCGAAACCCAATCCGTAAGAGGAACAGGGTATATAAAACCCGCCCTTAACAGCTTCTAAACCTCAGCTTTGATAGCCGCTGCTTTCCTAGGGTTAACCGGCCGAAGCCTTTGACGAATCGGCTTTGCGTTTTCGTACGTCTTGATCTCATGTTGGACTATAGAAGGATCAATGCCGGGCATTTCCTCATAAGACCAAGCAAATACATCACGATATTCCTTGAATAGGTCGGTGTAAATTTGAATTTCTTCAGGGGAACACTCAATTCCGATGAAGATATTCTCGATGATGTTAGGATCCTTAGAGATGTTTATAGGTATCGTCTTTGAAATTACCGACATATTACCTTCGGCACGTGTGTGTGTTGGAGCCAAAGGGTTCGACACCGTACAAACATCACTACCAATGAGCTCGGAGAATCTAGATTCTACTTCCTGCAATGGAGGAAGAAAATATGAGCAATGGTGTAAGTCTTCCCAAGGTCGATCTATACCCATCATTACTTCGAGGATTGCTTCTTCAGAAGGTAGAACCGAATCTAAGTAGTCCAGGGCAGAGGTAGAATCAAAACTCCAAGCTGGGGCCACATGACCATCTAACTCCTCTTCGGAAAAAGGAGTAGAATGGTTATCTGCAGAGTCTACGATAGACTGATATCTAAGCTCAGCTGCAGATATAGGAAATGCCATTCCATTCACTTGTCCTTCAACTAATGTGGTCGTAGGTGAAGGCAAGGTCCAAGGGTCGGAAAAATAATGAGTACGAAAGAACTCTTCTCGAGAAGACTCCTTGGATGATGAAATCGCATTGATTCTTGCAAAAGGAGAGGGAAGATCAAACGTACCCATCAATGAGGAATACATCCCTACTCCTAAATTCTCAGTCGGCGGGCGAGGGTTATCCACCAAAGGAACAGTAGAGTCGAAGGTTGCTTGAGGATCGATTGGAGCATAGTCCAATTGATCAACCTTAACGATTTTCCCCTCATGAGGAAAGCAAATGACACGAAACAGAGTCGACACGACGGCTTCCATCTCGTACACCCAGTTCCTTCCTAATAGGAGATTATAGTCTAGGTTAGCATCTACAACTTCAACTTCGATATTAACGACCTTCCCTCCAACACATATAGGAAAGGCCGGGATAATCCCATGCGGCTTGTGAGAATGGCCATCAAATGCAGTTAAGACGGTTGGTGAAGGAACGGCCGAAGGTGAACCAATAGCCTTCCAACATGACATGGACATGACGCATGTGGAAGCTCCTTCATCTATAACGGTGCGAAAAATATTGATTTTCCGGTATGTTGACTTTACCTGAAAAGCCATATGATGAGGGAGTCTCTTTTTGACATTTGACATGTCAAAAGAGAGCACTAAAGAGTTAGCTGGATCGACTGCTCCAATGGCGGAAAGTAAAGCACTTCTCTGAGACGGACACGATTGGAGAACTTCCAAAGCGGACATAGCACACGGGCTTTGAGCCAAATCCTCCACAATGGAGTAATTTTGGGCGGCCCTATCATTAGGGTTAATCGTCGCGCGTTTGGCGGAACCTTTCGGTATCCTATGCATAGTCTCAACAAGAGGTCGTTCAATATGAAGGTCATTACTTCCGGGAACCGTTTTATCCTTAGATGTTTCGGCTTCACCATAATCACGTGACCGAGTAGTCACATTAACGTTTGAGCCCATCATAAAAACATTTGATGCTTTTTCCCCTTCCTGGTTGCCCCCTGAGGAGGTCCCAGGATTCGAATTCGTGCCAGCAAGAAGTTGTTGCCCTTGGGGAAACGGGTTGGTTAACACAGCTTGCGAACTAGAAGTCCCTTGCTGTCCTAACAAGCGCTGAGCGTCTTGAATTCTAGGGAAAAGATGAGTTAGATGGTCCCCACTGCATAACTTGCAAGGGAACTTAACTTTCTTTCTCGACTCACCTTTACCACCACCAGCGTTGTTTCCGGATTTATTTTCATCAGGCTTCCCATCCGAATTCTTCTTTTTACCACGTCCTTTCTTTTTCCCATTAGAATTTTGATTTCCTTTGGGGTTATCGGATTGGACGGCGTTGATGGAAGAATTTTGGGAGGCTTGAGGATTAGACATTGTGACTTGGTTGTTAGGAGCAGTTTGTAATGACAACTGCTGCAATTGATTCAACAAGTTCACTGTAGTCGAGTCTACTGACCCTACGATACCATCCGCGTGCGGTCCTGGCTTTGGCTTAGCTAAATCAACCTTAGATCCAGGAGCATCTGGCAAGTACTTTTGGAGGATCCCAGATTGAGAGTAGATCAGTTCTAATTGCTGGGCCCTGAAAATGGCTTGCTCCTCAGAATAGACCCCAGACATGGAGACATCCTTGGAGATCTCGGGTTGCAAAGACTTCAAAAACCACTCTAGACGGTACTCCGGAGGGATTTCGGCTTTAATGAGCCTTTTTCTCCATCTCCATTCCTGGATGTGATCAGAAATGTGGGTTGCCTTATCCTGACGAAAGGTAGCCAGAAGTTTAGTTCCGACATCGTAGCGGACAGGCAACTGGAAGTGATTCAAGAAGATATTGGCTAAGTCTGCGAATGATGTAAAGCTGCGCCCTGGCAACTCTATATACCATTTAGCCGCATTACCAGTCAAGGTGCGCTGAAAGAGTCTCAACCTAATCGAATCCTCGATGAGGGAGTTGGATGAGCACCACAAATGGAATGTGGTTACATGATCGCCCGGATCTTCACCACTCTTCCCTTCGAATTTTGGTATATTCGAAGGGAGTTTGGTTGGAACCGGAGGCCAGGCCGGATTGTATCTGATAGGGTCGTTCGTTAGCTTAGTGAGATCTGGCAAGTTTAACGTTGCCAGAAACGGAAGCCTAGGAGGATCTAGGGGATTCCACCCAGACTGGGCAGAACTCCCAAAGTTCTGAAAAAGATTGTCCTGGGATTTGGGAGGCACCAGGCTGCCCGAAGTGACCATTAGAACCGGCTGAACCAAAAGGCAAGCCTTGTGGTCCAGCAAAATTCGGAGTTTGACCAACTCCTTCCGTATAACCTCCATAGCCTGTAAAGTTTCCTCCTAAAGAATGGTAAGGAGTTGATAACCCCTGGTATGGGTTCCAAGCCGAAGCAAGGGGAGGAATGATTTGAAACATGCTAACTGTGGAATACGGCCTACTTCCTTGTTGGCCGATGAATGGATTCGCAGTTCCTGCAGTACTAACCCCAGGGTTATTCCAACCTTGGAAAGGATTGCTGCTTTGTCCTATTGAAGAAAAAGGCATGGATCCTACCGTCGGGTTGGAATGTGGTATATGACCACTTCCGAAAGGAAAACCCTGGAATGAAGCCGATCTGCCCATCATGGATGTAGCGGCATTGAACGGAACCGATGGAATACCCTGTGATTGGGTGCCAAAAAGGAAGGAACCAGTACTAAAAGCATTGGTTTGGGCATTTCCACTCATGGACGGAATGGAGGTAGACCCACTTAAAGACGTGCTAGCAAAAGATCCGAACAAGGAAGCGGAGGGGATGGAAATAGTTCCTCCCCCTTGCACCGATGTTGGTGTTTGCATAGTCGCAGCACTCGTAGAAGCCATGCTTCCAGTAGTGATCATAAATGGTAAGCGCGTAGCGTAGTCTGGACTTGCTGGTCTATGTGACGGAGTCCCAATGTATTGCAATACGTCTGGATAACTAGATGGTAGTGGAGAATTTGGAATCGCTAGAGATTCTGAGAGTTCTTCTACCTCTACGTTATTCTCCGCTTGAAAGCGAACTCGAGAAAGGACTGGAGTGTCCCTCTCTTGCTCAGAAGTGCCAGGCCTCGCTTGGCCGCTAATATCCCCTCTAGGAGGATCAATCCCCGATGCGTCAACCGGCGTGGGACGGGCCCCACCGGTAGTATCCCCTCTGCGCCTTCTAGGAGAAGGCTCTAAACTAGGTGGCGAGAGACCACGAAGTCTTCGAGACCGTCTTGGAGACCGGTCAGCCACTTTGAATTCTTTGTTGTGATCTAACTAAAGACTCAAAAAATTAAAAGCTAAGCCGACTAGGAGCACAGAGCACACACTATAAAGTTCCTAAAGATACAGCCAGTCAAACAACTTCCAAGTATTTCCGCTCCGGGTGATTAGGACCGGACACCAAAATACGAGAAAGTGAATCAAAGGGCCTTCTGAAGATAGTTTGGGATGATGAGGGCCCAGTCCTATCAACGAAGGTATCATAGGAAGTTACGCTGACCTCCTAACAACAGCCTACGCCGGTGCAAGCCCCCAAGCTTCGCAAGGGTGCCCTCCAGTAGTACTGTCGAGAGTGATACAACGTCGACCTCAGGTGCCACGGGATTCCCCTCCGCAGCCACCTATGCAGATCCCTAGGAGAGGCAACTATGGGTACCAACTCGTCGCAGAAGCCAGGCGGAACAGTCGTGAGGTAAGTTCGGACAAGTAGGAGAGGGGGTATCTCTCTTCCCTGTCTTCACAGACCCTCGTGCTTAACTCCCAGATCCGGAGCTTTCCTGGTCTTCCTAACGCTATTGGATTTACTCTCTTTAATCAGACTCTTATGTTTGGCGTTTTATGTGGCCTTGGAGAGTTAACTCTCCACTCGCCTAATCCAAGGCCCTAAAATCCTAAACTTGTTGGTGTAATAACTAAAACAAAAAGTTCTAGTGGATTTTAATTAAGCGCTTGATTTTATTTAGGCTGTTCTTTAACTCAAAGGTAATGGAGATGAAACTTGTGGTGTTTTTTATGGACGCAAAAGAAATTAATAAAACTTAGCTACATGCACATGCACTTTTGTTTTCGATGAAAAGCAATTTCTATGAGGTTCAGAGGTACTTGTAATATAAACAAATTTTCTTTTTCTTTTCAGACTCCACACTCACAAAAACTAACAAAACTAAATATGCCTACAAAGAGATGCAAATCCTACCCTAATGCAAGAACTAGATGTGGATGCAAGATTCGAAGACTACTCTAAAAATAAAGAAGGAAAGTTGCTGCTTTACCAAATTTTGTCTTGCCACTAAAATGCTTAGATAGAAGATGATGTGTTACCAATCATTTCGTCCAAACAATAAAAACAAGTTGTAAGATAAAAAACAAAGCACTTTCACTTCGCAAAAAGGAAATCAAATGAGAAGCAAGTTTAAGAAAGCGAAACTCAAAAACTTTCACAAGATTTTCTTTCAATCAAACCAAAAAGTCTTTTTCAAAGGAAAGCTCTCAAAAATACTGACACCAATGATCGATAAATGGGAAACCAAACACTTTTGTGAATCAACACCTTTCAACTAATGAAAACTCAACAAAAATAAATGTGTTTGAAATCGCTTTTAACAATCAAAAGCAGCAATGAAAGTCCCAAAAGATGAAAAGACAAGTTTCAAGAAAATGGTAACAAACAAATTTCCCGAAACGAAGGAGCAAATGGTCAAAAAAAATGATTTCATTAAGCAAACAAAAATGTCATCAAAGAAAAAATAGACACAAAGATTGAACCCAATCTTCCTACTCTGCCGAAACAGAGCAATCAAGATTCTTAAACAGAAATCTTGTGTGTCAAAAATCAATGACGCTTGCAATTAACGAAAACAAGACTAATACTCCTAATGACTAGAGAGAGTTCAGAACAAGATGTCCTCTGTCAACAGAGAACTGTCACTGGAAAAGTGACTGTTTGACACTGACCCAAACCACCAGACAATCATTCAGCAAAAAGAAAATTTATGAATCTTGAAATTTCTGTAATATACGCGCCTGCAAATAAGTGCAGAATGCGTGTACACGCGACTGTAACTAAGGAAACTTGCGTATACGCGGTTTCACTTAGTGAAACTTGCGTATATACGCTTCTGTAATCCAGGAAAAGAGCGTATCTGAAGTCTTTCAAGAAAAATAAAAAAAACACAGACTGAAAAACTGGAAAAGCTTGGAGTTCAGAAAAAGATCAGACAGTCAGAGCCAACAAACAGAGGGGCTGAGCCTTGATTGGCTTGAAGACTACCCAAACTAGGAACAACAAGAGTGTTGTCCCCAGCGGAGTCGCCAATTCTGGTTGAAGGGAAATTACCCCTAGGGTCCTTTGGGCTAAGACTCTACCAGACTGAAAATTGCTTATCCAAAGAAACACACACACACAACCATCATTTTTACTTTTAAGCAAATTCTAATGTTTAAGGGTACGTACCTAAGGTCCTACGTTTGAGAAGGCCTTTAGGGTTCAAACCCTTCTTGGAGTTCCCTTCTTCTTCCTTCGATCTGCAAGACAAACAAATCAAAGAACACAACAGTACATGTACAGATACTTATGTATAAACCATCTTTATGCTATAAAGTTAGTTATAAAAACCTTTAAGTAACCACTTGCATAAGAATTCAAAACAAGAATCTCATAAGCATAAAGAAAGATTGTTTCGGGAACAAAGACGTGTTTCTTTATATATAAAGGCAAATAAAGTACATATAACAGAAAGATATCACCTGAACACCTTCAGCAGGCTCCAAGCACAGCTTCCTCCCGGATTCGTTCCAGCCTCAAGCCTCCAACAAGAGCTCCTTCCAAGTCTTACTCAATGATGATATCAAGGATGGATGATCACCAATACACATGGAAACAAGTGTTTCCTATGCAAAATGGGGGAAGTGCAGACAGCACCAAGGACTTCAGACCTGGTCTAAGGGAAAAGTCTCAGCATAATAATCTTGCTCTCCTTTCTCTCCCCTTGGCCTTCCCATTGATGTCTTTTTATACCCTCTCCAAAGTAGTTTTTTAGTTAGGAGTTGGTTGGGAACAGTTGGGCCACGGGCACTAACAGGTGATCCAGCAGGTAAACCCGCGATCTCCGCCCGAAAAAGAGGAATTTATTATTTTTTTAAGTGTTTTAATAGATACACGCGGGTTGGGTATAACAGACCCACGTGTACACGCGTTTAAATCAGGGCAATGTCGCGTATAGGGAATAAAACACTGTTTTTTAAATTTTGGGACCAGGTCTGGAAGGAGGGGTTGCCCTAGGCCATAAGTGCAGCATCACAAACCATAAGAGTGAGATATGGAGCTATAACACTTGATGTAGGTCCTACTTCAATCTTCTCTTCTTTGTAGGTGCCTTTATATAAGGCTCTTCTTCTAGATTTGTAGACCTTCTTGATGAGTGATGGATTGTATACCCTTCTTGACCTTGAAGTGATTGAGACTTCTAGGCTTGATGCTTCAACTTTGTAGATGCTTCCCCTTGATGAGTGTTCTTGAGTTGCCTTATCCTTGATGTGTCACCTTAGCTCTGATACCATGTTGAAGAATCTAGGGCAAAGTAGTGTAGTGTGATTCTTCGTTACTTGATAACAATTTGTGGAGTCTTTTTACTTTTCTTGTTAGCTTATTTTTCTTCTTCTTCCTTTTAGTGCATATGTGTGTACTTCATTAAAATTCTACCAAAACATAAAAACAAGAACACAAGATGTTGGCTCTATGCCAGGGCCAAAACCTCTCTACTCTTGAGAGGAAAACCATTTAGTGATTTTCTCTTATTGAAGCTTATATTGATAAATTCCAAACCCTACACCCCTGATAAAGAGATCCTCCAAGCACAAGTCAAGTCTTCACTCCTTTCTGCACCTTATACCTCGCCACTTCTTCCGGCACTTTGTTTTCCAGCACTTCGTCTTCCAATTAGAGTCCTTTCACCTTAGAGAGATGTACTCCTTCTCTAGGCTTGGGAGTCCTTGGACGCTTGATTTCTCAACAAAATAAAGGATTGTTAGTTGTTTTCATACCCTTATTGCACCTCACACATGTGACTGTTTCTAGCCCTAGAAACATTCCTTTATACTTCAGTTTTCTACTTCCTTACTTCACTTGATAGTCCTTCTTCCACACTGGAGTAGGAGGCCTTGTAGGCCTAGTTTTATCCCCAAATAAAGTGAGATATGAAACTATTATTTTACTGCTATGATAGCTACAGGTTGTCCTTCATTTCCTCACACGTGTGGTTGTGTATGCCCTAAGAAAACAGTCTCTTAACCTTCGTTGTTTTTCCTTCTTTCTTTGTTGCACCTTGTAGACCTTTTATCTCGGCTACTTCATTTCTCCTTGTCTTCAATCCTTTGCGTAATTCAGAGCTAAAGTTGTACATTCTACTTGGAGTGGACAACCTCTATAAATAGAGGACTGTCCCTCCATTTAAGCTGACTTAACTAACTTCTTTTAGGGTGACTTGTCCTCTTATTTATAGGCCGACTTTGAGGGCAGTTTGGTGGTTGATTTGTTAAGCAGACTTCAAATAGTTTCCATGTTGTTGTAGCATGCTTGAAGGAGATTTTTTAAGGTTCCATTGCCTAGGAGTAGACTTGAATTTTCTTGGAGGTTTTCCCTTTGACTTTAATCTATACTTATACATAGTATAACATGCCCTTAAGGCCTTCAATATTTTCTCTTGACTATTTGACTCACCTATAACACTTTAACATGTGCTAGACCTACTTCAATGAGAAAGAAACTCATTGTCATATATTATAAAAGTAATATTTATTTTCATGAATAAGTACAAATATCAAAAGTAAACTTACGAAGATCAAACCTAGTTACACTTCCTTCAACACTACCTCTTAACTACGGAGGTATTCATACAACATCACAAGGTGTTTGGCTATTATCAATCTTGAAGAATTCACATAAGAGAAACCAGATTAGCTATCCATCTATAATAGCATCATATCCATTAGTATTGTCATAGTGTAAGGCATTGACTAACAACTCCATATATTTATGAGACCAGTAGCTACAATGCTGGCAAGACCATTGATTTATAGACACATTCATCATTATCTCTCAAGGTACATACCCACTCGGGTGTTCTCTAAGTATGACCTTCTAGGGCTATTCTTATCTTGGGTTCCCACCCCTGAAAGAATATCAGTCCTCTTGCCTACTCTTGTCTTGGATTCCCTACACATCCTCAAAGAGTATCGGATTCCAGATGATTACCTAACCCTCCCATTCTTTCTTCCCAAGTGAGACAAGAATGGTGTGTCTATCTCGTGTCTACATTTCCATTCATGGACTTCATCTAGACTTACAACTATTAGTCCTAGTCTAGTGCATGACCCATGAAATGGAAAACACAATTGTCACTCCTTTGTAATCAGGGGTGATTCAAAACTCCCTCTTGATCAGGGACTTGTCAGAGCTCCCTCTTAACTGGGGACTCTTTCCTTCATCAACAACTTCTTCTTCATGGGTCCTTCAGCTGCTTGATCTCCTTCCTTTCTTGATGTCATGAAGTATTTGTTCTAACTTCTTCTAGGTAGGGCACCATCCATTGATCACTTTCCTTCTTGGTTTGTAATGTCATTTCTTTTTGGAAAGTGACTATCAGGTTTTTCTTGTCATCTTGGCTACTCCTTTGTCATCGTGTTCATGCTTTGGTATACTCTCCTCATGGATGCTTCATTTTACTTGCTTGATTACATGTTAGTAGCCCATCATGACTTCATCCTGGTATTTCTTCAACATTTCCTTTTCTTTTGTTGGATGGCTTCTTCATCACGACATCTCTGTAGAGTAGAATCAGTTATATGCACCTTTATATCTCCAAGGCCTTCATAGGTGTCAAGGGTCCTTTCTTCCTTTATCAGAGTTGTCCTGCCTTCTTTCATGAGATATCTTTCGAGGCATTTTATCAGATGGTGATTCTTGGTGATCATGGTGTTCTTCACATGCTTGATCTCTTTCTTCATTTGCTTCTTCTCAGATAGATAGGTCAATCATATGATGCTTCTTGTGAGAGTAATCCTTTATTTCTTGCTTTCTGGACTTGTCAACATTTCTTATTTCTTCTCAGTCAACAATCTTATGCTCCTTATGTGAGAATATTCTTTTGTTGACCTTCATTGCATTGTGGTACATGCCTTTGAGCACGCTCTTCATGAAAGATATTCTTTCATGCTTGATCATATTATAGAACTATACCCATGACTCAATAATATACAAATGACAACGACTTAAACTTTGATGCATACATACCTCATCTTGATTCTCCTTTGATCATTTTTTTGGTGTGGCCCTTCTTTCTTCATGCCTGCATATCATTATTTTCTTGAAACCCATGAATGAGATTCCCAATGAGGCATTTGCTTTGGTCCATGAACCTTCTTTTCAATATTCCATCACAGGATCTTAAAGATCCTTGCCTTGCAAATGTTTGCTTTCTTTTGATGATATAGGTCTTCTAAGATTCTTATCATGATCAATTTTTCTTTCATAATGTATGAGGTCCTATACTAAGTATGCTTCTTCTACACAAATATGTTGAGCTATATCTGCCATGCTACTATATTCTAGAAGATATTTCCACTTATGATTTTTGTTCTTATCATAAATGCTACATCTACATGAGTATCTAGAACTCTATGTACATCATGTTGCTAGATTCTAGAGGATGTTTCTAGCCATGCAATTTTAATTTATTCCTACATGCTCCTATTCTACTCAAAACTTTGAAAGAAGTCTAGAAGTAAAGAGTTTGACCTAGTCATAGTAGAGATCCAAAGGATCATCCTTCTTTTGCTTCTTTCCTTCTTTCACCTCTTGAGTCAAGTGAGCTTCTTGCCTCTTCCTTTTTTTTTTTGTTTTCCTTCTTACGCTTAGGGTTCCTTTTGTATTGTTCATATTCATGGCATCCAAAGCATTGGATCTTGGACATGTATTTGTTGTTTGTTCTTTGTGGACCTAATTTGCCAAATTTACCCTTTCTCTTGGCCATGGTAGCAAATGCTTGCTCCTTTGATCCTACATATTCTTTTGCCTTAAGTTTGGTTTCCTCTATTTTGCATAGAGACCACATTTTCACTTAGAGTGGTTGCTTCCTTCTTGGCATATACGCTTGATGTGAAGTTTCCCCACTCCTCAGGTAGAGCATTGAGTACTATAGTTGTCATCTCTCTATCAAACATGACTTCCCCAAGCTCTTGAAGTTGATCTCTCATTTAAGAGATTTTAACGAAGTAGGGAGCTATTCCTTCCTTTGTTATCTTCAACTCGTATAATTCATTTCTCAGAGATATTACTTCTCCGGTTGTGGATACCAAGAATAGCTCTACTAGCTTATCATAAGTTTATTTTGATGTCTCAAACTTGGAGACATAAGGAATGAGAGAGTTTTTGATTGATTATATCAGAATCCTTTGAGCTCTTCTCTCATCCTTATTGTACTTGGTTAAGGCTTGAGTATTTTCCTTAGTAGGGATAGTGATATTCCCTATGATATGCTCTAGGAGTTCATTGTCATTGAGTAGTAGATAAATCCTCTTCTTCCATGCAAGAAAGTTATTGGTTCCTACCAATTTATTGCTTTCCTTGCAAAAAGACATTGATATATAAATTCATAAGGGGACACGTACTTATTTGATAGATTTTCAGATGTAATGGATTTGCTTCCTCCTTGAAGGTTTGTCTTCCCTGGATCTTGATGTTCTTCATGTTGCCTTCTCCAAGTGGACTTGCTTGGTGATGATGTTTTCCTGAAGACTTGTAGCTTGATGTAGGTCCTGCTTCAATCTGCTCTTCTTTTTAGGTCCCTTTATATAAGGCTCTTCTTCTAGCTTTGTAGACCTTCTTGTTGAGTGATGGATTCTATGCCCTTCTTGACCTTGAAGCGATTGAGATTTCTAGGCTTGATGCTTCAAATTTGTAGATGCTTCCTCTTGATGAGTGTTCTTGAGTTTCCTTATCCTTGATATGTCACCTTAGCTCTAATACCATGTTGAAGAATCTAGGGCAAAGTAGTGTAGTGTGATTCTTCGTTACTTGATAACAATTTGTGGGGTCTTTTTATTTTCTTGCTAGCTTATTCTTCTTCTTCTTATTATTAGTATATATGTGTGTACTTCATCAAATTGCTACCAAAACATAAAAACAAGAACACAAGATGTTGGCTCTCTACCAAGGCCAAAACCTCTCTAATCTTGAGAGGAAAACTCTATAGTGAATTTGTCTTATTGAAGCTTCTATTGATCAATGACAAACCCTAGACCCCTGAAAAAGAGATACTCCAAGCACAAGTCAAGTCTTCACTCATTTTTTCAACTTATACCTCGGCACTTCTTACGGCACTTTGTCTTCCAAAACTTCATTTTCCAATTAGAGTCCTTTAACCTTAGAGAGATGGGCTCCTTCGTTAGGCTTGGGAGTCCTTGGAGGCTTGATCTCTCACCCAAACAAAGGATTGTTAGCTGTTTTCATACCCTTACTGCACCTCACACGTGTGACTATTTCTAGCCCTAGAAACAATCCTTTATACTTCAGTTTTCTGCTTCCTTACTTCGCTTGAGAGTCCTTCTTCCACATAGGAGTAGGAGGCCTTCTAGGCCTAGTTTTTGCCTAGAACAAAGTGAGATATGAAACTGTGATTTTATTGTTGTGATAGCTGGAGTTTTTCCTTCATTTCCTCACACTTGTGGTTGTGTATGCACTAGGAAAATAGTCTCTTAACCTTCACTCTTTCTCCTTCTTTCTTCGTTGCACCTTGTAGACCTTTTATCTCGGCTTACTTCATTTCTCCTTGGCTTCTATCCTTTGTGTAGTTCAGAGCTCAAGTTGTGTATTCTAATTAAAGTGGAGAACCTCTATAAATAGAGGACTACCCCTCCATTTAAGCCAACTTTATTGACTGCTTTTAGGCCGACTTGTCCTCTTATTTGTAGGTTGAATTTGACGACAGTTTGGTGGTTGATTTGTTAAGCAAACTTCAGATAGTTTCCATGGTGTTGTAGCATGCTTGAAGGAGCTTCTTAAAGATGCCATTTCCTAGGAGTAGAATTGACTTTGCTTGGAGGTTTTCCCTTTGACTTTAATATATATTTATACATAGTGTAACATGCCCTTAAGGCCTTCAATATTTTCTCTTGACTATTTGACTCACTTATATCACTTTGACACGTGCTAGACAAGTTACTTCAATGAGTAAGAAACTCATTGTCATATTTTATAAAAATAATATTTATTTTCTTGAATAAGTAAAATTATCAAAAGTACATTTATGAATACCGAACCTAGTCACACTTCTGTCAACACGACATTCACTCATGTGTTCAAGGGAAAGAGGAAATTAAGGCAGGGCGCATGGCACAAGTTTGAAGGACAAAAGGAAAGGCTTCGGGCTTCCCAAATGTGTTGTGCACTCAAGGGAGAGAAGGAGGGTGTTGAGCGTACTTTTGAAGGCTGAAGAATAGGGCTTCTTGCCTTCAGGGTGCACTCATGAGGCCTATGAGGGTGCATGGCACAATTCCGAAGGATGGAGGATGATGATTCATGCCTTCGAATTGTGCTCATGCACTGAAAGGGTCAGGAGGGCACATGGCACATTATGCAAGGCTTAAGGATGGAGCTTAAGGCCTTCAGGGAGTGCTCATGTGCTCAAGGAGGGTTCATTCCTTCGAGTGAAAGGAGTGCTCTCAAAGGAAGAATTGGTATCTCAAGGGCATAGTTTGGAAGAAGGAAAGGGAAAGGTATTAAGGAGTGTGGTTTGCACTCTTGGCAAGTGCATGGTGCACTTCCAAACAATGAAGGATTCTTGATGAAGGCTTTAGAGTGTGCTCAAGTGCTCTTTGCCTCAATGGGTTAGCTTTGGAACCAAAATTTTTCTTAGTCTAAGAGATAGGACAAGGGGCAAGCACGATGAGTTTAGACAAAAAATCACTTCCACCCTGAATTTAGTGTCTCATCTTTGGTCCCCCTTCCTTTGTTTCAATTTTTTCCCTTTAACTGTTTTTTTGTTGATTTTATTTATTTTTATTTTATACCTTTTGACTTTATATGGAATTATAACTTTTTTTTTAATCTTTTCTATTATATTATTTATGTCCCCTTGTCTTTAGGTTTTATTTTTATTTTTTACCATTTGCAGTCTATCTTTTATAAGTTGTCCCTTGCCTTGTTTTAGTTCCCCTTTTTTTCCTTAGTCTTTTTATTTTTTATTTAGTTATTTTTTAGTTTTTCCTTTACCTTAATCCTCGTCAAGCATAATTTGTTTACTAAAATAATATCTTAATTATATGTTACTATGCCCCCTCTTGAATCCTTAATCGTATATATTTTTATTTATTTTGTTTTTTGTTTTTTCATATCCCTTAGTCCATGCCAAACATAATTTATTCATTAAAATAATATCTTAAATTTATTTTATTTGATTGGTTATATTATTATATTGGTAATCCTTTACCCAATTTCTGAATTGGTCAAATGTAGTTATTTCATTTTAGCCGTTGGAAGACTTTACCTCTCTATTTAACTTGTTGCCATGATCTGATTCTTCATCTTGTCTTGACAATGAACCACACTAGTTGGTTCGAAACACGTCAACAAATGAGCCTTTATGTGATTTTCACCGAAAAATATTTCTTTGAAACTAGATATGGATCACAGAAGCCTAAAGTCAATCATCACATATTGATTCATCAAGAAGACTTAGACAAGCTCAAACAATGATAAGTAAAGATCAAAATGCCACTTTACAAACATTCCCCATGTACAACAGATGAAGTGTGTGTGATTGCGACCCAAAAGTTTCGTTTTATGACAACAAAGACACCAAATATGTTCTACTTAATGCGACGAAACTTGAGAACGCTCAAGAACACTTGAAACATATGGAATGACAAGAAATGATGCTTGACGACCAAGGTGATACTAGGTACGACGATACAGTAGGATCCAAAATTTGAATGTGGTGAAATTTTGGAGGATGTTGTAGCAATCACAATAGACCCCCAATAATGTTTCTTTCAATTTCCTTAATTGTAGCACAACTTACTATTCTTGGTAGCTTTTCGGGTCCTGAACTTTCAGAGCCGTTTTGAGGCCCTAAATGACATTTTTTTGGAAAACGGGCAAACCCTTTCTTTGCAATAAGTATTGGTAGTTGAAAGTTGTATTCCCTAGATAGATCTTTCTAACGATATATTGTACTCTTCAAACGAAGATCATATGCAAAAGTTACAACCCTGGGAAATTGATGTACCAATTCACCCCAACGGGGCCCACTGACTTTTGGCACTTCATCTCCTAGGGTTAGGTTTTTGGATGTTTAGTGTTTTCCATTGTTTCTCAATAATAAATAGGCCTCCGAGCCTCATTGTAACATAGTTCAAAAGGCATGTAGTTGCCACATCTCTTTTCAGAGATAAGCTACCATCATCTAAGCAAGTTTATTTCCATTCTGCATGTAAACAATTTTCAGTACTTTGTCATTAATGAATTGAAGTTTTGTTTTCCCTCTAGCTCTGTGTTTTTGTTTATATTTGCATTTCATTTTTGTTCCTTTATAAATTCATATTAGTTCAACTCTTGAATGTAAAGGTGTTGGCCTGTTTCCAGCTAGATTAATACAATGCTACCTGTTTCTTATAAAAAAAGTGCTTGGTGATCAACGTCATACACATTAAAATATGGTGATATTGTCTAAATATTTATAATCAGGTCAAATATAGGGTGTGTGGACTTGATGAAACTTGATCACCTAATAAGTAATATGTGATAATCCTCAAATTTTTGACATGATATTGATGAGAACCATTAAGTTGTTACTAAAGTAATATACAAATATTTTTTTGATTTATTGTTCAAAGTCATTGCAAAGTGGATCATGCATTAATAAACCAAGTAATTTTCACCATGTGTAAAAGGTTAAATGCAAGAAGAAGCAAGTGTTAGTTGTATAAAGTTGTCCATGCATAAACCACTTGAAAATATTACTACTACTCTATATATATTCTTTAGATGAAACAATTTGACATTTATTTTATTATTTTTTATTTAGTTTGTTTTATAAATGCAATGGTTATAATATTCATTAGAATAATATAAGATGATTAACCTTAGAACTTGTTGGGTTGTTTGGTTGGTTAACAACGAAGGCTCATAACCAATTTGAGTAGTGAATTATTTTGAAATTGATTTATTAGTTAGCAATTGAATCCAATCATATTATAGAGTTAAGATTGATGCTAAGACTATGTGATTTATAAAATCTATGACATTTAATTATGAATTGGTTGCTTTATAGAGAAGTCCCATAATCAATATTATCAATGAATCATTTTAAAAATGATTCATTGGTATATTTTAAGTCCATCCACGATATGGGGTAGTGTTGTGTTAATATATTTGTAGACCATGAAGCCCATAAAATTTGATCACATATTTTTTAGTTAGTGGTAAAAGTCTCATAACCAATCCAATTAGTTAATCGCTTTAAATATGACTTAATTGTTTTTTTTAAGATCTAGGAGAATATATAATTTGTTTAATTGGGTGAGGCCCTTCTTTAAAGTCAATGGCTACCACTATAACCCTAACGCTAGTGTCAATAGCCTTCAATTTAGTGCTTAACAAATAATTCATGACTAGCAAGGGTTGATATACCCTTCATAGTGGGAGTGCCTACCCTTTTAATTTTATCACAACAAGCTAACATGTCCCTTTGTAGGAATTGAACTCGAGTAGAAGGGAGAACAAAATATGCTCCCAATCAATGAAACTAAAACTCAATACAAATATAATTCATTTATTAACAATAAACTCTACCCCATATATATTTTGTGGCTACTCACTATGCTAAAACATGAACATAATTGAACTTGCCAAATAGGAATTATCTAACCTTTGTTGAATTTCCTCTAGTCTTTCTTCAAGACTCTCTTGTTTATTAGGAGAAAACATAAAAATATCATATCAAGGTCTTGGAGTTAGCAAAGTTTGGAAATATTCTTCGAAGCTTAGATATTGATAATTTTCAGAAGAAATTGGTAGGGCCTTATCCTCCCCCCAAATGTGTGGATCTAAAAGACAAAATTGATCGGAAAGACATTAAACATGTGAATAAGAGGGTGGAATTGGAAGAGGAATCATTAGCGTCATCAGTGGGAAGAAGAATGATGTCATTTGTTTGTGGAGGTGGAGAAGTAGAATCAACAAAACAAAGATCCCACCATTCTAGATTAAGGTCTTCTGTGAAAAGAGCATAAAGATGGGGGTTTTTAGCTTTCTTGGGAAACTTATTTTCCCAGTGTCTTAGTTTGTGGTAGTTGTAGTAGAGGGCATATTTTCTTGGGGCATGCCTTCTTTTGAGATAAGGTTTCTTTAGAAAAGAACATTTATGGAAGCGAGTTTTAGAGGCTTTATAATAAGAAACAAGGAGATCAGGAGCCCAACAAGACTTAAAAGAATTATTCTTATATTTTTTTCTTCTTGTGTTTACACCTTTTACAATAGCAAGATGCAAAATTAATGCATTGATGTCCTCAATTGAAAGAACCATAACCCCACTCTCGCATTTTTCGCCACATTTTTACATAGAGAGGGAGTAAACATATTATGAAACCTTTTAAAGTATTTTGATACCCTCTTTTATAGACAATGTTCTTGAAGAACCATATCTATATGAAAAAATTCCATGGCAAGGGTCATGCCTTGCAATCATATATCCTTATCTTTGAAATATTGCTCTACTACATCTGGAAGGGCACTAGGAAAACTACAGATATAATACTTTATACAAGTAGGGTTAGTGGCTTTGCCATCTCCTATTAGCATTTTTTGCTTATAGAAGAATTATTTTTGCTTAAGAGACAATTCTCCTAATATATAGCTTACATGAAGAGAGATTGAAGATGCTCTGCATCTAACCCAACTTTTTTTAGCACCATAAAAATGTAGTGCTAAAGCCTCAAGAAAATAATTGTCTGTAGTAGGAGAGTTTAAAAATTCATCTTTGGTTGTTTGTTGTAGAAAATGCCACCATTCCCATGCAAGACCAATAAATCTTGTTATCAACAGATAAGCCATGTGCCTTGGATTAATTGTACAGTATTCAACTCTCTTAGCAATGCTCCAATTACTAAGAAGTTGTAATGCTTCTTTAATTTCCTCTCTACTACTTCGACATCTTATGTTAAGCATGGGATGTTATGGCATTGTGGCTATAAGTATATTCATTCACCTGATGTCAAGATTCCCTATATTAGTTAGCCTTGATGTATTTGTAGAGGCTTCGCCCATAGTTTCATCAAACCCTTCAGGACATTCAATTCCTAAAGCTAGAAGATCCAAATATTTTTGTTTATTTGCCAGTGTATGGTCCCATTGGCGAATTGTAGCCATGTATTTCAAAGTATAGAAAAAAAATTATATAATATTCCAAAATACTATTCAAGTTATAGTTCTGGCTCAACTTCACAAGTAAAAAGATCAAGAAATTTTTGTCTTCTGAGACCGATCTTAATTTCATCCTTAGGGATTTATTGTCGAAAAGGATCAAAGGCTATAAGATTTCTAATTGGATTTTGGAATGACTTAGAGAGTTCTATAACTATGGAATATATATTTTCAAGAACATAGAGCCTAATATTAAGCTTTTCTATGGTTATTTTTATTGCTTTCGTATCACTAAGAACATGAGACACCATATCCAATTTATCTGAAAGCTTTTGAAGCTCTTTGTTTTCAAAGTTGTTAGAAGCAACAATTGTTAAAAGATATCTATGAACATCATTCATATTCTTATCTGTCAAATTTGCTTGGAGATTTGAATAGTTTAATAGCTTACACTCATCAGAAACACTTGTATCTGTTGGAGATGATCAAACTAGTAAATATTCTTGTTTGATCTTTCCATCAGACTAATACTGACAAAAAAAGAGTAGTTAGAATATTTCCTCCAGGAATAAATGAAATTTCTCATGCTAGAATTTTGAATGTCATCTCTATATCTTCTATGGGAAGTGTGACAGAGGACATATACATATCTATAGACTTAGGAGCTCCATATATGGATTTTATTTTGTCAATGCATGTTGGGCAATTTGTGTATTTTCTGGAATGGCCAATGATTTTTTTCTTATGAGATTTACAAGTATGTTGAGGTTTTGAAATTTGTAGAGAATAATGGTTGGGGCTAGAAGGGATATGTCAAAAGGAGAGTTGATCCTTAGTGAGCCACAGAGGTACTAGATTTATGAAAGAATTTCATCTTTCAGTCTCTAGCAGAGCTTGCTTGTTTGTATGGTATTTTTTTCCCACGAAGTTGGATAACTCGTGCGTGTCTAATAAAATTTAATATGTTGAGTATTGGAAGAATGATTTGTTTCTAGTATGCTATGTAGATGGGAATTTTTCTCAACAAAGGGCCAAAGTGATGGAAGAGTATCATTCGAGAATCTAACTTTCACCATAAATAATAATTGACAAATGGGGGATGAGATAGACATGTCAAGTCCTTTAGGAATAATATAATATTTAAGAAAGTCATAGATATAAGGATCATCTAAAGCAACTGCATACTTTTGATAAATAGTGAAAAAGGTTGATCCATCATGCAATGAAGCAGAAAATCCTCCTATTAATGCATTTGCAAATAGATTGTGCCTTATATCTATTATACAACAAATATAATGCACATTAAAGAAATGTATTACTAATGGTTGCAGTCTGAACTTTATTGCACCAAGATGACAATATTTATACTTATGCTTCTGTCCCCAATCTATCAGATATTTGTCTAGAATGTTTATGTGCAATGGTTCATCATTAGAAGTAAAAGGAAAATTTACAAGGTGGACTTTAATAAAGGAATGCGAAAAATATTCCCCTCCATGAATTTTATATACATCTTTGGATATGGTTGGAAGCTTCAAGTCTGTGGATGAATGGGGTTTTGAAATAGAAATAAGTCCTCTAGCAGTATTAGACTCGGACTAAGAAGAATATTTGCGATCTTTAACCATAGTTATTTGGCTTTGATCTGAAATAGAGAAGATTAGTAATGTTGTGCTAATTCCTCATTGAGAATAAAACCCAAGATTCTTATCATTTTCTTATCAAGTGCTTAAGGATTCAATATTTTTGCTTAATTACATGATTCCCACGAGAGTTTCTTATGTAAATATTAGAAATAATTTAACATAAAACATATGTTGAACAACAACAAAATAATAGCAAAGAAAATCAAAATATAACACATAACACAGATATTTGATGAGGAGTTCACCCCTCCTGGGCTATGTCTCCTTGGTCTAGCTTCTAATGCTTGGGCCTCTCTATTATGCTCAAATTACAAAAAATGTGTGTTTACAATGCTCAGATGCCTCTGAAACCTCTCTCAATGAGTTCATAATAGCCAAAAATACTAGAATTGACTCTTTTGGCATCCAATTTGGATAAGAACTGAATAATTTATGACTTCTCCCAGTTTTCCCACTATTTGTTCCACAAAATGCTCCAAAACCAGCAGAAAACTACATTTCCGCTCCAAAATACGCTAATCGGGTGACAATTCTACTGTGTGGTGGGCTATATCCTATCGACTATATCGCAAATCACAATCAGCGAGTGTTGTCGAGCAGAAGGTCTTGTTAACATAGCAAAACATTGCGATTTGTGATATTGCAGACCCGATGGAGATATAAATGGGAATTTATAAAGTATTGCGTCCAACAGTTTATTTCTCATCACAATCAGAAGAGAATCGGGTCTTAACATCTACACCTGGTCTTTCCTGCGTTATGCGATTGCGATATCGCATCGCAACCTGAGTTGCTGAGGGCCGATTCTTATTTCCACTATGATTGAGATACGTGATCACATCACATCGCTACTCCCAACCTTGTCGGGGCCGATTACCTTAAATCCTCCTTGCCTGTGATTGCAATATGCAAGGGCTAATGGAAAGATACCACTTGGCACCTCCTCATTTGTTGAAGGACTTGCCACCTCAGCCAATCCTGCCATGTAGGAAAGTCAAACTTGAACTTTGATTTTCTCTAAATTCTACATATGAGCTCAGATTTGAGTGGCATTCGCACTGTTGGATTCAAAATGACGAGCTCTTCGATCTGAATCTGAGTTTGACAAGATTCTGACACTTTTATTTTTGAGCATAAACTTGAGCACCTAATCACTCCTCCCCACTGGAAACCTTTCAGACCCAAAAATATTATATTCAGTTATTGAACATATGAGGGTATTGTTCCCTCACCTTCCCCTCTTCAATATATTTGGCCTTTGATGGATTTTTACCTTTGAGATCCACTCGAATATAATCAATATTTCCCCTTTTTGATGACCTCGTTCTTCTGTCAAGTATGGTGTCTTGCTGAAGCTCGTCAAAAATTTTTGGAGAAAAATCTTCAATTGATGGAATTTGTACACTTTCTCCTTAATCTTCAATCAAAGGAGGCTCATACAATCTCAAATTTTCAACATTAACGATGGAATGAATTTGAATATATGAAGGCAATCAAGCTTGAAAGCATTATTACCAATCTTTTCCAGAATTTTAAATGGACCATAACGGATTGGTTTTAACTTTTTACCTTCACCTTGAAGCCTTTCCTCGCTAATGTAGAGCCTTTTCTAGTTGTTCTTGAACTATTTGGTGAATCAACTAAATTTTCTCAATGAATTTCTTTGCTCTGTCTATGTCACTATGTCCATCTACAACTACATATTTCTCAAAGATGAAATCCAAAGGCAATTTAGGCAAATAACCAAGACATGCCTCAAAAGGTGAAGTTAGAGTAGAAGAGTGTTTTGCTCGGTTGTAAGCATGTTGAATATAATGCAACTATTCATCCTACAACTTAGGATATTTTCTAAAATATCCTCTAAGCAAATGAGTAACTGTAATGTTAACCATTTCAATTTGACCATCTATTTGCGGATGGAAGGTTGTACTTTTCTTCAACTTAGTGTCCATCAAGTTCCATAAACTTAACCAAAAATTCCCAACAAATCGGGAATCACTATCTCTTACAATACAAGTAGGTAATCCAAAATGAAACCATACATTTTGAAAGAAAAATTGAGCTGTTTGTTTAGCTATAATTTGTTTTTTACAAGGCATCAATATGCACATCTTGTTGCACCTATCCACAACTACATACAAATAATCATGACATTTCCTTGATAAAGGAAGACCTCCTACAAAATCCATAGAAACACTCTCCCATGGACATGAAAGAACTAGAAGTGGTGTGTACAATCCTAGTTTCCTATTACTAGGCTTATTGACTGCACACAATGAACAACCTCTAATAAAACGTAACACACTTTCAAGCATACGAGGCCAGTAAAAGTAACTCTTAAGATTTGCCATTGTTTTACTTACACCAAAATGTCCAGCAATAAGAGAAGTGTGCGCTTCCCTTGTGACATTTACTCTCTCTCCTTGTGGAACACAAGTTTTCCCAAATGATACAACAGATTACCATGTACATGGTAGTCTAATTCCTCAACTTGGTGACCTTAACTCAAGTTTGAATATACCTCTTAAAAGTCAGCATCTTGTGCAAATTGTTCAGCATAACTTTTAGGTAAAACATAATGATTCTTGAGTAAAATGGCTGCATTAACAATCGGTGTAGAAAGCATATAAGAAACTATGCTATAAATACCTTTCTTGTACCTGATTACCAAGTGGAATTGTTGTAAAAATCCCATCCAACGAAAGTGCCTTGATTGCTGATTTTTTGTTTGAGATTGCAGATATTGCAAAGGTTAATGACTGGTGTGAATAATGGTTTCTTTTCCCATCAAGTAATGCTTCCATTTCTTCACACTTTGCACCAATTCGTAAATCTCTTTATCATACGTAGGATAGTTAATAACAACACCATTAAAAATCTCAGAATGAAATGAAATGGGCTTACCATGATGTAAAAGAACTACACCTGTTGGACACCTAATCCTAAAGGGTTAGCGTGGAAGTTGAATGGACAAAGCAGTCCAAGAGACCTTGGGATCTGAATCCCAAGAGTCACCTATTGTACTATAAATGTACATCTTTTGTTAATAAAAATTGTACTCACTGATTTATCTTTCCTATTGTTTTCCTATCCATGTGAGTTTAACATGGTATCAGAGCCGCTTGTTTTTCTGTGGCCTGTTATGTGCATGTCAGTCCTGGCCCTATGCCATATTCTTTTCCAGCGCTCCTTGTAACTGCTCTCTGCCATAAAAATATTTCTGCGCCCTCTGGCCTGAATACGCTGCCTCTGTCATGCGTTTTTTACCTGAGCGATTCTCTGAGCATATAGCGCTGCCACTGCTGTAGACTGCGCCCTATGTCCTGAGCCCTGCTCTGCTCTGACATCCTGAGCGATTCCCTGCAATACGTTTCAGATTATGAATTGATATTGAATGCCCTGCGCTCTCTGACTACCAGAGACTGCGCCCTCTCATAGCATGAGTCATTGATAATGAACGCGCATAACCGTTGATGCGTTTCACCTGGCCTGGACGTGAATTCAAAGACTTTGAGCGGGTGCGTTTTAGATTCTGCTGCCGCATATAATGTTAAAAAAAAAAAAATTGCAAGTGATCCTGAGTACTGCCAGCCTGCAGTCGTGAGGTGAGGTTTTGGCTTCCATCGCCGAGGTGAAATTTAAAGTGGCGCGTCCTTCGGATCGTGAAAGAGAACTTCATTGAGAAATAGACCAGCATTGAAGCATCTAAGCAGAGCATGTTTCGTTGACACAATGTTGGAGTACGACTCTTCGTTGAAATTTAAAACAGAAATCGATGAATAAATTGTGCTGGAAAAGAGCCTAGTTGCGGTCTTGAAATGTTACATGGTCTTGCAGTGCTAGAGTGTGTATGTGTGCGAAGTAGCCTGCTTTGAATGAGATGCAGTGGACTACATATTTATCAACTAGAGATATCTGAACAGGTTGTTAAATAGATCAGAGTCACATAATAGAGAGAAGCCTGTGGAAAATACTTCTGCATAACAGAATCATGTATCGGTGACGCGCGTGTTCTGTCCATCTAAATCACTGCATGTGTTGATCCTATTGTGTGGAGCGATGATACGCTTACAGCAAGTTGTGAGAGCTTGGAACACAACACAGAGCTCGTTATCTAAGTTTGAAGTTTCATCTCTCAGTGTTATCAATATTCAAGGCAAGTTCAAAATTGTATGCAGCCATTGAAGATTCGTTAATGATATGCTGTTGTTGTCATAAAAAGGGCGTTCGATACATATATACGTGTCCATGTGATTGTTGTCACTGTGCACTTCGATTTCCACTTGGGTATACCTTTACATATTCGGTTCCTCTTCTCGGCGGTTCCTCTTCTCGGCCCACTGGTAATCCATATGCTCCTCAGCCCCGGTCCAGTCATCATTCCACTGCAACCACCGGTTTGACTCAACATACCACCACAATGTTTGCAATTTCCTGCGGTTATGTCAAAATTTCCTTCAAAAGATTGGTTTGTTTAAGTTATGGCATGGAGAATGTGTATTATTTATGAGGAAACCTTTCTATCGGGCATCAATAGAAAAAAAATCACTCATATAATTTATCACACAACACCTCAACGGAGCAGAGTGGCAATGATAACAGAATTGTCAGCGTGGTAAGCTTTTGCATTCAGGTGTTTGGAGAACTTTTCAATTAAGTTCATAAATTTTGTGTTTGCAATAATGGGCATTCAAACTGGTGCATGCAATTGTCAGAGCGTTGATTTATGTGCGCGTTGATTAATCTCAACTCATGCTTTATATATGTGATGGAGTTGTTTCATGTCGGTTCGTATATAATGTTGGTCTAACTGTTCACAACCCAATAGCCACCATTAAATTGTGGAAATTGAAATCGATTACAGGAAGGATTTTCTCTATAAGATCTCTTGTCGTCATCTTTTGTCTCTCTTGGAGAATAGTGGCCGAATACGCACAAGATTGGTCCCTCCGGTTGTAACCATTATGCCCTATGAATGTCTCTTCCCACTGTGGGTTCATACATACCACTCCATATCACAGTGAATATTAAACTGTGATACCAAACCACCTCATACATCTCTCCATACCGCTCTCTCATACCTCTCTGTCCAACTTGCTCCGCATGACCTAAAACCTTGGTTAATGGATGTGTTTTTATATATAACTTGAATGTGAGGCAACACGACTTGCAGCATGTGCATTGGGGCACTAACGTAAGTGACTGTCTTACAAAGAAGCAAAGTTTCCGCTCACATTGACTGCGTCAGAAGGGAGAATCTGGAAGCTATAGAATCGAGTGGCAGCAAGACAATGTGAAGAACGATTTGCAAGAGTAGTTTTCTCTCTTCTCCAATCATCCAAGAAATTATATAGCTGCGACCGAAGTATCATGTCGCTCAAATGATTCAGAGATAACAGAGGAGGCCGATAAGAGCATTGATAGTGTCAAGACCGTGAAGCTCGAAGCTGCACAGCTTGCAACAGGTTACGGGTTCGATCTCATGCCCATGCTGTTCGACGAAAGATCAACTACAATTTACTTGTGTGATTTGCCTGTAACTGAGACCCCGAATTTGGAAAATTCGAGTCTGGATTTCGTCAGCAATGCAGTGTTCAGAGGCGCCTCAGATGATCAGAGCCTTCTAGAATTCGCAGAAGATATGGCCCCTGGGATTATATCAGAGCCTTTAAAATCCCAAGAGGGTTTGAACGACGAACTCCACTGAATTCCCGGGATCTTTCTTTGTGTTTGCTAACTGGAAATTCAAGACAAATTTATGACTGATATAATCCTTGCGCATTTTTTCAATTGCATTGATAGTGTGCATTTTTTTGTGGAAGAAATTGTTGAGAATTTGTAGTGTTCTTCTGAGGCTAAAAGCACAGATCTGGAAGCTCAAAACTATGGTTGTGCTTCAATACCATTGTTTGACATTTTAAAGTAGATTCGAAGTATATGTCTGCGGCCCTCCTTTGGTAAATATTTCTGCTAAAAACTCTAGACAAACTTGCAGGTCTGAGGCATTGGTCCTTCATTTCAGAAATATATTGTGGGTGATTAAGGTCAGAGACATCATTTGCCTCCCATTTCAGAGACACATTGACACAGGCTGAAGCAATTTTGTGGCCCAAATCTAAGGAGAAATCTTCGACCCTGTGGTTGGCATTTAATATTGGACAGTCTGTTGCATTTTTGAACTGAGAGCGGATGGGTTAAACTTTGGCTGCCATGAGAAGAGTTTTGCTGTTGACAGAGAAAACCTATTGATTTTGTAAATTTGAAGGGAAGGAAGAAGCTTTTGTTCTGCTTGGGCTAATTTTTAGAGAGAGATTCTAGATATATTTTTTCTGTTTAGTAAAGATATCAAGAAATGACTCAAATTACTGAAATATTAGAATTCTTAAAAACTCTCATACATTCCTCAGATCATGATACAGTGAGAATAAGCAAAGTTTCTCTAGTTGATATTAGAACCTGTTTGTATAATGTACAAGAAGATATTGAGTTTTTGCAGCTTGAGACAAAGCTACAGCAGGAAGAATTACAGCAGTGGAGTCATCATTCTGAACCTGTTTCTGTTCAGAACAATGAAACAGACTCCCATGAACAGCAAGTCAATAATGGTACAGTTCATTCAAATAAAGCAGCAGTTGTACATGCAGATGCAGAAATTCAGTCTGCACTTCCCAAGCCCATCATCAGACCTTGGGAACAGCTTGTTCACAACAAGCACAGAACTGGTCTTGGATATGACAAGGACTTGTCCTTTCATATTCCAGACTATGCCAAGCCCATTCAGTTTCAGAGTGCTGGATTCATTTATGACAGTTCAACTGCTCCTCATGACAGTTCAGCTTCAGCTGTTCCAGACTCTGCCTCTCTTCCACAGCAGCAACAACAACAGATCGTGAAATGCCAACACTGTGATCGAGTTGGCCATTTGAAAGATCACTGTTTTGATCTTCATCCATGTAAGCACTGTCATAAAACCAGTCATTCTTCACACAGATGCTTCAAAAACAAACGTCCTGCAAGAACAAAGATTCATCTTGGATGGATCGCTTCTTGGCAATGGGCATCAACAGCCAAGAAGATATTCCAAACACATGTCAGAACTTGTTCCAGAATATTGAAAAGTCTTGCAGTTGAGTTTTCTCCATCTTCTCACCTTGTACCTGACAGGGGGGGAAATGATGGTCATCTACAAGCTTCAAAGTCACATCAAGCGAGCCTGAGCCACAACCTGCCACACCAGTTTCAGAGTTGCAGCCAGAGACAAAGATGCCTGAACATGCCTTCAGTTAGCAATCTGGGACACTTCCTCTAGCAGAAGACTCCAGCTTCTTGCCAGTTTTGGAAGAGTTCCAGGAATTACAGAGTTGTTGGTCATCCTTAAACCATCACAGATTGAGAACACTTCCTCTAGCAGAAGACACCAGCTTCTTGCCAGTATTGGAAGAGTTCCAGGAATTGCATTAAGCATTCCAGAGTTGTTGGTCATCCTTAAACCATCACAGATTGAGAACACTTCCTCTAGCAGAAAACTTCAATTTCTTGCCAGTATTGGAAGAGTTCCGGGAACTGCACTAAGTGTTCCAGTGTTGGTGGTCATCCTTAAACCACCGCCCTTTTTTACCAACATTTCATAGAGCACATTCAGCCTAGTGCTGCCATGCATTTTTTGCACATTTTGTATTACAGCTCTCTTCTTGGACTCATACATAACCCTTCAGATTAAGGGGGGAATGTTGGACACCTAATCCTAAAGGGTTAGCGTGGAAGTTGAATGGACAAAGCAGTCCAAGAGACCTTGGGATCTGAATCCCAAGAGTCACCTATTTTACTATAAATGTACATCTTTTGTTAATAAAAATTGTACTCACTGATTTATCTTTCCTATTGTTTTCCTATCCATGTGAGTTTAACAACACCCATGGCGTAGTCACCTGCATCTGTTTGTATTTCAAAGGGTTGTTTCAAATGGGGCTGAACTGATATTTTGTTCTAAAGCATCAAATGCTTTTTCTTGTTTGCCTCCCCATTGGAAGATAACCTTCGCGTTGGTCAAAGCATGTAGTGGAGCTACTATGGAAGAGAAATTGGAAATGAACTTCCTCCAATACTGTGTTGCTCCCAAAAAACTCCTTACTTCTGTGACTGATTTAGGTATTGGCTAATTCATACTGACCGAAACTTTAGAGGGGTCAATCTTCAACTCATCTCCTCCAACTATGTGGCCAAAATACAATAAGGAAGTTTTCTCGAATTCACACATTTAGACATCTTCAGAAATAACTGTTATTTTCTCAAGACATCCAACACTTTATTCGCATGCTTGACATGCTCTGCTCATGATTTGTTGAATATCAAAATATCATCTAGATAGAAAATTACAAACTCATTAAGAAAAAATCTTAAAACATCATTCATAACTCTCATGAATGTAGCTGGAGCATTGCAAAGACCAAAAGGCATAACCAGCCACTCAAACAATCCCTGTTTGGTTTTAAAAATAGTCTTCCAAATATCCTCCTCAGCTATTCTAACTTGATGATAAACACTTCTCAAGTCTAATTTAGTGAAATACTTTGCATTCTTCAACTGATCTAGCAAATCATCTATTCTGGGAAGTGGGTATCGATTCTTTATGGTGATTTTATTTAAAGCTCAATAATCTACACACATGCGCCACGTTCCATCTTTCTTGGGTACCAAAACAATTGGTAAACCACATGACGAAGTAGAGGGACAAATTACACCTTTATCTAACAATTCTTGGAATTGTTTCTTACTTTCTAAAGTTTCCAGAATTGACATTCGATACATACCGATGTTTGGGAGTGGACAGTCTTGTTGTAGTTGTATTTCATGTTGAACTCCCCTTTTTGGTGGAAATATTTTTGGTTCTTGGAATATGTCTCCATATTGATTGACCACATCAACCAATTCAGCTTTCAGCTTCACATCACAACCTACAAAGGATTCCTTCTCCGTGTCATTCTTCTGCTTGATCATAAGGAGCACGAGATTCTTGCTGGAATTGACCAATCGTTTCATTTTCCCTGCGCTTGCCAAAGACAGGCTAAGATTTCTGCGATGGGCTCTCATAATATACTCAACTCCATCTTTGAAAAAATGGTATTTGTTCTCAAATCGATGGAAAACGGCTTTCCTATGATATAGATACGGGCTTCCCAACACAATTCCATAAATATCCAGTGGCACAATGTCTAATTCGACTTCATCAACAAAATTGGCAGTGATTGCAAACCTGAAAACACATTTCCATGTGACCTGCAAATTGGCATCCTTGGTTATCCAACCCAATGGATACGGTTTATGATGAGGCACAGTTTCCATATTTAATTTCTTGACCAAATCTGCAAAGATTGGCCTGAGATTCACTTTCAAACAACATATCAATTTTTGTATGTTTGGAAATAACTCGAATTTGGAACAACTCGATTTGATTTTCCTCATTTGAAACGTTGTTGGAGTTATTTGCTGCACTGGTGCTTTCCACGTCTACATCTTTGCTTGTTTTTGCCACAACTTTTCCCTTGGTGACTATGGCTGCGATTTTGGTTTCATCACCTGAGTCATAACCCAAGTCTTGTTGTACAACATCATTGGTCTGTTGTTTCCCTTTATTGTTAAATTTATTCAGTCTTAATTTTGTATGAAGCTTCTAGAAATGCGCTTCATTATGAACCTATTTGGAATAATTCTTGCACATGGGTTTCTCCCCTTCTTTCTTAACATAAGCAATTTTATTCTGCTTTCCTTTGAAATTCTTTCCTTTTTCACCACTCTGGAATGGCTTCTTCTTACCTTCTTCTTGTACAGTTTCTCCTCTTGCTTTGAGGTGTGTAGCTTGAATACAGACTGTTATCTCAAAATCAAGCCCTAGAAGGCTGCAAACCAGGAAGACTTCAAGTAACTATTTCAAACCAATCTTTAGATTAAGGCTTAGCCTCCTTAGCCTGAGAGGGCTCCCTCAAAGGGTTATTGATTTTGACTAATAATAAGATGGCTAACTCTTGTGAAATAACATTGACAAATATGAAGGCTGGATAAACATTAAACAAATTTCCATTGGGCCTATGGAGTCAACAACAACTCAGTAAATAATGATACTGCCTTTACATATAAGTCAGGGCACTTAGCATTTAGATGTTCAGAACACAACACACATATGGAACCACAGCTCATAAGTGTACACAGGAAGTCAGAGCACAATCAGTGAATTCTGAGTGATTGTACACCAATGCAACTGTAAAAAGACATAAAGGAAAAGATAAAATCATACATTCTGAACATAGAAATCCCTCATGAATCCTGAGAAGTAAAGAAGCTCAAATTATATTACTGAAACTCTGTCTTTACATAAGCCAAAACAATGCTCTGTTCATCAAATTTCCAACCCTCATTACATTGTTGTTTCAGCTATATATAGAATCCTTATTCTAACTAATTCGAGCTTCCTCCTCCAGCATGAGGGGAGTCGATAACTACCTCTACTGACACCTATCAGCTATTTAACTAACTAATAAATACAACTAAAGTGCTGACTGGAGTTTTTAAAGAGTTCTAAATTAACTATGACTCTAACTCTGTTTTCCATGCATACGGCTTCTCCTTGTTCTTTGACACCTGGTCCTCTTTCAATTTGGCTGAGCTGGATGTTTAATGTTCCATATTGACCTTGAACGCTGAATCCCTTAACTGCTCAGAAGAATTAGGAGATTCCCCTTGCTTCTCGGCTTCAGTTTTCCTCAAAATGCTCGAATGTATAGAAGCATGTCTTCTAGCTTTTAATAACCCAAAACATGGAATACTGCCACTTTCTTGATGTGCTGTGAGCTTCATCGATGGACATGTGTGCAGGCAAAAGTTCCTTGCATTCACATCATTTGATACCTCTTGAACGGTGATAAAGGGACTTTATGACAAAATCCAAAATTGGGTTTAAATCTTCAACCTTTTTAGGCATCCACCTGTCTTGACTTGATTGAGTGCTGGCAGCTCCAGATGATGTTCTTGCATACACTTTTGGCGTTTCCCTTTTAAAATTCCCGCTCATAATACAAAACTGTCTATCTGTGTTAAAATCATCACCTACAGCAGTTTCGTAGCGCGCTACAAAACTGCTGAATTATTTGAAACAGCTCGCCTTTGACCCTGAATTTTTATCACCCAAATATCTGGTTGCCAAAAGCTCCCTTCGACTTCTCATATGTATAACATGGATTTACATTTCTTCGAAACAATAAGACTAAGCAAATTTGACAAAATTTGGAACAAAACCTTTCTTGAAGAGATAATTCATTTAGCAAGTAACTGGCCCAGCTGTATCTTCAGGTCTTCAATCTTCTTCTTCAGAGCTTTATTCTCAGCTCTTAATTGCATATTTATTTTTCTAACGAACTGGGCCTCTTTGATGGCTGGTACTGTCCATGTGTGAAATTGTGCATGGCCATCAACTACTGAATTCAACTGGTTTTGAAAGGTTTCAGTCCCACCCCACAGAGCTTTACAATAATTTGTATACACATCTCAATTTGGAAATCTCATATTTAGTTGCTTCTAATTGGCTCTTTATGACTGCTATATTATCTCCTTGAGATGTGATGACTGTTCTGCTTGCATCATTTTGCCTAACTTTCTCGATTTCCTCTATTTTTGACAGCGCTTCTTTTACTTGCTTCCTTGTAATAGGTCTTCTGGGTTTTAAAATGAATTCTTCACCTGGCTCATCGAATTTAAGCTTTTTTGAGGCCTTAGACTTCTTGGTACCTTCTTGTGGTGACTGTGTCAAATCAATATGGACTGGTTCAAACTGCTCGAATTCAATGGCCTATAATAAATCATTCAAGCTTGCCTTGGATGTTGGGCTCTCTTCAACAGCTATGGCTTGCCCTTTTTCCTTATTTATTTGGCTTCTTGTCCTTACCCTTGAGACTGCTTCAGCTCTGCTTGTTTCAGGGATAGTCTTCTTATCCTGAGTTTTTCCTTTTGCTGATTGCTGAGGGTGATATTGAATGATTAGTGGCTTCACTGGTTTCCTTTGTTGTGCCTTGATTTGCTTCTTAGCTCTTGCTTCTTTTTGGAGCTCAGCTATTGTGAATTCTTTGGCTGGTTATGGAGTAAGGCCAGTCTTGCTTTGGAATCCAGCCATGAAAATAAAAGAATTCCAGTCTCTGCCTATCTTTTGAAGGCCATCCAAAACTAGCAACTTGATCAAACCATGATGAAACAAAGAGGTTTCACAGTCCTCTTTCCTTAACTGCACTTTGTCACACATCTTACTCAGACTGCGAAACAAATAAAAAGGAATGTCTATGGAGACTTTTGCAGTGAAATGCAGAAGCAGTTTGAAATGATAAGAATAAACCTTATTGTACCTTCCTTCACAGGTCAAATATTTATGTATGCAGGTAAGGAGAAGAGCGTAATGTTCCTTGACATAATTTCTAGGCACTGCTTTTGTTAAGTCTTCGTTTACATATGCCTCCTTTAAAAACTCTTTACAAGGGTTCATATCAAACTTAAAATTTTTAAACCATTCTTCCCGTCCTCTTGGGATCTCTATCACAGCAGATATGGCTTCTAGAGAAACTTGGACTTCTAGCATAGCTATCTTTGAATTTAAACCAGTGAAGTTTAGCGCAAATTCTTTAGTTACCTGCGCATGTCCTCCTTGTAGCTTTTTGCAAAAGTTCCAGCACCCGGCATCTTTGAACGCTTTTTTCACGCCTTCATCCCTCAAAGCTATGTCCAGGCCCTCAGGTTCAGTCCTCTGGCATTTACCGGATCTGTGCTCTTTTCTCTCCATTTTTTCCTTCGAGATCTTCACACACAAAGTCTAACAGCTCCGGTTGAAATGGTGATTCAGCTCTTTTTAATTCAGCCTCGCTTGTAATCAGGCTCGCTTGAAATCAGCCTCGCTTGAAATTCAAATTCTTTCATTGAAACACTTCAATACATAATCACAGGCAGATTTGTTGCTCATGCAGCACTTACGACCATCATTAAGGTCTGTGCACGGTAAAATCTCTTGGGAATGATATTTCTGTGCATTTTAACAGATCTATTGGTGGGGTAGTGGCAAATGAGCGTTCAAACGTGAAACGAGGGGTACATAAACTGACATGAGTGTACACAACTGGTGACTCACCTATCGGACTTGACATTTCGGGAAAGATTCGTTGTGAAATGCACGAATCCATGATTTCACAGCGCTGTTAGTTTTAAATTCTAATGATGCGTTGCGAAACGGCCTAATCATGATGCGCTGCGAAATCGCTTAACCATAATTGCGCTGCGAAACTGGCAAATGGGATTACGCTGCGAAATCACTAAAAGACACGGTGACTTGGATGTGACAAGACATGGCTATGGAACGATGATGGGTGGAGGAGAACCAATAGGAGTCGAGTATGATTTGAATTTAAAACTTTAAAACTCCGAATCCTAAGTGAGGAAAAATAAAATTAGACCAATCTTAACATGAACCTTTGTCATCGGACTAAGACAGAGGATTATATACATCAAATTTTTAGTTCTAAGTGATAACACAGACCTCATCAATATTCGTGGGATTAAACATAAGAATCGTGTGTCGAAGATAGCTATGCAAGCCTGCTATGTATTTCAGCAGAGTGTCTTGTGACTATAAGTCTACTCCTAGCATACGAGCTCTTCTCCTAAACTCTTGAGTATACTCTTGCACATTTTGACCTTTTAACTGTATGAAATTTTTCCAATTCATGATAGCTTTTTTCATATGAGCTAAAGGGTCGAACTGTCTTTTTATAGCAGCAATGAAATCAGACCATGTATAGAGATCTTACAATGTTTTATAATATCATCTTAAGTCCTTGATTCCCACAAAATGAGTGTTGCACCCTCCATTCTCAATGAAGCCAACTGAATTTTGATATCATCCTCTTGAAGGTTATGAATTCTACAATACACCTCTAACTGACGAATCTAGTTATCCAACTTTTCTGCATTCACTTCACCATTGTACATAGGCAACTCGAACTTAACATCAAGCTTAAAAAAGGTGATTTACCAGTTCCTTTTGAAGTATGATGATGAGTATGAGTATGGGTTGTCATAGTGGAAGAGGGTGAAGATGCTTGTGAAGAATAAGATGAAGAAGATGGTGGAGATGGTGGAGGTTTTCCTCCATTCCCATTACCTCCTTTTCCATTACCTCCTCCTGAAGAGCCTCCTCCATTGGGAGGTTTGGAGCTTTCTCCTTGCAACCTACTATTCCTCTCTTCATAGAGGACCTTCAACATCTCTTTCATATCAAAGAAAGCCTTTTTGAAAGTCTTCTCATCTTCTGTCATGTACAAAGGTTCTCCTTCATGAGACATGATCTCTGGAGTCTCAACTGCAACTTGTGGCTGAAGTGGTGTTGGAGTCTCAACTACAACTTGAGGCTGAAATGGTGTAGAGGACTTTGACAACCTTTCTCTTCTTCCCCTTGACCCAACTTCAGGGCTTTCAACCAAATTCCCTTCACCTCTTTTGAATCTTAACCTTGTAAGCATGACATAAACTTGCAAACGATTAAATCCTTCTCTCGCAAAGAAAATCTAGTAAGAAAAAACTAGTGCTTTGATACCAACTTGATCTGAAATGGAGCATATTAGTAATGTTGTGCTAATTCCCCATTCAGAATAAAACCCAAGATGCTTATCATTTTCTTATCAAGTGCTTAAGGATTCAATATTTTTGCTTAATTAACTGATTCCCATGAGAGTTTCTTATGTAAATGTTAGAAACAATTTAACATAAAACATATGCTGAACAACAACAAAATAACAACAAATAAAATCAAAATACAACACACAACACAGAGATTTGATGAGGAGTTCACCCCTCCTGGGCTACGTCACCTTGGTCCAGCTTCCAATGCTTATGCCTCTCTATTATGCTCAAATTACGACAAAAGTGTGTTTACAATGCTCAGATGCTTATAAAACCTGTCTCAATGAGTTCATAATAGCCAAAACTGCTAGAAATGACTCTTTTTTCATCCAATTTGGATAAAATATTAAGAATTTATGACTTCTCCCAGTTTTCCCACTATTTGTTCCACAAAATTCCCCAAAACAGGCATAAAACTACATTTCTGATCCAAAATCCGCTAACCGGGCAACAATTTTGCACGCGGTGGGCTATATCCTATTGGCCATATCGCAAATCGCAATCGGCGAGTGTTGGCGAGTGGAAGGTCTTGTTAACACAACAAAATTTCGTGAATTGTGATATTACAGACCCAATGGGGATATAAATGGGAATTTATAAAGTCTCGCGCTAGACAGTTTATCGCTCATCGCAATCAGCGGAGAACCGAGTCTTAACGTCTGTGCTTGGTCTTTCCTGCGATATACGATTACGATATTGCATCGCAACCCAAGCTGCCAAGGGTCGATTCTTATTGCCACTGCGATTGCGATATGCGATCACATCACATCGCTACTTCCAACCTGGCCGAGGACGATTACCTTAACTCCTTCTTGCCTACGATTACGATATGTGAGGGCCAATGGAGGGCTACCACTTGGCACCTCCCCATTCGCTGAAGGACTTGCCACCTCAGCCAATCTTGCCATGTAGGCAAGTCAAACTTGAACTTTGACTTGATCTAACTTCTGCATACGAGCTCATATTTGAGTGTCGATCACACCGTTGAAATCAGAATGAAGAGATCTTTGATCTGAAGCTAAGTTTGACAAGATTCTGACACTTTGATTTTTCAGCATAAACCTGAGCACCTGACTAGGCCTGAAGCATTTTCATATGATATCTCTACTAGATTTACTTTATCCATTAAGTGATATAATTTGTTAATGATGGAGCACACTCTGATGAGAGATAGGAGTGAACTCTTAAGGGAATGACTACCCAATACACAAATTTAACTCAAATGTCTTTTAATTTTAAGGGCTTTACAACCTCACATCCTAACTGTAACTCTCAAAAACATCATTAACATTGAACATACAATATAATTACTCAATGTAAACTTTGAAAGAGATATATAACTAGAATTAGAATAACTTCTTATAGGCTTTCATGTACATAACATCTGTGCTAATTGAACCAGGATTTGATACCATCAAGATTTCTGCATCTCTTTCTTATGCTCATATGAGTTAAACAATCAACTCGCTTACAGACTCTGCAACCTTCACAACTGAAAACTGAAATTACAATCAAAGATTGATATTACAAAAGACTGATACAACCTAGGAGTATCGCCACTTTAGGTTCACGCATGCACTCACATGCACATGCGCAGGCTTGTCAAACTCGAAATTAGAATGTCTTTTGAGTTTGCTTATGGTGCACACAGATCACTCAAGACATAATGATCTAGATCTCTTCATTTACCGGAGTTAATCAAGATCTTTTACTTCTACGATTTTAGCAAAATTTCATATGAAAGAGTATAGAACAACCACATGTGCATGCTTCAAAGAAGAAAAACATAATGAAAACCATCAAATCAAGAACACAAACACATTGATAATAGAGTTCACCCAATGTGGGTTACGTCTCTAGGTCTAGTGTCAAGAGTGGGGAGGCCACTTCATTAAATGCTGCAAGATGATGATGATGATGATGTACATGGTATATTCTTTATCATTACAAGGAAAAACTCCCTCAACTAGAGTGGCATATCTCTCCACGAGACGTTCTTCGATAGGAACTCTCACTTAAATGGGCGAATTCCCTCAGCAAGAGTGGCATGTCTCTCCATGAGACATTCTCCCAATAGGAACTTTCACTCATATGGGCCTTCCTTCAGCATGACAAGCTAATAAATGCTCACATGACATGACATACAAGTATCCTCAAACATAATGGTAACAAGGATCTCAACAACAAAATCATCATCTCAGTAAATCAAATGAAAGACATGGCATCACTACATCATTTAGCTCCAGTTCCAGGGATGGCCTGAAAATGAAAAGTTCAACTACAAAAACGAACATCACCATTAAACTCGTGGCATGAAATCCTGTCAAACGAATATAAACTTGGCTCCTTTCTAACACAATCAAAATATGGACCCTCGAGAATATTGAAGATTCTCCCAAAGGTTCCTTCCTAGAGATGGGAAAAAAACTCGCTGCTCAGATAAAATTTTGAGCACACCACCATGATCCTTGCGATATTTTGAGAAAAATGACTATACAGTTGGCAGCATTCTGAATCTGTAAAAATTCAGCCTCCAAGGGAATCTTTTAGAATCCGCAAGATTCTATAAGATTCCTCACTGCTGACTGCCTAGAATTGTGCTGCTTAAATGAGGAAATGGACCACACCATCACGTTCCTTGAAAAATTCTGGTTCGTTTGTGTATAAAGTTGACATGATTATGTCACTGTGAAAAAATCACCCTCTAGGGGATCTTTCATATTCCTCCAAGATTTTGCATGAGAATATTCTTGCCTCAAAAAACATGCTCAACTCCTCATTCTACCCTCGGCCCTCGTGCGCATTGTTCCACTGTGTATACCCCCTATGTTGGTCCGACGAATGAGAAATATTGGTTTTTATAACTGTTTGTGGGTAGATTAATCAATGGAAGGGTCGTTGGCCCATTGGTAATTTTCGGCGTTTGGTTGCCACTGGATTGGGTGTCAAATCCCCACCCATTCAAAATATGGTTTGGTTTTTGAACTGTTTGGCGTCATTTCTTTTTGGGCGGTGATGATTCTGTTGTGTTTTTTGTAACGGGGCTGCCCGTTAGTGGGTCTGTTATCACCTAGAACTACAGTCACATGTATATAATTTTTGTCCAAAGTTCATTGTCAAAAAATGGGTGTCAAATGGTTTTTGTCCTATGTTTCTTACTTAGGGGTCATGTTTCTAAAAGGTTTTCATGTGAATCATTCTCAAATACCGTTGGTCATCCTCCATCATGATTGTATAGGCCATGTCTTATCTTGTATATGTCACTGGTCCTTTCCGTATTTTCGCAGCGCAGTTTTATTGGTTGATTCTGCAGCGCAATTATGTTTTAGCCTTTTCGTAGCACGTCAGCATCCAGCTGTTTCGCAGCGCATTCTGCTAATTTATAACTATTTGCGCTACGAAATCGCGGTTTCGGGCATTTTGCAGCACAAATTCTTAAAAGGTCATGTCTGTGGGATGAGTCATTGTGTCAGTCCGGTTATTGTCAGTTGACGTACCTCCCAAGCACTTATGAACCATCACTCCACCAATAGATTCATAGCCACGCACATAAAAATCATTCAAACGGTTTTGTCATGCATGGTTGTGTTATGATGTTTGTTAACGATGCATAAAGTGGCCAGCTTGTATGATTAGATATTTCAATTGCAAATGAGCCCGAGTTTCTTTTTCAAGAGAGCCTGATACAAGCGAGCCCGCGTTTTAAAAAATTTGAATTTGCCATTTGAGTTGAAGCTGGTGGTGATTCTCTGTGCAAAGAATTTCGAAAGCGGAATGGAGAGGAAGGAGCATCGGTCTGGTAGATGTCATAGAGCAGAGCCTGAAGGATTGGACCTTGCCTTGAGAGATGAAGGAGTGAGGAAAGCTTTCAAGGATGCTGGATGTTGGAATTTCTGTGAGAAGCTTCAGGGTGGCCATTCTCAGGTAACAAAAGAGTTTGCCTTGAACTTTACAGGTTTAAATTCTAAAGTATCTATGTTAGAATTTCAAGTATCCCCAGAGGCCATTGCTAATGTCACTGAGATTCCAAGAGGGGGGCAGGAGTGGTTTAAAAACTTCAAATTTGATATGAACCCCTGCAAAGAATTCTTGAAAGAGGCACATATGAATGAGGATTTAACAAAGGTTGTGCCTAGAAATTATGTTAAGGAGCACTATGCTCTTCTCCTCACTTGTATTCAAAAGTATTTAACCTGTGAGGGTAGATATAACAAGGTTTACTCCTATCACTTTAAGTTGTTGCTGCATTTTACTGGCAAGGCATCTATAGATATTCCATTTTATTTGTTTCGTAGCCTCAGCAAGGTGTGTGACAAAGTCCAATTGAGGAAGGATGATTGTGAGACATCATTATTTCACCATGGTCTAGTCAAACTGTTAGTGCTGGATGGTCTTCAGAAGATTGGTAGGTATTGGAATTCTTTCATCTATATGGCTGGTTTCCAGAGTAAGATAGGCCTCACCCCACAGTCGGTTAGAGAAAGAGAAGAATCAGTGGAGGAACCTACAATAGCTGAGCTTAGAAAGGAGGCTAGGGATAAAAAGAAAACCAAGTCTCAGTTGAACAAACCAGTAAAGCCCTTGGTTCTTAAAGAGCCACCTCAGCCATCATCAAAGGAAAAGGTTAAGCACAAGAAAGATGTACCTGGATCAAGCGAGTCTGAAAGAGTATCAAGAGTTAAAACAAGGAGTCAATTAAGCGGGGAGAAGGGCAAATCAGTAGTTGTTGAGGAAAGTCCAATATCAAAGGCCAGCTTAAGTGATTTGCTTGAGGCCATTGAGTTTGAGTAGGTAGAACCGGTGCATATTGAACCCATGCATATTGATTTGACTCAATCATCACCAGAGAGTACTAAGAAATCCAAAGCTTCGCAGAGACTAAGGTTTGATGAACCTAGTGAGGAGTTTATTTTAAAACCACGAAGGCCGGTTACAAGGAAACAAGTTAGAGAAGCTGAGAAAGTGCATAAAGGAGAGGAAGTTGTAAAGTCGCCCAGAACAGAGGTAATTGAAGTATTGACCAAAACAGTGGAGGCAGTCAAGCATAAAGACAAGAACAGAAAAGTTATCATTACCCAAGGAGGAAATGTTATAGCCATAAAGAATCAAGCGGGAACAACAAAAGATGAAATTGTCAAAGCAAAGAATGTTATTAGAGAGCGTGCAGTCAGGTATGGCAACTATCGAAGAGCTGTGTTAAAGGGTAGCAAAAACCTAGTGGGTCAGGCAGATTCAGTGGCTGATGTATATACATGGAGGGTTCCAGCCCTCAAGCAAGCTAAACTCATCAGAAAAATGAACATGAGCCTGAGAGCTGAAAATAAAGTCTTGAAGAAGGAGGTTGCAGATTTAAAGATACAGCTAGGTCTACTAGCTCACTGATTTGAAGAAAAAGGTGCCAGTCTTAGTTTTGGTCAATTTTTGTTTAAGCTCCATTATTTTGAAGACATATAAGTCTCTGACACCTGTAGGGGAAGTTTAAAGAGTCATAGGTTCAAGCAAAGAACGCCTTAATGCAAATATACTCTGTTTTAGCAAAAACAGCAGTTTCGTAGCGCGCTACGAAACTGTTGTAGGTGTTGTTTTTGGATGAAGACAAACAATTTAATGGTGAGATCAGCCAATTTTTGAAGGAAACGCCTAAGGAACATAAGGGAGACCACATGAGGCTATCTTAGCCATTCAGATAATGACAAGTGTGCCTTTTTGTAAAGGTGAAATATTTTGTCTTAAGTTAAACTTTTATAAAGGTACTTTATGACCAGTTAGGGTTTGGCAGAAATGGCATACGAGGAGTATTGTTTTGGTTGATACACATGTCCATCAACGAAGCCTCCAAACACATCCGAAATATGGTGATGCTCATCGATTTTGGGGTATTTAAGAGCTGGGAACATGTTGCTTAACTTTCGTAGGAAGGTGGGAGACAAGGACCGGAAAAACAGGGGTTTGTTCTTATGATCAATGAACCATCAGCGCTTTCAGTATCCAATGCTAACCTTGTTCATTGCATCCACTTCTCAGTTATCTCGGCCAAACTGAAAGGAGACAGGTGTCCAAGAGCAAAGAAGGATCATGATACGAGGTAGATAGAATTAGATATGTAGTTTAATTAGCACTCTTTGTAATTACAATCATCACTTAATGTATTTAATGAATTAGTTAATTGGTAGATAGGGGTAATTAGTAATAGTCTTCGAGCTCCCCTCATGCTGGAGGAGGAAGCTCATAAGTGGTTAAGGTTGTATCTCTATATATAGATCATATTTTGATGTAATGAGGGTTGGATGTTTTGGAGAAGACTGTTTTTGGTTTATGTATAAACAAATTTCAGTAATGCAAATGACTGTGTTTTCTTCTCAGGATTCACAATGGATCTTCTTGTTCAAATGTGTGATGGTATTCTTTCTTTAAGGTTCTTTTACAGTTTTGTTAATGCATAATCACTCAGAACTCATGAATCATGCTCTGACTTCCTGTATGCCTTGGCAAATTGTGGTTTCAAAGTTATGTTTGAACAGTTAGATGTAAAGTGCCCTGATTTCTATGAAAAGATAGTGTTTTTGTTTGCTGAGTTATGAGAGACTCCATAAGCCCAATGGGAATCAATTCAATGTTGTCCAGCCAGCTTATTTTTCATGTGTCTTATAAGAGTTAGCCATCTTTTCTTGTCATTAGTCAATATTCATAATCTGTGAGAGAGCCCTCTCAGACTAAGGAGGCTAAGCCTTAGTCCAAAGCCTGGTTTGAAATAGTTACACAGAATCTTGCTGATTGGCAGCCTTCAGTGCTTGATTTTGTGATAACATTTTGGTGCGTCTGCCGGGAGCCTGAAGATTACTCATTCCCGTAGTTATAAGATTGAATTTCTGAAGGTAGCAGGAGTTCAAAAAGGTTTTCGAGGCTGCATTCTACCTTGGTGACTCCATGAATTTTAAAGTTTGAAAGGTGGCTTCGAGAGGAAGGTATACAAGGAGTAATCCTGACCCAAACCCACCTAGTCCTGTGGAAAATCCTAATATCATCTCAAGGAGTAAACAAAGATTTTCTGATATACCAGGTACTTCAAATATTTCAAAGTCTTTGTTTCCTGAGTTTTCTAGAAGTCCTGAAGATAAAATTGTTGATGATAAAATCCAAGAAGTGTTGTTGAGGTCTGAAAACGAAGAGGAGCTTATTGGTATTATTTTGGATCTACAAAAGAAAGGTATTGATACTTCATCTTTAGTGTCACAAAGAGATAAAGAAGAGTTTTGGGAAATTGTTACTTCTGAATTGTTATTAGAGAAAGAGGATTTGAAACAGCTTAAAGAGCTTGACCCTTTTGAAGTCTTGCTTAAATCCAAAACTGGTTTACCTCTCCCAAATTGGAGTTCTTTTGTCAGTGGCTTACAAAGTCCCAATAGCCCTTTCCGTACTCATACTTTATCCTCTGCCTCTGCTAGTCCAGAAAGTCCTCAGACAACATCTCATATTAGTTCTGGTCCCCCTAGTCACACAGTACTTGTTATCCCTGCTCCTCCTTTCATTATGGTTGTACCTGCTAGGTATGCTCCTCTAGCTCTCCCTGCTGTTTTGCATGATCTTCCTAGTAAATATGCTGCTAGGATTCCAACATGGGGAGGAGATGATGAAATTTCAGCTGAGGAACATGTGGATAGATTCAATGACTTTGTTGATAGGGAAGAAGTAGATGATGAAGATGTAAAGTTAAGACTGTTTGCTCAAACCTTTATTGGGGAAGTCCGAAAATGGTTTAAAGCCCTTGGAGCTGGTAGCATTCATAGTTGGCTTGAATTTGAAGATAGTTTTCTGAGAAAATGGGGAAATAGGACCAATCCTGTTCAAGCCCTCAACGAATATAATAGTTTAAGAAGAGCTCCAGATGAAACTGTCCAAAATTTTTCTAAGAGGTTTAATAAAGTATATAATTCCATTCCAGCACATTTGAAGCCTCCTGGAGCCTTGGCACAGTTAAGATATGCTGAGTCATTTGATTCAGATTTCTCTCTTTTACTCAGAGAAAGAGAGTCTGCTACTCTTGCTGACATGCAGAATGATGCAGTTAAGGTAGAGGGGAATATGCTAGCTGCTAAGAAGTCAAAGATGGCAAAGACTAAGATAAAAGAAGAGGAGAAACCTTCTACCTCTGCTCAAGAAGACAAGTTTGAAACCATGGAGAAATTGATGGATCAATTAGCACTTGGGAATACTGCTGCTCCTCAAGCACAACAAGAACCTCGGTTTAGGAACCCTCAATTTAGAAGGCCTCAAAATCAGCAAAGGCCAAGGGAAAATAGAAATCAGCAAGCAGATCCTCCAGTGAGACCTCCTTTCCAACAAAACATGGTGGATGAAGAGGAAGATCCTGAGGTACCTGAGGAGTCTATTCATTGCTTTGGTGAAGAAGACTCAGAAATTTTCTTAACAAAAGAGGAACATGATGAGTCTAGTTTGGTAAAGGCAGAAGAGGAACCTTCTGATTTCTTAAAAGGTTATCAGCATGCTATATTTGAAATTCAGAAGCAGTATAATCTCAGAAACCGAGATGTCCCTATTACAGCAAATAAAGCGCAGCCCAAGAAAAATGTTTCAAAAGCAGTTGAAGACAAAAAGGAAAAGTCAAAGCAGATTGATGGTAAAGGTGATTCTTCTATTGATAAAAAGGATATTCAAAACCCTGCACTTCCTAAGGAAATTGAAAGGTCTAGTTCTGTTTTTAATATAGAAAATGAGATTGCAAAAATCAAAATATCAGTCCCATTTAATGAAATTCTGAAAGTAGACAAATATAGAAGCAAGATTGTGGAAATGCTTAATTCTCCACCAGGAGGGGCTGATATTCTAAGTGTGCAAGAGGATAATCCTATTATCTGTTTAGGACCAAGACTTGAAGATGAACAAAGTGATGAGTTCCCTCCTTTTTATATAAGCATTAATATCCATGATATGACTCTACATAATGCTATGCTGGATTCAGGGGCATCACATAACCTCATGCCTAAGGTAATCATGGAAAGAATGGGATTAGAAGTAACTAGACCATATAAAGATTTATTTTCTTTTGATTCGAAGAGAGTTCATTGCATTGGGTTGATAAAAGATGTTGTTGTGGCACTCACACAAATCCCAGCAAAAACAACTGTCATGGACATTGTTGTTGCAGACATTCCACCTAAGTTTGGGATGCTTCTTTCAAGGTCATGGGCTGCAAAAATCAAGGGTACTATGCAAATGGATTTGACATATGCTACTATCCCAGTGTTTGGTGAACAAAGGAGGTTGTATCGTGAAACAAGGATGGCATATATGGTAAGCAGCAAAGACAAGCCTCAGAATTTTCCTATTTACTCATGTGATACAGGTCTGGGATCAGCTATCTTGTTCAATGAATCAGTTGGTAAAGAATCACAAGAGGAACTTGCAGAAAATCAGGGTCTAGAGGTACAACAAAGGAATGAAATAGATATCAATGGTTGTTGGTCCCTATATTTTGATGGAGTAGCAGGGAAAGAAGGCGCAGGAGCTGGAATTTGGATTACTAGTCCAACAAAAGAAAGTAAGTTTCTATCATATAAACTTAACTTTGATTGTACCAATAACATGGCTGAGTACGAGTCTCTGGTGTTAGGCTTGGAAACATTGATAGAGTTGAAAGCAAAGAACATTGTTGTTTGTGGAGATTCTGAATTGATTATTAAGCAAGTACAGGGTGCATATCAAACCAAGGATGTTAGGATGAGAGCCTACAGAAACTTAGTGTTGGAGCTGTTGGAAAAGTTTCAATCCTATTCCTTCACCATTAAAACCAGGAATCAAAATTCTATGGCAGATTCTCTTGCTGTTGCAGCCAGTCTTTTTATTATTCCCAAGCATTCTTCTGATAGCTATGAAGTGAAGGTTCGCCATAGACCAGTCATCCCAGATAATATCATAAATTGGCAAGTATTTGAAGATGATCAGCAGGTAAGAAATTTTCTTGAGTTGAAAGAGGAGTTTGAGCATAATCAAATAGATCAGCAAAATATGTTAGCAGAGACAAGGGACAAATCTGAAGTGTTGCAGCTGCAAAACAACCTAATCCCTAAAGGCCTCATTCCACTGGAAAAGTTATTTGATCAGAATGATGTGTTTAAAGCACCAAGATTGCAAGCTAATGAAGAGGAAATAGAAAGTTGTAATTTAGGTGACTCAGTTGTGCCTAAGTTAGTCAAGATTTCAAAGTTTTTATCAACTGATATGAAGGTCAAATATGTGGAAATGATGAAGAAGTTTATTGATGTTTTTGCATGGGGTTATGCTGATCTGAAGCAGTATGATTCTGCAATTATACAACACACCATCCCAATTAAGCAAAATGAGAAGCCTTTTAAGCATAAATTAAGGAGGATTAATCCCCTTCTGATGCCACTGATTGAAAAGGAGGTGAAAAAGCTTTTTGATGCAAAAATTATTGTTCAAATCAGATTCTCAAACTGGCTGGCTAATTTAGTACCAGTGAGGAAAAAGAATGGGGAGATTAGAATCTGCATAGATTTCAGGAACTTAAACAAGGCTTCACTGAAAGATAATTACCCTCTTCCTAAAATGGATCTTATTTTGCAAAATATTGTTGGTTCCCAGAGAATGTCTATGCTGGATGGTTTCTCAGGGTATAATCAGATCCTTGTTCATCCAGATGATCAGGAGAAGACAGCTTTCACTACACCATGGGGCACATTTATGTATGCAAAGATGCCTTTTGGTCTCATGAATGCAGGGGCGACCTTCCAAAGGGCTATGGACATTGCTTTTGCTGAAGAAAAAGATAAATCAGTGGTGGTATATCTTGATGATATCACAGTCTTTTCAAAAAGGGAAGAAGACCACTTAAAGCACCTTGAAAGGATCTTGCTAAAGTGTAGGAGGTTTGGTATTTCTTTAAACCCAACCAAAAGTATCTTTGCTTTAACTTGTGGCAAATTGCTTGGACATATTATTTCTGAAGAAGGAATTAGGATTGATCCTAATAGGGTCAGTGCTATTCAAAGGCTAGATTTGCCAAGGAGCAAAAAAGAGGTTCAATCCTTTCTTGGAAAAGTTAATTTTGTTAGAAGATTTATTCCTAATTTTGCTGAAGTGGTCAAACATATAACAAAGATGTTAAGAAAAGGAGCAGATTTCAAGTGGACAGCTGAAGCAAAGAAATCATTTGAAGAAATTAAAAAGGCCCTCACTCAAGCACCAGTCCTCATCAGCCCGGATTTTACCAAGGAGTTCCTGATCTTCACCTTTGCTTCTGAAGATACAATTGCTGGAGTGTTGCTGCAGAAAGGAAGTCAAGGTACTGAACAGCCCATTTCTTTCTTTAGCAAGACATTGGCTAATGCTGAGTTGAAATACAATATTTTAGAGAAGCAAGCATATGCATTGGTAAAAGCTATTAAAGATTTCAGAATTTATGTGTTGCACTCTCATATTGTTGCATATGTGCCAAGCGCTGTAATAAAAGATATTCTTACACAAGCTGACCCTGATGGAAAAAGAGGGAAATGGATAGCAAAGCTCTTGGAGTATGACATTGAGATCAGGCCCACCAAGTTGGTGAAGGGTCAAGGCTTAGCAAAGTTGCTAACTCAGTCAAATCTGGACTGTATTGGTATCAATTTTAGCACAGAAATATCAGAAATTTCTGAGAGTGAAGAAGAATTGGTTCAAATCAATGAAAAGTTTTTGACATCAGAATGGTATAAGGATGTGGCATTTGTATTGCAGCACAATAGAGCTCCTGATAATCTTTCCAAATCTAAAGCTCGGTTCACAAAGCTGAAATCTCTTAGATATTTTGTGTATGAGCAAAATTTATTTTGGAAGGATGCAGGAGGGATTTTACTAAATTGCCTCATTGAAGAAGAGGCTGATAAGGTAATTGATGAATTTCATAAGGGAGATTGTGGAGGCCATCACTATTGGAAAGCCACTGCAAATAAAGTTTTGAGAGCTGGATATTTTTGGCCAACTATGTTCAGAGACATTTATAAAAAGATAGCAGCATGCCATGAATGTCAAGTATTTGAAGGAAGGAGAAAGCTCATGCCATTGCCATTGGTTCCTATCTATGTTGAGGCACCCTTCCAGCAGTGGGGATTAGATTTTATAGGGGAAATACATCCTCCTTCCTCAGGACAACATCGCTGGATTCTCACAGCCACTGATTATTTTACAAAGTGGATAGAGGCAATACCTACCAGGCAAGCCAATGATTCAGTGATAATTTCCTTTTTAGAAAATAACATTTTATCAAGGTTTGGTTGTCCAATCAAGATTATCACAGACAATGCTCAGGCTTTTAAGTCTAAAAGAATGATAAATTTTTGTCATCAATACCACATTTCCCTTGGTCATTCCACAGCTTATTATCCACAGGGAAATGGCTTGGCTGAGAGTTCAAACAAGAGTCTTGTGAGAATTATTAAGAAGCTGCTGCAGGATAATAAAAAGGCTTGGCATTTGAAATTGAAGTATGCCTTGTGGGCTGATCGAATTTGCACAAAGAGGTCCATTGGAACATCTCCCTATGAACTTGTGTATGGAGCAGAGGCAATTTTCCCAACATCTCTTGGGGTACCAGTTATGAAACTAATTCAGGGATTAGAAGAGGAACCAAATGCCATACAGCGAAGGATTAATCAGTTGATAGCTTTGCAGGAGAAAAGGAATGAGGTGTTTGAAGACCATCAACAAAACCAGAATAGAGTCAAGAGAGCTTTTGACAAGAAGATCAAAGAGGTCATATTTCAGATTAATGATAAAGTCCTAAAATGGGAAGCCAGAATTGAAGAGAAAGGTAAACATGGCAAATTTGAAAATTTGTGGAAAGGGCCATTTCAGATTTCTGCTTTCCATGGAAACAACACCTACATTCTGCAGGAAGTTGATGGAACACCATATGCTGGAGGGCCTGTTAATGGCAGGTTCTTAAAGCATTACAATCAGTGAAAGTCTGCCAAGTATCTCATGAGCATTGTATATAACCGTTTTATGAAGTTTTCTTGTTAAAAATAAATGACAAGCTGAACAGAAAAGCTTTAGCCCGAGGAGAAGGCCCACAAAGCTAGAAAGGAATGCTTGTCAGTTGTGTGTATGTTTTATAAAATGGACAAAGCACTGGTTCTACGAGTTCTTAGTGTACTACACGAGCACACTATCCCAAGTGGAGCCACTGTTATCACCTAGAACTATAGTCACATGTATATAATTTTTGTCCAAAGTTCATTGTCAAAAAATGGGTGTCAAATGGTTTTTGTCCTATGTTTCTTACTTAGGGGTCATGTTTCTAAAAGGTTTTCATGTGAATCATTCTCAAATACCGTTGGTCATCCTCCATCATGATTGTATAGGCCATGTCTTATCTTGTATATGTCACTGGTCCTTTCCGTATTTTCGCAGCGCAGTTTTATTGGTTGATTCTGCAGCGCAATTATGTTTTAGCCTTTTCGTAGCACGTCAGCATCCAGTTGTTTCGCAGCACATTCTGCTAATTTATAACTATTTGCGCTACGAAATCGCGGTTTCGGGCATTTTGCAACACAGATTCTTAAAAGTTCATGTCTGTGGGATGAGTCATTGTGTCAGTCCAGTTATTGTCAGTTGACGTACCTCCCAAGCACTTATGAACCATTACTCCACCAATAGATTCATAGCCACGCACATAAAAATCATTCAAACGGTTTTGTCATGCATGATTGTGTTATGATGTTTGTTAACGATGCATAAAGTGGCTAGCTTGTATGATTAGATATTTCAATTGCAAATGAGCCCGAGTTTCTTTTTCAAGAGAGCCTGATAAAAGCGAGCCTGCGTTTTAAAAAAAATTGAATTTTCCATTTGAGTTGAAGCTGGTGGTGATTCTCTGTGCAAAGAATTTTGAAAGTGGAATGGAGAGGAAGGAGCATCGGTCTGGTAGATGTCATAGAGCAGATCCTGAAGGATTGGACCTTGCCTTGAGAGATGAAGGAGTGAGGAAAGCTTTCAAGGATGCTGGTTGTTGGAATTTCTGTGAGAAGCTTCAGGGTGGCCATTCTCAGGTAACAAAAGAGTTTGCCTTGAACTTTATAGGTTTAAATTCTAAAGTATCTATGTTAGAATTTCAAGTATCCCCAGAGGCCATTGCTAATGTCACTGAGATTCCAAGAGGGGGGCAGGAGTGGTTTAAAAACTTCAAATTTGATATGAACCCCTGCAAAGAATTCTTGAAAGATGCACATATGAATGAGGATTTAACAAAGGCTGTGCCTAGAAATTATGTTAAGGAGCACTATGCTCTTCTCCTCACTTGTATTCAAAAGTATTTAACCTGTGAGGGTAGATATAACAAGGTTTACTCCTATCACTTTAAGTTGTTGCTGCATTTTACTGGCAAGGCATCTATAGATATTCCATTTTATTTGTTTCGTAGCCTCAGCAAGATGTGTGACAAAGTCCAATTGAGGAAGGATGATTGTGAGACATCATTATTTCACCATGGTCTAGTCAAACTGTTAGTGTTGGATGGTCTTCAGAAGATTGGTAGGGATTGGAATTCTTTCATCTATATGGCTGGTTTCCAGAGTAAGACAGGCCTCACCCCACAACCGGTTAGAGAAAGAGAAGAATCAGTGGAGGAACCTACAATAGCTGAGCTTAGAAAGGAGGCTAGGGATAAAAAGAAAACCAAGTCTCAGTTGAACAAACCAGTAAAGCCCTTGGTTCTTAAAGAGCCACCTCAGCCATCATCAAAGGAAAAGGTTAAGCACAAGAAAGATGTACCTGGATCAAGCGAGTCTGAAAGAGTATCAAGAGTTAAAACAAGGAGTCAATTAAGCAGGGAGAAGGGAAAATCAGTAGCTGTTGAGGAAAGTCCAATATCAAAGGCCAGCTTAAGTGATTTGCTTGAGGCCATTGAGTTTGAGCAGGTAGAACCGGTGCATATTGAACCCATGCATATTGATTTGACTCAATCATCACCGGAGAGTACTAAGAAATCCAAAGCTTCGCAGAGACTAAGGTTTGATGAACCTAGTGAGGAGTTTATTTTAAAACCACGAAGGTCGGTTACAAGGAAACAAGTTAGAGAAGCTGAGAAAGTGCATAAAGGAGAGGAAGTTGTAAAGTCGCCCAGAACAGAGGTAATTGAAGTATTGACCAAAACAGTGGAGGCAGTCAAGCATAAAGACAAGAACAGAAAAGTTATCATTACCCAAGGAGGAAATGTTATAGCCATAAAGAATCAAGCGGGAACAGCAAAAGATGAAATTGTCAAAGCAAAGAATGTTATTAGAGAGTGTGCAGTCAGGTATGGCAACTATCGAAGAGCTGTGTTAAAGGGTAGCAAAAACCTAGTGGGTCAGGCAGATTCAGTGGCTGATGTATATACATGGAGGGTTCCAGCCCTCAAGCAAGCTAAACTCATCAGAAAAATGAACATGAGCCTGAGAGCTGAAAATAAAGTCTTGAAGAAGGAGGTTGCAGATTTAAAGATACAGCTAGGTCAACTAGCTCACTGATTTGAAGAAAAAGGTGCCATTCTTAGTTTTGGTCAATTTTTGTTTAAGCTCCATTATTTTGAAGACATATAAGTCTCTGACACCTGTAGGGGAAGTTTAAAGAGTCATAGGTTCAAGCAAAGAACGCCTTAATGCAAATATACTCTGTTTTAGCAAAAACAGCAGTTTCGTAGCGCGCTACGAAACTGCTGTAGGTGCTGTTTTTGGATGAAGACAAACAGTTTAATGGTGAGTCAGCCAATTTTTGAAGGAAACGCCTAAGGAACATAAGGTATACCACATGAGGCTATCTTAGCCATTCAGATAATGACAAGTGTGCCTTTTTGTAAAGGTGAAATATTTTGTCTTAAGTTAAACTTTTATAAAGGTACTTTATGACCAGTTAGGGTTTGGCAGAAATGGCATACGAGGAGTATTGTTTTGGTTGATACACATGTCCATCAACGAAGCCTCCAAACACATCCGAAATATGGTGATGCTCATCGATTTTGGGGTATTTAAGAGCTGGGAACATGTTGCTTAACTTTCGTAGGAAGGTGGGAGACAAGGACCGGAAAAACAGGGGTTTGTTCTTATGATCAATGAACCATCAGCGCTTTCAGTATCCAATGCTAACCTTGTTCATTGCATCCACTTCTTAGTTATCTCGGCCAAATTGAAAGGAGACAGGTGTCCAAGAGCAAATAAGGATCATGATACGAGGCAAATAGAATTAGATATGCAATTTAATTAGCACTCTTTGTAATTACAGTCAGCACTTAATGTATTTAATGAATTAGTTAATTGGTAGATAGGGGTAATTAGTAATAGTCTTCGAGCTCCCCTCATGCTGGAGGAGGAAGCTCATAAGTGGTTAAGGTTGTATCTCTATATATAGATCAGACTTTGATGTAATGAGGGTTGGATGTTTTGGAGAAGATTGTTTTTGGTTTATGTATAAACAAATTTCAGTAATGCAAATGATTGTGTTTTCTTCTCAGGATTCACAATGGATCTTCTTGTTCAAATGTGTGATGGTATTCTTTCTTTAAGGTTCTTTTACAGTTTTGTTAATGCATAATCACTCAGAACTCATGAATCATGCTTAGACTTCCTGTATGCCTTGGCAAACTGTGGTTTCAAAGTTATGTTTGAACAGTTAGATGTAAAGTGCCCTGATTTCTATGAAAAGATAGTGTTTTTGTTTGCTGAGTTATGAGAGACTCCATAAGCCCAATGGGAATCAATTCAATGTTGTCCAGCCAACTTATTTTTCATGTGTCTTATAAGAGTTAGCCATCTTTTCTTGTCATTAGTCAATATTCATAATCTGTGAGAGAGCCCTCTCAGACTAAGGAGGCTAAGCCTTAGTCCAAAGCCTGGTTTGAAATAGTTACACAGAATCTTGCTGATTGGCAGCCTTCAGTGCTTGGTTTTGTGATAACAGGGTCGACCCACCAGGTTGGGTGGGTTCGATCCTTGCTGGCCTCCATTCAAGTCACATGGCGGTTTGGGCTATTTCCCATATGCATTGTATGAAGTGGCTGTGGGTTGGTGGGGTTTGACCACCCACCAACCACATTATATTATATTCATATATGCTGCGGGGTGGTGGGGGTGGTGATCAATGACCTCATATTCCTTTAATAATTTTTTTGCTTTATTTAAACAAACTATAAAAAATAATTCGACATATTTTTGGGGTGTACTAGAAAAATTAATTAGGAAATTTACACATTCCAACTGCCATAATCTGTGTGCCGGTAAATGCCAAAATGTTGCCTCGTTAGTGGCTGCCACTGGGCCTAGTTTGACCAAAACTTTGACCATCAATATCTTGAGCATGCGAACTTGGATTTGAGTGTCGTTCACATTGTTGGAATCAGGATGATGAGCACTATGATCTGATCCTGGTTTCACTTCAATATGATGAATTTGATTTTTGAGCTATTTCTAGATTCTTAGCATCTCTGTAGTCACCTGGATCACATAGTTGCAGAGCATATACAAACTCAAGACTGACTCTTCTTCCAAATTAGGAGAATGGAATTCTCCATGTTTATTTATAGATTCCCGAGGGAGCATAGGGCATCTTCTTAGATTATGACAATCTGACATAGTACATAGGAATTGTCCTAAAAGTATACATTACAGATCATACTTTTCCTTAAATTCCTTAAGATGTGGGTGAAACCACACCAGAATTCAAAGAAGTTATCCGAGTCTCGGAGATTCATCTGGGAAAATCTTACACAATATATATTTTGAGGAATCCCACGTAACATAAAGTAAGACACGCTCAATTCTTTAACTAAAAGCCCATGAGAACAATTTAGCTCCACATGAAACAACGAATACAAAAAAGTGCATATTCACTAGTCATCAGTAAAGAAAATACACATGGGCTCTCCACATGAGAACTCTTTTGGTCTTTTAGAGTTAGAAGAATAATATTCCGCATCGTTGGCCTGAGTACTTGGTCCTGGAAGATCCTCGTTTTCTAGTTCTACCTTACTGTGTTGGATTGGATAAAGATTTTTTGAAAAAAAATGCTTTACATCCGATCATTTCATGAAAGGACAAGGTTCACATGCAAATTATCCTTGGAAGAGAGATTCAACTTGAAGATTCAAATCCTCTACCTCAATTACGGTTCCCACCACTTTTCCTTTTGGATTTAGAATTTGACTTTTATACTGGATATATTTTAAAGACTTTGATGGTGTGATTTTCTCACCAAGATGTTTAAGGATAAATTTGAACCGTAATTCCTTTTGAGCAGTATCCTTCATGTTTGCTTACAACTGTAGGATGAAATTACCATGTCTCTACACCTAATATTTTCTTGGACAAAATTTATTAGGAAAAACTATGGTCCAACCAATCCATAGATGTCTCACCATATTATCAGGATCTACACAGATTATAACTTTTTATTTTTCTCTAACTATTTGTAAGATCATAAAGTATGTGGTCCAATTCATTGTTCCAAATCCCAAGTCATAGTAACACTGGTTATCTACTTCATCAATCCATAACCCATGCTTTTCTCTAAATATTCGAATGTAAGCATTGTTCAATTTCCAAAATGATTTTCTTTCCCATTTTTCTAGAATGTTTATCTTCAAAGGGGTAGAAAGGATTTCTTGAACAAACTTAATATCCATATACTCTTGTGCTTTAGAGTTAGGAGCATAGAAAACAATAAACATATTATTGAACCTATGAAATTTGATTATAAGTTACTTCCAATGGTTGCGTGTGAGGTTAATACCTCAAAAATCTCACGATCCATTCTAAGGGATCTATGTAAACTTGTTGAGACTACTCCAAGTATGATATCTCCACTGAGTGTTTCTGACACTCTAAAAAAAAGCTACTAGATAATGAAAACTTATAACTCATCTGAGTTTTTCCATTGGAAGTGCAGGAGCACATCTCACAAAACCTTAACAAAGAACAATGTTTTTTCTCTTTGTGGGAAGAAATAACTAGGGAGGCCATCAAGTGCTACAGTCCGGAATGGGCCGATGTCTGAATTGTGGTTCACATGCTTCTCTCGTAATCTACGATAATGTCTTGAATATCTTCTTCATCCCGGTATGGTAGTGGACTGGAAAGGAATTAGCCATTTACTATGATAATTGCAGGTTTCTAATGCCCAAGGGCTTGTTCAGATAAGGTAGAGTGTGCCCTATCATACACCAAAGAAAAATCATGATTACATAGGCAAAAGAAGATATATTTCCTCAAAAGGTAGGCTGAGAGAAACATCCATGGCGGTCAGAACCTTGTGTGAAGCCTGTCCTGTTTGGTGTGGCCAGAGAGGCTGACTCTCGGGGAGGGCAGTTGACAATTAGATTTCAGTCGGGGTACCAAGGTGGTACTAAGAGACTCTGAAATATTAACAGATATACAAGCCAACAAGTTACGAAAACTAGATCAAACCCTAGCTAATGTTACCACAACCACAATATGGCATGTGAAGGTAGTAGGGATTTCTCCTATAACAGGGGTTGTGGTCCCTGAATTTTTGATTTGGAAAAGGAGAAATTTGGCATCCCTATCTATGCTTAATATGCATAAGTTGAAACAATCTAAATCTGAAAACCCAAAACGCTATAGCTGAACACTTTCTGTCCGGGATGCATTTTTTGTGGCTTCCAAGCTCAAACTAGATCAAACCCTATCTAATGTTCCCACAACCATGGCATGGCCTTTGAAGGAAGTAGGGCCTACTCTTGTAACAAGGGTTACGGTCCCCAAAGTTCTAATTTGGTAAAGGAGAAATTTGGCACCCCTGCCTCTGCTTAATATGGATAAGATGAGACGATCTAGATCTGAAAACCCGAACACTTTTATCGCAGAACACTTTCTATCCGAGATGCATCTGTCGTGGCTTCCAAGTAGTTTTTGACATCAAAGACCTTAGGTGACCGAGTTCTAAAAGAGAAAAATTTCCTTGAGGGTTTACTTGGGGTTCTGAAGCAGATCGTTGTTGGAGAAGCCGTTGGTGAGAAGGTAGAGCCTGTCATTGCATTAGACTTCCTGAGCCCTTTTCAAATCTCAATCAAATTTATTTCAGGGAATTCGATGCTTTTTTGGGTCAGATCTACAGATCTAGTAAAAGACCTCAAGCTATTGTTGGAACGCAAAATAGGGTTACCCTCTGAATTACAACACCTTATTTTCAAAGGTAAGAAAATGGAAGATTTCTCTCCTCTCTCTTTTTACAATATATGCAGGGATGTCACAATTTTCTTGTTCCTTCGATTACGCGAAGGAGCTTAGGAATGTCCCCTGTGCTTAGGCAAGGCGGTTCAGGCCCAAATTACTCATGGTCCTTTTATAGTAGATAAAGTTGAGGATGTCTCTTCAGTCAAAATCACTCATCCAAATATGGATGGAATCCATGAGTTGTTGGTAGATAATGCCCCCATATACCATTTCAATGGGCTATGGCCACGTACAACAAACCTTTACCAATGGATCCATTCAACTTGAACCAAGGCATGCATGGCCCTCTCATGTTCCAAGTGTTTCTTCATTGTCATTTTTGACAATGATGTGGATTATCATAATTCTCTTTCTAACTAGCCCTGGTTTTGGGGGAAAGTTGGGCTCCTCCTGACCCCTTGTTTCCTAGATTTTGACCTGTCCACAATTGTGATCACAAAGCTACCCATTTGGGTTCGACTCCTAAATTTGTTGGCCCATCTATGGAATTCTTCAGTGTTTAAGGCTATTGGAAACACCTTGGATCATTTTATGGCCTCAGATCCCTCACGAGGCCAGTGTGGAGTCTTCACATATGATAGGATTTGCGTAGAAATCAACATCAACAAAGACTTTCCTGACAAAATTAGTTTAAGGTGATTTTCATTGGACCCAACAACTAGACTACGTGAACATTGATTTTCAATGTCGACTTTGCCATCAAACATGTCATCTTCAGAACTCCTATTTTCAAAGACCAGTCAAATTGAAGCCCAAATATAAAGCATGAAAACCATGCAACCTTTCTCCTCAAGAAGAGGAGGATTCCTCTTCCTCGAATTAGGAAGATGATGATTCTGATGACGACATGCTCTCATTGAGCGAGGCCCATAATTCAGATCTTCAAAAGCCCCATAAAGTGTTAAATGTGAAGTTGAATTGAAAGATGTCATCACTAACTTCTTCACCAACCTTTCCATCCACAACCGATAGCCGACTAATGCTGTCTTCATATGAACCTACCACACCACCCATTGAATTTCTGGAATTCATTGTGTAGTCATTAATTTCACACGAGGAGAAATCTAGAACTCTTCTTGCATCTATAAATTTGTAATCTTGCCTCTGCCTGAGCAATCCATCCAAGGCCAAGGCCTATCCTATAACGTTAAGTATGATTTTATTCTCCAGTTGTTATTTATTGTTTTATATTTGTTATGTTGTTTCTGTCATCTAATTATTCTCTGCTATGTTCTTGATTAGTATTGTTTCCCTTTGAACACATCAACTGGTATCAACAAGCTCTTCAGTTGTTTTATGTGGTTAATCATGCCCCAAACTCTACTTCCTCACTGCCACTTGAATAAATTTGCAGTACTATGAATTAGTTTTCCCACTAGCATTGGGGTGATAATAAATATACTTTGATTGCCAAGAAACTGCTAGACTCTACTTGTAGAATTAGTAGAGGATGAAATCTCAGGATCGTTAAAAACCTTCCTGTGGATTTTGGGATATGACCAACCAAGTTGCAGCCAGTTTGAAGGGGGTGCTTGTGCGATTGTTGGAGTCACCCGCTGAGGTTGTAGATTGACTCTTACATCATGGGCAGATTTTTGTCAAAGTGTCCAGGCCTAAAAGTCGTGGGCAGAGTTTCGACAGAGAGTCTTGGCATGAAAGATACGATATTTATTTAGGCATGCTGCAATAGGGCTAAATGCCTTTTTCATATTTCATTTGCGGTTTTGTGTTTAACATTATTAAGAAGAGAAATGTACTCGTTGCATGTTTTATAATTATATATTATATATGTTTTATAATTATTATGAAACATATATAATTATATAGGTTCAATTTTGTTAAGTTTTGACACTTTAAAAGGAATAAAATCATTGTAAATTCATTATTGTTTGTTAGAGGTGAAAAATAATAAATTTTTATGAAAGGAGTTTGGTTTTTGGCGCTTTATTTTAAAAATGTGTAATAAATTTTATTTTGTAAGTGGAGTTTTGTTTTTGTGGGTGTGAATTTGATTGAGAATGGAGACAACAACAATAACTGACATGGAGAAGTTGAGCGAGGCTAATTTTTCCCTATGGAAATCACAGATGGAGGATATACTAATTTTAAAGGATTAATATTTGTTGATTAAGGGCACAATAAAGAAACCCTCATCGATGATGGATGAAGAGTGGACTAAGCTAGATAGAAAGACGATTGCAACAACCCGCCAATATCTAGCAAAGAATGTGTATTTTATTGCGTCTGAAGAAAAGACAACAAAATGATTATGGAAGAAGCTCCATGATCTATATGAGAAGAACACGACATCAAACAAATTGCTGTTGATAAAGAAGCTTTACAATATCAAGATGAAGGAGGGTGTTTCAGTTGTTGAGCACTTGAATGAATTTAATATTATTACTAGTAAGCTCGCCTTTGTTAAAATCATACTAGATGATGAAATTAGAGCCATTTTTTAATGTGTTCTATGTGAGATAGTTGGGAAAATTTAATTGTAACTATGAGTACTTCAGCACCTAGAAGGACCTTGGAATTTGATTATGTCAGTAGCAATTTAATGAATGAGGAGTTGCGAAGCAAGTCAATTGCACAAAACTAGAGATGAGAATCTATAGCTCTAGCTGATCATGGTAGGAGAATTGATCAAGGCTAACAAGGGAGACCAAGATTGAGAGGCTGATTGAACTCAAGGAAGGGCAGGATCACCTGTGTTCATTGTGGAAAACCCGGGCACATGAAGAAAGAGTGTCAAGTCTTGAAGAAAGGACAAAAGGATCAGAAATTGACCAGTACAAATCACAAGTCATCCAACACAAATGAAGGTGAGACTATTGTTGTAGTCATAGATGGTGATGTGTTATTTACTATTTCAGTAGAGGATGCATGTTTATATACATCTAGTAGTAGCTTTGATTGGATCCTTGACTCTAGGGCATCTCACCATGTAACCCCATGCAAATATAGTTTTGTTGCATATAATCCTGGTGATTATGGTAGAGTGCATTTGGGGAATAATCACTTTTGCAGTATTGTTGGAGTGGGAGATGTCCAGATCAAGATGAAGGATGACCAAGATATATTTTTGAAATAGGCCAGGCATGTACCAGGAATTCACATGAGTTTGATCTCTATGGGATGGCTGGATGATGAAGGATATTCCATAAGCTCTGGGAAAGGAGACTGGAAAATTAGCAAAGGAGCATTGATCGTGGCCAAAGGACCCAAGAAATGAACATTATATACATTGAAGGCAATGATAGGGAAATAATATTTGGTTTTTGTCACAAAAAAAGGAAATTCAATAGATCTGTGGCATAAGAACTTGGGTCACATAAGCGAGAAGGCTTAAAAATCCTTGTTGGTAAAAATTTACTGCTAGGTTTGAAATCCTATAATATTGATCTTTGTGAGCATTGAATATATGGTAGAAAAAGAAGGGTTTCATTCCTTAGAGGTGGCCATGACAAAAAGAAAATTTTGTTAGAATTGATACACTTAGATGTGTTTGGGCTTGTTAACATTAAGTCATTAGGAGGAGCATCATATTTTGTAGCATTTATAGATGATGCATACAGGAAGGTTTGGGGCTACCCTATGAAAAGTAAAAGTGAAGTGTTTGAAATATTTCGAAAATTCCATGTTGTTGTAAAAGAGAGATTAACAAATTGCTCAAGTGTTTAAGAACAAATAATGGTGGAGAATATTGCTCAAATGCATTCAAGGAATACATTAATAATTTTGGCATAAAGCATGAGAAGGTTGTGCCTGGTACTCCTCAAAAAAATGGCGTTGTAGAAAGGATGAATCAAATCATTATAGAGAAAGTGAGGAGCATGTTGTCAAATTCTAGTTTGGAGAAGCATTTTTGGGCAGAGGATGTAAGGACAACTTGTTATCTTACAAATCGAACTCCAACTACAGCCTTGGATGGTAGAATCACTTAAGAAGTTTGGACTGGTAAGAAGTTGAATTATTCTCATTTGAAAATATTTAGATGTGAAGCATTTGTACATATTCCCAAAGAAAATAGAACTAAGCGAGATGATAAATCTATGAAATGCATTTTTCTGGGATATGCGAATGAAGAATTTGGTTATCGCCTATGGGATCCAGTCAAACATAAAGTTATTAGAAGCAAGGATGTTATATTTAATGAATCAGAAATATTTAAGAGGGTTGTATATCATTTGGAAGTCAAGAAAGTTATTAACGGATTTGAAGAGTAGCAAGAAAACATCCCACCAATGAAATAAAATTTGGACAACAAATTCAAAAGCATGAAGTATAACAAGTGGAAAATGATGAACACCAAGAAGAAGGAATCTTGCAGGAACCTTTACAGGAGATTCAACCTAATAATGCACCACCAAAATTGGTTCGTAGATCTTCTAGACCTTATAATCCTTCACAAATGTATCCTCCTTCAAACTATATATTATTGACTGATGAAGTTGAGCCTAATTGTTTTTAAGAGGCTTGTAAAGTTGAGCACAATAAAGAATAGAAAAAATCAATGGAGGAAGAAATGAACTCTTTGCTGGAAAATAAAACTTGGGAGTTGGTAAAGCTCCCAAAAGGTAGAAATGCTCTACAAAATAAATGAGTTCACAGGATTAAGCATGAAGGTGACAAAAACAAGGAGAGGTATAAAGCAAGGCTGGTGGTGAAAGGATTTCCCAAAAAGAAGGTATTGACTTCACTGAAATTTTCTCACCTATTGTCAAAATGTCATCCATCAGAATCATTCTTGGTCTTGTTGTTGCTTTAGACTTAGAATGTGAACAGATAGTTGTAAAAACAACTTTCCTTCATGGTGAATTAGAGGAAGAAATTTATATGGAGCAGCCAGAAGGCTTCATAGGAAAAGGAAAAGAAGGCCTAATTTCCAGGTTGAAGAAGATCCTCTATGGGTTGAAACATGCACCTTGGCAATGGTATAAGAAATTTGATTCATTCATGTTGGAACATGGTTTTCACAGGTTGGAAGTTGACCATTGTGTCTATATCAAGTATGATCAAGGAAAAATATATAATATTATTGCTATATGTGGATGACATGTTGATTGTTTGGCATGATAAGAATATGATCAACGGGTTGAAGATGTTAGAAAATTACATATTAAAGAAATATAAACATAGAAAACACACAAAACAAGAGAGACATAGATATACGTGGTTCACCCAACTTGGACTACGTCCATGGAGAAACAACTATTCCTTCCTTTTATATTATCCAACAAACTAAAGAGACACAACCTACAACAGATCTGTTGTAATTCCCTCTTCGCTCTCACACAATCTACTCCCTCTTTTTCTCTTAGAATACATATCTACATAGACGCAATACAATTCCCTCATATATGGCAAGGGGTTGCCCCCCCTGGCGGCATACATTTTACGGGTGGCGTTTCCGCCACATTACGAAATGGGGTCCAATGTGGCGATACCTTTGAATAAGGAAGATAATCAGGCTCCACACCCAACAGAAGAAATATTTGGGCCAAAAATTTGCAATGAAGGATTTGGTTCCAGCACAATAGATATTAGGCATAAGGATCATGCATGATAGGAGAAACAAAAGGTTGTGGTTGTCACAAAAAAAATATATCAAGAAGGTGCTTGATAGGTTTAATATGAAGGATGCCAAGCTAGTTGGTACACCCCTTGCAACCCACTTCAAGTTAAGTATTGAGTTATGTCCTAGTGATGACAAGGAGAAGGAAGACATGAGAAAGATTCCTTATGCTTCTGGAAGCTTGATGTATGCCATGGTATGCACACAACTAGACATTGCATATTCAGTGGGAGTAGTGAGCAGGTCCCTTGCCAATCTAGGCAAACAACATTGGCAAGAAGTAAAATGGATTTTGAGGTATCTCAAGGGTACTAGTTATTATTGTTCATGTTTTGGTTATAATAAGATTGTGCTTGAAGGATTTACAGATGCAAATATGGCTTGAGATCTTGGGTTTCAAGGCTACAAGGAACAGTATCTCTCTGTACAATACAGGTAGAATAAATAAATACAACAGAGGCTTGAAAAGAGATGTTGTGGATGAAATGATTCCTAGGAGAGATAGGAATAAAGAAGGACAAGTATGTGCTATATTGTGATACTCAAAGTTCTATTCACTTGGTGAAAAACCCAAGATTTCACTCAAAAACCAAGAACATTGACAGAAGATACCATTGGAACCGACATGTGTTGGAGGAAGGACAACTATCCTTGGAAAAGATCCATACAGATAGGGACCCTGCTGATACACTCACTAAGATTCTACCAAGAAATAAGAATGAGTTATGTAGAGACATGGTAGGACTCGGTGTGACTTGGTTCAAGATTATTCTTTTGGCTTCAAGTTGGAGAATGTTAAATGTGAAGCCGAATTGAAAGATGTCGGCACCCAATTCTCCACCAACCTCGCTATCCACAATCGACAACTGACGGACACCATCTTCATCCGAGCCTACCACACTGCCCATTGAATTTATGGAAGTCATTGCACAGTCATGAATTTTACATGAGGAGAAATCTAGAACTCTTCTTGCATCGATAACTTTGTAATCTTGCCATTGCCTGAGCAATTTAAACCAAGGCCAAGGCCTGTCCTATAATGTGAAGTGTGATTTTATTCTCCAGTGGTTGTTTATTGTTTTATCTCTGTTCTGCTGTCTCTGTCATCTAATTATTCTATGTTGTGTTCTTAATTAGTAATGATTCCCTTTGAACCCATCATGAATGAGGTTAAGAGATCCAAGTTTTGTTAGCCAGAAGAGAAGAAGTCAGTAATAATTCTCCTACAAGTACCATGAAATGCGCTCCTGAATCAACCTCCTCGGACTCTGACAAGAATGCCTCCTTAAATGATCAGAAAAATATTTAGGTAGCTTTGGTAGCCACACCTCTAGAAGGTTGGGTCAAAGTAACAGAAAAGAAAGGAAAGAAAGGAAGAATTGATGATTAACCCCAAGCTAGGTGATTTCAATGTTTCTATTTTTCATTTTCTATATGTGTTTTGTACTTCGATTCATGGCCATTGTTTAGTCAATTCAATGTTCTTAAATTGCTTACATAAATTATTGACCGGAGCTAGTAAACTTGTGAAGTGCAAGTGCATTATATATGCTAGAAGCCTTTTTGAGTTTATTAAGATAATGATTGTGGATATTTTAATTAATGGAAAAACCTGTGAGCAAATTATGAAACCGACGTTTCGGACTAGCTAGGTGAGTCCATCATCAGGGTAATGAGATCTGAATTTTGAGAAGAGAGAGTCGAGAAAATTAAGAAGCTATTAATAGAAGAATAGAAAGATATCTTTTTTAGCTTATGATGTCGGCTTGATTGATTTACATTTAATAATTAATTAATTAAATAATTCTTAATCTATTTAAATAATTTTTTTATTTATTTATTATTTTTTTTAATTAAATTTTTTTTTTTTTTATTATTAATTTTTAACTAATTATTTTATTATTCTTTATTAAATTAAATTAATAAAAGAATTTTATTTAAAATACAAATGTATAAATATTTTACTATGTTATCTTAAATTGAGAGATATGTTATATATTAATTAATTAATTTTTAATTTTAATTTAATTATTTTTATTTTTTTAATTTCAAAATTAAATTGAATTAAAAATAAATTTCATTTAAAAACTTATATATAAATATTTTTATGTTATTAAAATTATGTGATAAGTTATATATTAATTAGTTAATTAATTTTTAATTAATATGGTTTAATTAATTAAATAATTAATTATTATTATTATTATTATTTTTATTTTAGATTTCATAATTAAATTAAGTTAATAAATAAATTTTTTTGAAAGACTTATATATGAATATTTTTTTATTTAAAATTATGTGATATGCTATATATTAATTAATTAATTTTAATATTCTTTTAAATTGAATTAAATTAATAAATAATTTTATTTAAAATACTTATATATAAATATTTTTTGTTGAATAAAAATCATGTGATATGCTATGTATTAATTAATTAATTAATTTTATTTTTATTATTATTATGCTTTATATATTCTTTATTTATTATATTTATCTTTATACTTTATATATTCTTTATTTATTATATTTATTCAGGCTCAAGAACTTGCCTCCGCGCAGCGAAAGCCTGAGCAAGTGCTTATCAAAGAATTAAAGGAGTCTCTTGGGACAGCTACAAATGTAGCTGCCTATAATAGTTCCAGCGCCCTTTCTATTAGCTCAACTCAGCAAAATAGCGTTGCTTCTCAGGTTGCTGCCTGCAGTCTTAACAAGAACTCCTCAAACTCGCTCAACTATCTTAGCAATAAATCTATAGTAGTCAATCTTTCTCAGCTAGTGTTAGATGATAACTTAAAACTACTCCTTGAAAAAGGTTTAAATTTTGCAGTATCCCCAGCCAAAATTCCTATATCAGATATCATAAGTAATATTGAAGTCATTATAAAAAATAATGACCAAAATACAACGGAGGAAATTAGACAAGATGTTTCCAGAATTCTTAGAAATGCCAGGCCTCCCCCCAGCAACATATCCAAAGAAGAAGCCATAGCCCTAAAAAACATCAAGAATAACAAAAACATTATAATCTTAAAAGCCGACAAAGGCAATGCCACGGTTATCATGAATAGGACTGATTATGAGCATAAAATGGAAGAACACTTAAACAATAGTGGCTGTTATAGAGTTTTGAACAAAGACCCTAGCAGCAGAATTCTTCGCCAAGTAAGTGAGAAAATTAAAAACTCCTCTCTTGATGCCTCCATGAAGAAAAGATTAATTCCTAACAATGCCATTATCCCTAGAATTTATGGAGTGCCTAAAATCCATAAACCTGGTATTCCATTAAGACCTATAGTAAACACTATAGGATCTCCCACTTACTGGTTAGCTAAATATCTAGCAAGCAAACTTAGACCTTTATCTGGTAACACTCCCTCTTACATCAAAGATTCCGCTTCCTTCATAGAATGGATCAAAAACCTAGAATTTAATGACAAGGACCTAATGGTTAGCTTTGACGTGGTGTCTCTCTACACTATGATTCCAGTAGATGAAGCATTAGAAGTCTTGAAGAAAATTACAGACCTTGAAACAGTGGAACTTATAAGCATTTGCCTTAAATCTTCATACTTCAGTTTTAAGGGAAAAATTTATGAGCAAACTCATGGTGTTGCAATGGGTTCTCCATTATCACCATTAATTGCCAATCTCTACATGGAACACTTTGAGCAAATGGCCCTCAGATCTTTCCCCTTTACCCCTGAAGAATGGAAACGATTTGTAGATGACATTTTTGCTAAATGGAGCCATGGTTTGGATAAGCTGAAGGAATTTTTATCTCATTTAAATAGCCTCTCCAAACACATAAAATTCACCATTGAGATTGAACAAGACAACCAGCTCCCCTTCTTAGATGTCCTCCTTACCAAGAATAATGGCAAGCTTAGCCACCAGGTCTTCAGAAAGCAAACACACACTGACAGGTATCTTCATGCAAACTCCCACCACCATCCAAAACAGAAAGTTGGTGTCATCAAAACCCTAACCACCAGAGCCTCCAGAATCTCTGACCCGGAACATTTAGAAGCAAAACTTGTCCATCTCCATGAAGTCTTTTTAAATAATGGCTATCAAAAACACACTATCCATAAAATAATTAAAGATTCCATAACCAATAAACAAAAAAGAAAATCTCTTGAAAACCCTAGAATCTCCTTACCCTATATTAAAGGAATCACTGATAAAATTGCAAGAGTTCTCGCTAAGCATAATATTATGGTTGCTTTCACGCCCCCTAACACCATAAAAAACATGCTTGAGTCTGCTAAAGACACAATAGACCCAAAAAATCAGAAAGGTGTTTATTCGATTCCCTGTTCTTGCGGTAAAGTTTATATAGGGGAAACAGGGAGATCCTTTGGAGTAAGATTAAAAGAACACATTAATGATATCACCAGAAATAGGTCAGATAAATCAGGTCTTGCAGAGCATGCATGTTCCTCTTCTCACTATATATGTATGGAACAATCTCAATTAATCCATAAAGAAGACCATTATTTAAAAAGAAGAATTAAAGAGGCAATAGAAATTGAGAAATCCTCCAACAATATGAATAGGGATGATGGTCTTAAGCTAAGTAGTACCTGGAAACCCTTAATAAATAAAATGAAAAAAGGTTAAACTAATCTAATTCGCCCTTATGACTGTATTTATCAATTCATAATTTATTTCATTAATTAAATAAATAAATTAATTTAATTTACTTTAATTTAATTTTGAAATTTAAAAAAAATAAATATAATAAATAAAGAATATATAAAGTATAATAATAATAAAAATAAAATTAATTGAAAATTAATTAATTAATTAATACATAGCATATCACATGATTTTTATTCAACAAAAAATATTTATATATAAGTATTTTAAATAAAATTATTTATTAATTTAATTCAATTTAAAAGAATATTAAAATTAAAATATTAAAATTAATTAATTAATATATAGCATATCACATAATTTTAAATAAAAAAATATTCATATATAAGTCTTTAAAAAAATGTATTTATTAACTTAATTTAATTATGAAATCTAAAATAAAAATAATAATAATAATAATAATTAATTATTTAATTATTTAATTAATTAAATCATATTAATTAAAAATTAATTAACTAATTAATATATAACATATCACATAATTTTAATAACATAAAAATATTTATATAATATATAACATATCACATAATTTTAATAACATAAAAATATTTATATAATATATAACATATCACATAATTTTAATAACATAAAAATATTTATATATAAGTTTTTAAATGAAATTTATTTTTAATTCAATTTAATTTTGAAATTAAAAAAATTAAAATAATTAAATTAAAATTAAAAATTAATTAATTAATATATAACATATCTCTCAATTTAAGATAACATAATAAAATATTTATACATTTGTCTTTTAAATAAAATTCTTTTATTAATTTAATTTAATAAAGAATAATAAAATAATTAGTTAAAAATTAATAATAAAAAAGAAAAAGAAAAAAAAATTAATTAAAAAATAAAATAATAAATAAATAAAAATAAAAATAAAAAAATTATTTAAATAGATTAAGAATTATTTAATTAATTAATTATTAAATGTAAATCAATCAAGCCGACATCATAAGCTAAAAAAGATATCTTTCTATTCTTCTATTAATAGCTTCTTAATTTTCTCGACTCTCTCTTCTCAAAATTCAGATCTCATTACCCTGATGATGGACTCACCTAGCTAGTCCGAAACGTCGGTTTCATAATTTGCTCACAGGTTTTTCCATTAATTAAAATACTCTACCAGCCTGTATGGAATCTCTCTTCAACACAATGATTGTGGATGTTTTAATGATTTTCTTTGTTCCTATGTTCCTAATGAAAGCTGAAGATTTACAATCAAATTTCTACAATCAACTCTTGAAAATGGAAGTAATACATGCTATCACAATCCTCTTTAATTGACTATTGTTAGTTGCTATGTAAAATTATACAAACATAGCTACCTAACTAAGGTTCTAGAAAGACAATTACTTCTACTCTAAAAAGAATTACTTCTATTCAAGGATGAAATTTATAAAGCAATCTATGTTAAGATCTATGCACTGCAATTAACAATCTTACTTGAAATAATAAAAATAAAAGCAGAAAAAATGTGATCTAAACAAACATATTTACTTGTGAAAAGAAGGAGATTATGTACATAGTCCCATTTTAGAAAGCATAAAAATGATTTGTAATCGACAGATAGCAAATGAAAAACTGTAAACAAGTAATTACAAAGAAATGAAACTACGATAATGCAATTCTAGAAATGAAAAAAATGAAATGAACTGAACTGAATAATAAGCAAATGAACCTTGACTGTCTGCAGGGGCCCTCCACAAAACAACAGGTTTTAAGACTTTATCTCATTAGCTAACTGCGCATGATATCGATGAGAATGCTTCTTCAATTAAAAAGGAATAGAGTTACAAAACTTCAAACTATCAATTAAAAATTACATATATGTTTGCATGTTGTTTTATTTTTATAGATCTATGTATATAGCATTCGCACTCAATAGATTGAGACTTTCATGCCTTAAAAAATTAAAAAAATCCTAATCTAAATACTAATCTTATAACAGAGAATTTAATCATTTCTCAACGATTTGCTATTTGGAAAGAAAATCAGAGAGTCGTGATTGATTTGAACTCTCACTGCTCTATTCATCCATGCGTTGACCTGCTTCCTTGACTGCGCCACTGAGTGATTTCCTTGATGATTTGGCTTGGGCGAATTAGAGGAGATCCACGAGAAGGTCAATCCCTATCTACCCATGTGCTTCTTTGCTTGGCTGGCGTACTAGAATCGGACAAATCATGGAGATAACTGCAAAATTAGGAAACAACTGCAGATTCATGTTAATTCTGTAGCTATTACAATATTTAACTTAATAATAAGGCACATTAATAAATATGAAAAATAAGATATCTTAGTACCTCACCATGTCAAAATATATAGTTTAACTATTTATTTGAGTTGATAGCAATGATTAAAAGAGGAAAATGGATGGAAATGGTGTAAAAAACAAAACAATCATGAGACTCTACATTACCCCATGTTGAGGTCTTTGCATGTCCTCATGCAAAACACAAAACTGATGTCTCCTATTTAATTACTACATTTCTTTTGAAACCTCTGCATGTAAATCCAACTTCATCTTTTTCCCTTTCTTTCCTCCCACTGCCATCCTTGGATTTTTCATGAGAATCTTATACTTCAGTTTTATGACTCGCCTTTGTAGAGCTTTGTTTTTCTGCTTTAGCTTCTTGTTTTTATTATACCATAGACTTAGGTGTTGTTAGTGTCTGTCTTTGAAGCCTTCCACCAGTGATCAAACATGCTCTTACAAAGTGGTCTTAGGGTGTCAAAGTCAAATTTTGTCATTTCAGTAAGTCTTCAAGTAAAATTTGATTACCAGGTCTTAGGTCTAGGATTTGTTTTCCAAAGTTTTCCAAGTGTCGATCCATGTCACCATTCGGCTGAGTGTACCATCATTTAAAAATTTGTCATCATCATTTCAGATTCCAATGGGTCATTTTTACACCTTATTCGTGCTTGAGTTGTACTTGGGTAAGGCTCATTAACCTCTCCTAGGGTTTTGAAGGTAATTTCTCTTGGATGGTCAAATGATCAACAAAACTTGTGTCCTGATGTTCATACACCTTCCCATATCCCTAATATACCTTCTTAAACAATTCCCATCACTCATATCCCTAAAATTCATCATTTTCCCACAAACCCTAGTTTATTGCTACAATTTGACAATTTTCTAGGCTAGGCCTGTGTTTTCCCCTTTTAGACCCCTTCCCCTCACTCAATATTTGAAATTACACTTTCCATTTCTTCCTAACATCCCTCCCTACTTCCCAAAATTTCCTCGATAATTTAGAAGCCCCTTATCCCTTTCATTTCCATTCATTTCTACAAATCCCTTGTTCCACACATCGGGGTAGGTTTTACTCAAATGATATGTGGTAGGTTTTACTCAAATGATGTTTCTGAGAAATAAAAAATGAATTTGAAAAAAGTGAGAGAGGTTTTTGTCCATAATAGGCCAAGGAAGAAAAACCTCCTTCACTTTTTACACAGGTGTCATGGTTTTAGAGAAATGTCAAAAATATAGTTGCCTCAAGAGAATTGCTGCACCTTTGTAGTGACCTTGGGAAAATCAAGATTTCTCCTAAATTGGTTGGCCAAATGACTTTCTTGATGAGTTAAATGATAACGAGACACAAAGATATTTCCAATGAGCTATCATGAGCTCAATTTGGAGTTGAGTAAGACCTTCAAAAGTTGACAACAACAACACTTTGCATTTAGACAGCCTCATTTTGCACATTTTGACTAGTCTTGGGAGATTTGACTTTTGACAGGGAAAATGAACTCAAAATTGAGAAATTCAAGATTTTTTGGAAATTAGACTCAATAATGTTTCCAAAAAGCTATCCTACACCTAATTTGGACACCAGGAAGGCCTCCAAAATCAATATACAAAAGGGCATTGCGCATCAAATCAGTGGCACTACACATCAAATTTTGCAACACAGGAAATTTCAGCTGATGCGGAGTGCCACCAGCGCTGCGCATTGAATTGGCTCACTCCTTTGCCAAAAGGCTTGTGGTTTTGGAATCAACATGAAAAAAAATGAAACCCAGAAAGTTTCATAGATTTTGGAGAAGATCTGGGTCACTTAAAGGGCAAAAAACACCAAAAAATGCCCTCTCTGCCACTTTTTGGACCCATAGGAAGCAATCATGGGAGAAATGATTTGTGAAGGGGAAAATCAACTCCAAATCAGAAAATTCCAAGTGTTACAAAAACTAGACAGGCATGGCTTTCCAACAAGCTATCTTGGGCCTGATTTGGATGAGTGGAAGGCCTCCAAAAGTAGCCTTGAAGTGGCACTGTGCATCAGGCTTAGATCAGGTAGATTTTGTCAATTTTGCCTAAAACTCAAAATTTCACCTAGTTTCTTCAGTGGTTGACTTCTTGTTTAGGTAAATGTATGCATGGTAAATGATGTATTTGATGTAAGTATAGATTAAAATCACCTCATAGGGTAGATATATCAAATCAAAATTGGTTTTGAACTGAATGTATCAGTTTCCTTAGTTTTAGAGGCAAGTTGTTCCACTGCCTATTTTCTTGTTCCTAGTTTAGATGTTGTTGAAACAGCTCCTTGAGTTACGGATTCGACCCCTGATGAATAGCATGAGTTGTTTGATTCCTATATTATGTTTTCTCTTAGTCATTTGTAAAGGTTGGACTCTGGTGGAAGTGGTGGCACTCATTGAACATTTGTATCAGCAGTTTGGCAAGGAATAAAATTAGGTTTCACAACTATTTTTATGGGATTATTGTGACAGTGAGTTTATGTATTGTTTCTTCTTTGTAATGATTTTTTCTTATGTTTTATATGTATCCAAATCCATATTTCTCTTCTAAAACTAAATGAATCAAGGTGAATGGACAAAATACACTGTTGTGCTTTGTCTTGGGATTGCATTTGGTTTTCAATGTTTTCAACTGTTTGAAGAGGATTCATAGTTTCTTATGCCCTCCTTAGCTCCTCAGTTGTCTACTCTACCATCTCAAATCCATTGCTAGTACATAAATGCTTGTATACCTCGCCCCATAGAACATGATTGTATCCCTGAGTTGATTTCCTGGACCCAATCTGCCTTCTCCAATTGATCAACAACCAAAACCTAAAATCAGACCAGAAACCCTAATATTCTATACCTAGCCTAAAATTGACATTCATTTCAGTCATCTCAAGCCCTATTTGTCAATATTATAATTGAGATTGACAAGGAGAGAGCCCTCTCCCGACTTGGTAGGGCTAGCTACCAGGTTAAGCGTGGTTTGGTGTTACCCTAGACATGCCTTCCTTCAGCCTGAGGTCGATCTAGGCCCTAACAGGTGTAAAAAGAGATTTTCACTCTTATCCATTTGGATTTTACTTTGCGTCTTTAGGGTTTGATTATCCTTTTGAATGTACCTGTTTAGTGTCTCCAGCTCGAAAATTTCTTATTTTAAAACATTTATTATTGAAGTTTCTTGTGGTTTACTAAACTAGACTTCTTCTTGATTTGAAGCTGATGTTTTTGCAGCATCTCTTTTCTTTGGAGACTCAATATACTCATAAATTTCCTATTGTACAGGATCAATTTCAAGTGTTCTTCGGCTTGGAATCTGAGGAGGCGTGATGAAAGTTGGTGGAGAAACGCTTGAATCTTCCTGTGCTTCTAAGTCAATATGCTCCATACTTTTTGTAGGTCATTCTTTTGTTGTTGGATTGAGTCTGGTACTTCTTCTTAAGCTTGTCATAGGAGGATTTTTTTTTCTTTCTTTCTTTCTATATTAAGCTTCTTTGTTTTGGGTGTGCTCTATGTCTTTTGGTTAGATTTCTTTATTCTAACATCCTTCTTGTTCATATTCTCTAAAATTTCTACAAGAGGAATGTCATCCTCTGACTGCTCTTGTGATTGTTGTTGTCCTTGTTCTATTGGTCCTTCAATTTTTCTTTTTCTCCCTCTCTTAGCCTTGTTGTTGCTTGGCTGTTCTTGGTTATCTTCCTTAAAATGGTTCCTCACTAAAAAGCTTTCCCAATTATCACCCATATTTTTAAGATGAAATTCAACAAGGATTTTAATGAGACCATGGTGATACATGGTGTTTTCTATAAACTAAATTTTCCTTTGGACATTCCCTGACATATTTCTTAGACTATTAAGCAAGAAATATGGAAGATTTATTTCATTATCCTCAATAAAATTCATCAACAGTCGGATATGATAGAAAAACATGCATCCAAACCTCCCTTCACAAGTAACAAAATTTTGAATTATCAGAAGCAAATTTCTCCACTTAATTTTCAATGTTGTGCTCAGGATGCCCTTCTTGAAAATGGTGGTGTCCATGCTAGGGTTCTTCAAAAAAACTTTCTAGTCTTCTCTCTCAATACTTCTGTTTTTAAACCATTTTTCTCCAATTCGAGGCAATCCAACAACTTTGGCAACAAAGGATTCTATCACTATAAATTTTATGTCCCCTATATCGACTTCCACCCCATCAAAGGCTCTGGGGAAGGACTTGGTTACTTCCTTATGGAAATAGTCAAATTTTTCCATAAACTCCAACCACTTCACTTTCTGCAACAATTCCCTTGTCTGTGGATATCCTTATAAAAAATTTCTTCCTACTGGTTCTGTTCTGACTATAACTCCCATGGCTGAGAATCTTTGTCTCAAGACTATTTGTTTGACAGGGTATGAGGGTTTCAGAGTAATGAGGACAAGAGTTTGAATGGTGGGAGTGTAGGTAGTAAGGGTATGAAGAAGTACGATAAAATATAACCATTGAGAGAATGAATGAGCAAGATTCGGGCGATTGGATCAACAAAAATTGGGATGTGGGTTGGAGCGTAGGTATAATGACAAGGAGTGAATGGCAGATTAGATCCGATTTGACACGATATATATTTTTTTTTAACAAGATCGGGTACTTTTCTATTATAAAAAACTGCTAGGAGCAAGTCCTGTTACAAAGAGTGGAAGAGGAAGAAGAAGAGAAGTCCAAAATGGGTGCGCAGACCCTAACTTCTTGGGAGTAAACTTGAAGAGGATAGAATGAAACAAAAAGCGGCTGTATTTCCTTACAAAAAGACCTGCGAGAAAGCAAAATTTACTAGACATTTGATTGATTACATAAACTGATTGACAGAGTCTTCGATCTGAGGTTCCTTCTTGATGCTTGCTCTGGTTGATGCCTCAGCTTGCATGCTCTGAGTGATATTTTTGATGTGAGATATGGCCTCTTCCATGTGATTACATTTTTCTTTTAGGCTCTCGATCTCGGCTCTTTGTTTTTCCAGTTTCTTTCTCTTGGATCTACTATCTGCCTGAAAATCTTCTTTGAGTTCATTGAAATGTTTAATGAACCTGGCTATCATGAAGCAATGTTGTTTGCAGAGCGTGCAGGTGTTGTTGCCAAGCACTCTGTCCAGCGGGTTCTCAGGTTGGTCTCTGCCTTCCTGATTCACGTTCTGCATTCTGATGTCTGGAGTCTCTGCCATGGCTAGGGAGCTGAAAGAGAAGAGGATACGGGCCAGAAGGACGGGGGAGAAGGAATAAGAAGGGGCAGAAGATAGAAAAGGGAAGAGGTTAACGTCGAGGGAGATGACCACGGGGTGTGAACAAATAGAATGCACTGGAATGATTGGAGCAGCCGAGAAGGAGAAGAGCGACCAGACTTGGAGGCAACGAAAAATATACCTGAAGAATTTAGAGGAAAAGTGCGCTTCTATGATGCTCAGGAAACTGCCTCGCTTGTTGCAGAGCTTCTGGAACCGATTGAATGAAGAAAGGTCTCTGATCTCCAGGAGGAAGACGAGCGAAATACTGAGGCGCACAAGGTTGAGAGGGTTGGGGGGGGTATAAATCAGAGCGGAGGTGGAAGGGGGCGATGGGAGTGATGTGAAGATGTGGATTTGCACTGGATGAAGATCAGGGGAAGGATTTTTGTCGCAGTTTATGAAGATCTTGAATTGACTGATATCAGGAGGCCGCTTAGTTAAATCACGGGAATAGTGAGAGATACGGGTCCTGTTTGCATACCAGTACCTTCGGGTGAGGCTCGATGCAAGAGGAGGAGCTTGGTTCGAGGCGGGACGGATTACTTGCAGCATAATTGAGTGTGGCCTGAGATCACGAGAAGGATTGCAGAGAATGATTGCGTCAGAATTCAAAGAGGAGCTGATTAGACTTGTCTGAGGAGTTGACTGACCTCTGGATTGATTACGGGATTGCTTTGCCATAGATGAGCTCGTTCTCCTTGACTTGACCGATCTGCCTGGATGTTGCCATGGAGGCAAAATGATCTGCTTCCTTATTATTGTCTCTCAGAACATGTTTGAATAATGTATCCCCCAGTTCCTGGATATTATCTAAAATTCTGGTTTTTACGTTGTTGAGAACCTCCTTTTTGAACTGTGTCCCCGACACCATGGCTACGATAAGAATGGCCGAATCTCAAACTATTATTGAATTCCTGAGTTTTAACCTGTTCAAAATGGAGGTTCCTAAATAGAGGTTGTAGGCTTCAGCCATATTGTTGGACATTTGGCCCAATCCCCATTCATAGCTCACTAAGGTTTTCCCTTGGTTGTCCTTTATGATACCCCCGGCTCCTGCTTTCCCTGGGTTATTCTTGGAGGCACCATCGAAGAACAAAGTGTGGCGTTTCTGGTCAAGGATCCACTGACTTACTTCTTCTTTTGTGCCCCTGATCTTCCATTGTGTTCTTCTCATGCTGCCTTTGGTGTAGTCCGAGCATATTTTGTTGAATTTGATATGGAATTTATTGAGCCATTCCTCCTCTTCTTTGTGCCAGTTGGTTCGATCTGGGGGAGCTGCCAAATTTGCACTTACTGTTTCAGAGATGAGTGCGATTGCTTTGGCCAAAATTTGGGCAGGATTGGGCTTTTTGTCATTGAAGATACAGTTATTCCTGGCTAGCCAAATTTTCCAGCAAAGAGTAGCTGGGATGCATTTCCAAACTTGGGTTATGATGCTTTTGCCTTTCTTGGAGAAGGGATAAAGTCTTGCCCATTTTTTTTGCAGGGATGGAAGCTGATTATTTATTTCTTCAATTTCCAGAGGGCTGGCCATCTGTTTCCAGCAGCTTTGAGCAAGAGGAAATTGGAAGAACAAGTGGTGACTACTTTCCTCCTCAGTTCGACAGAAACAACAAATTGAAGGCCCTAAGATGCCTCTTTTCCTTAAGTTTTCAGCTGTGAGCACCTTACCTTTGAGGAGAGTCCAATTGAAATGTTTAACCTTGGGAATGCACTCTGTTTTCCAAACTGTTGAGGAAAGATTCCAGTTCTCTGTTGGGTTGAGAGTCTGAAGGAATTTGTATCCATCTCTGACCGTGAATTTGCCTCCACTTGGTTCCCATATATACCTGTCTGCAGCCCCTAAATTGGTAGGAGCGGCACCTAAGAGAGAGGCCTTGAGATTGAGCCACAAATCTTCAATATCTATGGGAGGCTTTATGTCCTTCCAACCCTGCCAGACATTGTGTTCCCAGATAGAGATGTCGTGCAAGGTGTATAAGTTTTTTGTTTCCATCCAAATCTGCAAGGGCTTGAGATTTTGGTTGAGATTTCTCGGTTTTGAGCCCATGATTTTGTCCTTCCATATGTTAATCTCCTTGCCGCTGCCAGGCACTTTGGATATGTTGTCCCTAAACTGAGGGAGGACCTTTTTAATGAGCTTCCAGACTGAAGTGCAAGGCCGATCAACAATTGTTTCTGAAAGAAGATTTGAGTTTGTTCCATTGAGGTATTTCTTTGAGAGAACATCCACCCACCAGGCACCTTTGTCAGTGAGTAATCTCCAGATCAGTTTGAGTCCCATGGCGCGGTTGGAGAGGCTTGGAATTTTTATGGCTAGGCCTCCCTTTTCATAAGGAAGAATGACTTGCTCCCATTTGACTAGACTAAATTTTTTTGAGTCTTGCCTTCCCCCTTGCCACAGGAAACTTCTCATGAGCAGTTCCATATGCTTGTGGATACTGGCTGGAGCCAAGGTGACCGCATACTGATAGATGGGGAGGGCCGAAAGGATTGCCTTTATTAAGGTTGATCTGCCCGCTAGGTTGAGCCAAGAAACTCCCCAGCTCAGAAGCAAGCCTCTCATTTTTTCAATATGACTGGTCCAGATCTCTGCCTTGATTGTTGCTTTGGCTAAAGGCAAGCCAAGGTATGAAAAATAGCTCCAATTCCCTTGAATTGGAATGTCCAGGATATTGGAGATTCTTTTCTTGATTTGGTCAGGGACATTCCAAGTGTAAATCTTGCATTTTTTATTGTTCAATAATCCTCCTGAGGCATCTAGGAAGGCGTTCAGGACTTTCTTGAATCTTTTGGCCATTATGCTTGAAGCACCCCCGATGAGGAGAGTATCATCCGCAAAGAGAGAGTGATTGATCTCTTTAGTCCCTCTTTCTATGCTTATTCCAGTGATCAGTTTTTGTTTGCGGAGATTTTCCAATTGAGCGCTCAAAGTTTCTGCCATGATGATGTACAAGAACGGGGAGAGAGGGCAGCCTTGCCTCAGACCCCGGGTGCTTCTGAAATATCTGCTCGAGCGGCCATTAATCAGAGAGGCAGTCCATGGATTGGAAATGCAACCAAAAATGATATTTATGAAATTGTTTGAGATCCCAAATTTTTTGAGGACAACTGATAGGAAATTATGGTCAACTCTATCAAAGGCGTTTGCCATGTCTAGTTTAATTATCATGCCTCTTTCCTTTCTGCTGATACTGCTATGAATTGCCTCTTGGATGAGGATGACATTATCAGAGATCTACCTGTGGGGGACAAAACCTCCTTGATTCTCAGAGATAAGATGGGGGACAAGCTTTTCAAGTCTGTTGGCTAAGATTTTGGTGACTATCTTGTAAGCGACATTGCAAAGGGAAATTGGTTTAAAGCGATCAAAGGAACGGGGATTAGGATCCTTGGGGATAAGAGCAAGGTGGAAGGATTTAGTGTTGTCTCCCATCTTGGAGTTTTTAAAGACATTCTTGACCATCCTTACAAAATCTTTTTTGATGGTGTTCCAATGATTTCGAAAAAAGGCCACCGTAAAGCCATCTGGCCCCGGGGCTTTGTCCTGTTGCATGTTGAATGTTGCGAGTCTGATTTCTTCTTCTGTGATCTCCTGATCCAGCTCCTGGTTTTGAAGATCGGAGATTTTGTTCTCTACCGCGCTGAGAAAGTCTGAGCTGTCCGATTGCTGAGGGGCTGTTGTTAGAAGGGAGTTGAAGTGGTTGAAAGCTGCCTCTTTGATTTCTTCTTGCTCGTTGATCTCTCTCCCATCGACCACTATTTTATCTATCTGATTTCCTGCACGCCTGAGCTTTATATTATTATGGAAGAAGGATGTATTTTTGTCTCCAGCCTTTAACCATAAGCATCTTGATTTCTGCCTGTAATCTTCTTCATCAAGTCTGTTTTGCCTGTATAATTCTCTATACATTACGTTTTCATGGTTTATGTCTTCAGTTGTAGGCTGACTGTTTTCTTTTTCTTTGTTCCACTATTCCATCTACTCTTGAAGATCCGCCTTTTTCTTCTTCTCCATTGCAGCATTTTCCTTGGCCCACTTTTTAATAACGGTTCTCAGGTTTTTTAGTTTGGTTTCCCAGACATAGTTTGGGGATCCCACAACTTCCTTTGCCCACTGAGTTTGAATGAGAGAACTGAATTTTTCATTATGGTCCCACGATTTGTTGTATTTGAATGGGAGAGGTCCCAGATTTCTCCCTTTTTCCATATACAACACCACAGGTTTGTGGTCAGAGGCCGAAGCCTGAATTATTTTGCTTTTGATGAGAGCGTGGCTTGCTGCTATTCCTTCCTGTATTAGAAATCTGTCAAGCCTTTCTTTTATGTTGTGACTGCTTGTTCTTTTATTACTCCATGTATATTTCCCGTTGTAGAGAGGTATGTCGATGAGGTTGTGAGTCTGGATTATGGCTTCCAGCGCCTCTCTTGAAGGGTCCGAATGAAAATTTCCTCCAAAATTTTCATCCGTGTTTCTTATAAGATTTAAGTCTCCTCCGAGGATTATGTTCCTATCAGGAGAGGCTAGTAATTCAGAGGATAAAGAGTCCCAGCAAGATGCTTTGTCCCGGTAGTGATTAGGTGCGTAGATGTTGTAAATGCTGAAGACTTATTGTGAGACTTTGTTTCTGAGATCGGATTTGATCCACCAGTTACAGGACTGGAGATTGGTGGAAGTCCATTTATTTTTGTTCCAGAGTGTTCCTATGCCTCCTGAGGCTCCTTCTGAGCCTAAAGAGAAGCCTTCAAAATTTTTGATTCTTTTGATTTGGTTTTGGAATTCTTGGTCTGATAACTTGGTCTCCTGGATGAGGAAAATTTCTAGCTGCTCCTGGCTTATTAGGTCGCAGACTGCATTTATTTTTGGGTAGGAGCCCATCCCCCTGCAATTCCAAGAGACTAGATTCATCATTTCCCAGACTTTGGATGAGTCCCACTCCTCTCCTTTGATTTTTCTCCACTTCCTTTTTGCTTATCTAGGTAGGAATCCATTGGTTGTTGTGCTCCAGTTGCCATCTCTTTCATTGCTGCCTCGTCTCTGAGCTCTTTATTTGATTTTCTACCTACCTTTCTTGGGGGATCTGAAAGAATATTGGCTTCTTTCAGTTTGTTTCTGGTGAGAATTCTCTCTATAGTTGGAGGGGGGGAGGGAGGAGGGATTGAGGGTGAGGAGATTACAGCGAGTGTGGTTCGGGGGGATGGAGGGGGGGAGGGGAGGTTTTCGACATCCAGAGATTCGAAAGGGTTGGAGGAGGATGGAAAGGATGGAGTGGAGCTGGGAGGAGGGGGAGGAGGAGGAGGAGGAGGGAGGGTTCCTGAAGGGGGCTTTGAGGATGTCCCTTGGTTGACTGAGGGTTTTTTCCTCTTGACTTGTTCCCAGTGACCTTCTGATTGTTCTTCATTTTCAGTGGATTCATTTATTTTTAGCTTGCTACATCTATTTGCAAAATGTCCATATTCGTGACATACCTTGCATTTGAAGGGGAGTTGTTCGTAGTCAAGTTGTTGGATGTGCGTCCATTGATCGACTTTAATCTTGATGGCTTCCGGCAGGCCTTTCCCGAGGTCTACTTCAACGCAAATCCTGGCGCATGCATGCATGTTCTCCCTTGGCTCAGATCTGTCAATGAATTTGCCTACTGCATTCCCTATTGCCTTGACTGATTCGTCCCCCCAGCAGTGGAGCGGAAGATGTGGGAGGCGGACCCAGACCGGGACTGCGTTTGGGATGTCCATTTCCGGATCGAAGTCTGGAGTCCATCTGTTTAGGTAGAGGCCTCTTGAGTCCATGAAGTAAGGCCCATTTCTGAATATGAGGTTCCTATCTTCCTTGGATTCGAATATGAAGGTGTAATAGCCCCTTCCGCAGAATCTGATAGCTATTTTCCCTTGGATCATTGCGTTCCAGTTGCGCTCCACCCATTTCTGCACTGTTCTTGGAGATGGCCATAAACCTGTGAACTGTCCAACCAGGCCTCTTTCAGCGAGTGTTATTGCCGATTTTCGTGGAAGGGATGGAGGGAGAGAGACCTCAGGTATTTCATCGAGACGCTTGATGAACTTCGATTCAGAGGGTCGCGGTCTTGAGGCAGCTCTCTCAGGAAGCAAAGAGGCGAAAAGAACTTCATAGTTTTCAGGGTCCGGAGGGGGGGGGGGGGCGTTCCCAGCCATTTAGAACTGCGAAGCCAGGTTGAAAGGAGCAAAGGCGCAGGGGCCCCAGAGCAGCACCGGCAGAAGGCCCGTGTCAGGAGCGAGCAGATGGGAGGGCAGGGGCTGTTGGTAGCCTTGTCAGCCAGGCCTGAGGGGCAGAACCAGGCGAGGGCGAGAAGAAATTTGAATCAGGCGCGCACGCAGGGTCCTCGACTCTCGTCTCTTCTGGATAACATTCTTAATAGTCAAAGGTCCCAATTTGACACGATATTACTAATGCTTAGTAATGATGATTTTGAATTTGGTAGTACGATGTCTATATAATTAATACAATTAATGTTCTTTATCCTTATTATCAAATTAAACAATTGCATACCTTTGAATTATTTCTTTCTAACCTTGGGTTGTTGTCCTTTGTATTGTCTTCAGGTGCCTTGTAGTGAAGGGAGTCAATCACTCTTGCAATTATTCCATTAGAAATCTCTGTCAAATTGGCTGTAGAAACTCAATAATTTTGTAGCTATTTTATTTTGAAAAAGAAAAGAGTGGGACATAAAGAAAATGGGTTTATTACAGGGGTGAAGAAAATTTAAGGTGTCAAAAATTGATTTTCACCTTATATTTTCTATATAAACATGCCAACCATTGTTGGTTTTCAAGTTTATACATTTTTATTTTTATTTATATATTTTTATTTTTATTCATTTAATTTTTTTTAGAAAGAAAAATATTTTTGGAGATCAAGTTGGAGAAGAAGGAAAATCCTTCTTCACCAACTTTAAATCAGTATTATCTTGCAATTTTTTTATAAATTCTTCCTTGGTCAATGGCTTATGATAGATTCTCAGTCAATGACCATTCACAAGAAAAGTGATCCTTTCTTCATCAATAGTTTTGATTCTGACTGCACCATTGTCAAAGATTGTTTCAATCTCATAAGGCCCAAGCCAATGAGTTTGAAATTTCCCTTGGAAATATTTGAACTTTGAATCAAATAGTAATGCCTAATCTCCTGGTTGGAATTTTCTCTCTTTGATATATTTGTAATGTCATCTGGATCTCTGTTGTTAAACTAGATTAGTTCTTTGGATTGCATCTTGTCTTATCTCATCAAGTTCATTTAGTTGCTCAATTATTTATGTTTGTGCTTCTAAAAACTCAAGGTCCAATTTGAATACTATCTTGAAAGTTTTAACTTGAAACTCAATAGGAAACATGATTTGTTTTCAATAGACAAGCTCATAAGGAGTATGTCCTGTAGTGTTTCTCCATGTTGTACGGTATGCCCATAAAGTTTCTGGAAGCTTTTCTGCCCAATTTCTTCTATGCAGATGCACAATTTTGATGAGAATTGCTTCAATGACTTTATTGGTGGACTCCACCTATCCATTTGCTTGAGGATGATATGGAGTAGACTTTCGATGTTTGATTTTTTATTCATCCATTATCTTCTGTACCAACTTGGATGTAAATTGAGTACCTTGATCTGTTACAATTTCTCTTGGAACACCAAAATGAGTAAATATATCCTCAAAAAGAAATGAAACTACAACATTTTTAGTAGCAGAAGAAGTGCTTTAGCTTTTACCCATTTTGTAACGTAATTAGTGCAAACAAGAATGTAACTTTTTTATTTCAAAGGTGGATTGATTGGAGCAACAAAATCCAGAGCCCATTTTTCAAAAGGATCAATAAGTATCTGAGGTTGTAGAGGCATCTCATCATAAGGAACATGTTTCCCCATCCTTTGACAACTATCATATTTCTTTACATACTCTCTAGCATCCTTAAAAAGGGAAGGCCAATAGTATCCTAAGAGAAGGACTTTGTAATAAGTTATTTTTTCCGCGAAGTGTCCTCCACATGGCTCATCATGACAAGCTTTTAATAGATCTGGTACTTCATCTTCTCTCACAGACCTTCGGATGATAAGACCTGGACCTGTTTTATACAATTCTTCATTTATCCATGAATAAGATGCACTAATTTGAATTACCTTCTTTTTTTCTCGAGGAGACAAGTATGATGGTAATTTTCCTGTAGCCAAATAGTTAGCAATATCTACAAACCATGGAAATTTAGTTGATACTGAAAAAAGATATTCATCAAGAAAATTATCTTCTACAGCCATATCATTGTTATCATTTTGAATCCTTGATAAAAAGTCAGCAACTATGTTTTGTTTTCCAGGTCTATCCAAAATAGTAATGTTAAACTCTTATAGCAGTAATAACCATCTAGTGATTCTACCATTAGTGATTGATTTATTCATTAAGTATCTAATTGCAGAATGATCAGTATGTACAAAATTTTCATAACCAGTAATATAATGTCTGAATTTATTGATGGCATGAACAATAACTAAAAACTCCTTTTCTATAAAAGTATAATTTAACTATGCAGGAGTCAAATTTTTACTAGTGTAATAAATGGCATATGGAGTTAAGTCTTTTTGTCCTAGTATAGCTCCTAAAGCTGTATCTGAAGCATCATTCGAAATATGAAAAGGTAATTTCCAATTTGGTCCTTTAAGAATGGGTGCTTCAGAGATTTTCTTTTAATGACTCAAAGGCCTTTTGGCAATCATAAATCCAATTAAATTCACAGTCTTTTGTGAATAGCTTGAAAAGTGGAGATGCAATTTTTGTAAATTTTTCTATAAATCTTCTATAATAACCAATGAAACCAAGAAAACTTCTAACATCTCGTTGACAGGTTGGAATTGATAACTTAAAAATAATTTCTACTTTAGATGTGTCCACTCTAATTCCATTTCCTGAAATATGGTGTCCTAAAACACTTCCCTCAGTAAACATCATAAAACATTTTTCGTGCCTTAATGAGAGATTTTCCTCTTTCCATTTAGTGAGAACTTTTTCCAAAATTTTAAGAGCTTCTTCAAAAGAATTTCCATAAACTGTAAAATCATCCATATATACTTCCACACAATCATGAATTAGATCAGAAAAAATGCCTAATATTGCTCTTTGGAATGATGCAGGAGCATTACACACTACAACAAAACCAACGATTAGCGTTCCTTTTTACTTCTTTTTTTGCATCTAGAACCCATTTTTGGTGCTATTTGCATCCATTTATCAAATATGGTGCAAAACTTGACACAAAATTTGCATCAAGTTTTGCACCAAATCTTACACCAAGTTTAGCACCAGGTATTACAATAAGTTTTGCACCACGTTTTGCACCAAATTTTATGCCAAGTTTTGCATCATCCTTTACACAGGTTTTGTTCCAGGTTTTGCATCAAGTTTGGCACCTAATTTTGTTTGACATACTTTTGCATCCTCATTTGCATCCACTTTTTTCACCTACACTTGCATCGTCTTTTGCATCGACTTTTGCATCCTTTTTTAAATCATTTTTTGCATCCATTTTTTCATCCATTTGTGCATCCCTTTTGTGCCAAGTTTTACATCGAGTTTTGTGTCTAGTTTTGCATATAATTTTGCATCTACTTTTGTTGCATCCACTTTTCCATCTTGTTTGGCATCCATATTTACATCCTCTTTTGCATCTATTATTGTACCCACTATTGCATCTAATATTTTTGTGCCACAATTAGCGCCTAGTTTGGCACCTCCTTTTGCACCCACTTTTGATTATAATTTTGCATCCACGTTTGAATCCTCATTTGCGTCTAGGTTTTCGTCAACTACTACATCTATTTTTGCATCCCTTTTTGTATCCAATTTTGGACCAGGATTTGCATCGGGTTTTGTGTCTCATTTTGCATCTACTTTTGCATCGACTTCTATTGCATCCACTTTTGCACACAATTTTACATCCACTGTTGCACCCATTTTAAATTTCACTTTTTGCATCCATTTTTACATCTTCATTTGCATCATACTTTGATTCTTTTTTTGCATCTATCATTACATCCACTTTTGTTATGCCACAATTTGCACCATGTTTTTCACTCACTATTATATCCATGTTTGCTTCCAATTTTGCATCCATGTTCGCATCCTCTTTTGCATCAAATATTGCATCTATTTTTGCATCCACTTTTGTGTCAGGTTTATGCATTGGGTTTTGCATCTCGTTTTGTATCTACTTTTGCATCTACTTACATTGTATCCATTTTTTGCATCCAATTTTGTTTTGCCTGTTGCATCAATGTTTGCTTCCACTTTTACATCCATTTTTGCATCTTGTTTTGCATATTTTTTTGTCTATTGTTACATCCACTTTTGTTGCACCATATCTTGCGCCTACCATTGCAACCACATTTGCTTCCACGTTTGCATCCCCTATTGCATCCACTTTTGTTTCATCCATTTTTGCATCTGCTTTTGTGTCCGTTGTTGCATCCACATTTGTTTCACCACAATTTGTGCCAAGTTTTACACTTACCATTGGACCCATGTTTGCTTCCACTTTTGCCTTCATGTTTGCATCCAAGTTTGCATTGACAACTGCATCTACTTTTGCATCCACTTTTGTGTCAGGTTTTTCATGTTGTTGTGCATCTACTTATGTTGTATCCACTTTTCATCCAATTTTACTTCTATTGTTGCCCCCATTTCTATGTTCGCTTTTGCATCCCTTTTCCAACACTCATCATATTTTCTGCATTGATGATATTCCTTATGGCATTGACAATTATGAACAATTGATGACAATGTCAATAATATTGACAATGATGAAAATGAAGATGATGGCGATGACATGAATTGTGATTATGATGATAAAGACGATAGTGGTTACAATGACAATGATGATGATGGCAATGATTATGATGATGACGATGCTAATGACGTTGGCGAATCTTCCCAATTTTAGATGTTGTCATTGTCATAATCATAAGCATTATCTTTGGTGTCATCATCATCATTTTCATCTAGGTAATCATCAAAAACTATAATGGCATGAATGATGATGATGATTACAGCAATGTCGATAGAAATTACATTAATGATGATGATGGGGATGATAAAAATGACAATGACGATGATAATGGTGGTGATGATCATCATCATCGATCATCTCTCAAAAATAGAGTTGTTATTTCTCTTACGTATATCAATGTGTCCTAAACAACCCTTTTCTAGCACTGATCACATTTTTTGGGTTGATGATATTTCTTACAACATCTACAATTATGAACAATTGCAAACAATGTCCATAATGATGATGATGATGGCATGAATGGTGATTATGATGATAATGTAATGATGGCAATAACAATGACAAGGATGTGATGATGATGACAATGATTATGATAATGAGAATGACCTTACAATCTTATGGATTCGTGAACAATTACTAGTTTCAATACCATCTTCTAGATACGTATTACTATCATACTTTTTAGATTTTCTGTCTCTCTTGAGGTATCTTACTATAATGGTGTTGTCAACACTAGAAAGATATCTTGTTGTAATGGTGGTTCTAATGTTAGCACTAGCAAAGTTTTTGTTAAATTTTGGTTAAAAAAAACTGATTTATGCAATTATTTTGACAATCTATGTAAAAAAGTAAATAACATCCAATTATTTTGACTGTAGTCCCATTGATTATCATGAATTCACCAGTCTGAAGACCATCTTCTACATACATATTATTATTAAACTTTTTGCATTATATCCCTCTTATATCTTGTTGTAATGGCAGTATTAGCACTAGAAACATATCTTGTTGTAATGGTGATGTTAGTATTAGCACCAAAAAAATCACTAAATATAATTCCCTAAGTCCTATATATAAGAAAAATCAAAAGAAAGAAAAATAATGCCCAATGAATGGTAACTCATGTATTCACACCCTCTTTGGAAAACATATGAATATATACACTCCTAGTCACACTTGATCACATGTTTGTGATGGTTAAATCATGAAGTCCTCTTTTCCCCTTTCATTTTCACTTCATCATTTAAGCACCTAATTGAGGATCTAGGGAATTTTTCTTGCCTAAGGGTTTCATGTCTACTCTTGGTTTACTTATGTCACACTACGGTCAATCATGTGACGGAGTGAAATACTTAAGTTTGTGGAGTTATTAGAACAGTGTATTAAGTTAGTCACCACACACACATGTATTACATGTCATTGATCCACATGTGTGGGTTGGAGACTCATTGCTTGAGAACTTTAATGGATACTACTTTAGGGCCTTGATGGTATATCTTACAAAATTGCTTGGTAAACATTGTGATTCATCCTTTCTTTTCCTCGAGACACTTGATAATATTGAAGTCACTCCCAATAATCCACGGAGATAGGGAGTATAAATTACTTGTGCTGGAAATAGAATTGAGAAATAGAGGCTTTCCATTTGCGATATTGGAGTCATAGACATTGGATACATTGGAGCCTATGATTTGGATATTGGAGTCATAGACATTGGATATTATTGGAGTCATAATGTGAAAATAGGTAAACATATTGGTAACCTTGATGTCTTGATCATTCCAAATAATAACCATTCCACCCAAGTATATCTAATCATCAATCACTACTATTTGGAAATTCCTCCCCTATTTTCTAATTATATGAGGTAGAACCTCACTTAATATTTTTATTTCTTATATCAACATTATTGATGGGTGCTTTGCATACCATTTTTCTTTTATGAGTATTTGTTTTCCTTTACTATTGAGGTCTCTCATGTTCCATGAGACTATTTTCATGGATAATTTACACCGAAAGGAAGTATAATGTGACTAAAAAAACATGTTCCAAGATTTATGTTATTGGACAATGCCACTTCATGACTCCTATATTTCCTTAACCTAGGACTGAATGGTGAACTTGATAGCCTTAAGGGAAATTAACTAATGAAAATCTCAAAAAGAGGTGACTTTTGACTTTATCACATACAAGTTAATATACTAAAAAAAACATCCATAAAAATTTCATCAATCAATGAATCTTTAAAAAAAATATCCAAAACAATTTCATCAAGCAATGAAACATTACATTATAAATTACAATCTATAAACCTTTTGGGAACTTTTTGCTAAACCATGTTCAAAACCAACATATTTAATATTAATATTTAACAATAATATGGAAAATAACACATTTTCATAAATTAAATAACATGTTATCAATCCTAAGAAATGTCACTAACATAAAACTAAAAAGCATGCAACTAATTGGAATGACCACTCAAGGCCACCATAAGACAATCAATCTATTAAGACAAGGATTAATGGGGAAAGAAATCTACAAAGGACAAAGGCAAACCTATTTTAACTTTATTGTTTTATTAGGTGCAAGTTGAACATCTCAATATATAATGAAGAGAAGAATTAATTTTGTTGCATTGAGAAAACCCAAGTACATTCTATAACTTAGCAAGGAAGAGATGTATAATACCCATCCCAGTGACACAATGCATGGCATTAAGTTACTTTTTGATATATAATTTAAAGTTATATCATAAAATCACAAATTTAGCATGAATGGATGTTTAAAATTCATTTTTATAAAAAGAAAATATAATTTTTGTTATAAAAAAAACCAAAAACTAAACATATTTTTTTAGAAAATAAAAAAAATACTAAACTGAATATATATTAAAAAAAACCTAAAATTAAGCAAATATATATTTTTTATTTATTTATTTTTTATTTTTTTATTTTTTTTTTAATTTTTTTTTAATTTAAAATAATTTTTAGAATTTTTTGAAACACTTCCCTCCATTCTAAGAAGCAAAAATAATAATAGAAATAAGGACAGACCAAAAATATTCCTTTCCTTGGTAAGTTTTTCCCACCATTCATTCCACTCACTTGAGTTATTTCATAAAACAGAGATAAGTGTTATTTCACACTCTTTTGGCAAAGCCTATTGAGCTTCTCTTATGATATATCTATTCCTTGATGGAGTCCTTGATATATTGATCAAGTTTTGATTCCTTGGAGATTAATTAGAGCAAAGAAAACATGAGTACTGTTAATTCCAAGTTCAATGCCTCTAATGGTGGACACAAGGCAAGGGAGGGGTTGCTATCGTGGTCATAACTCCAAGTTCATTGTCTCTGATGGTGGACGAGGCAAGGGAGGGGGTTGCGGTCATGGTTCTGGTCATGGAGTTTTCTCTTTTACATTATATGTAGGGAGTTCAAAGCAATTTGAAAGGAATCATTGTTGTCACTAGGTATAATGGATTAAGTGTGATAATGGATAAAATGAAGTAATTATTTGTGAGCATTTTTTCTTGAATGAACATTAGGATCCATCTTATTATAGAGAAAATTACATGCATTAAAAACAACTCAATATTTCATGTGACATTCATATTGTATGCGACTTATTTTTCATTAAAAACAATTTACTTTTTCATGTGACATTCTTTTTTTGTTAAAATTTCTTCTATTTCTAATCTGAATTACAATTGTAATTTGAAATAAAGCTTCCAATAAATATTAATTTACCAATTCTGCATGGAAATCATAAGAAACATTCACAATATAATATGAAGAACAAATGGGTACCTACTTCATATGGATTAATAAATGCTTTTACTACTTAATGTGAATTACAAGTGTTATCTTAGTTGGATCTCCAATATATCTTAAGCCATATATTCATTTCATTTTTAGTACTATTAAAGGTTATTATGTCCTACCTCATTTTATTGTTAGCATTGTAATAAAAATATGCATTTTGCTGTAGAATTAGTACTAACATGTAATATTGATTTTTTTTCCAGAACGCTATAGGTAATGACCACAAAGATGATGATATAGACTATGTTTAGATTACATCATATATCAGAGATGATGATGATTAGGATGGCGATGGCATTGGTGATGATTATGTGGATGATATTATCAGGATGGTCAGGATGATGATCATGGAAATGATCATGAGGATGAGCTTGACTATGATTTTCGTGGTGCTAGCTAGCCATGCGTTATTTTTTATATTTAGTTGGATGTCTTAATATGGTAATCATACATTTGAATTTTAGTTTATTTGAATAATGATGATGATACTATCGGCATTATCTTGTTACCTTATGAATATGTTGAAAATTGTTTACAATTTTTTTATGAAGAATTATCATGTATGACGAGATTCCTATTTTTTTATGGATGTTGTGAATTTACCTTAGCATAATGATATCTATGAAACATTTTTAGTTGGTAATCTTACATTGACTTTTAGTTGATTTGATTAAATATGATGATGATATTATCATTTTTATCTTGTTATTTTATGTATATATTGAATATTATCAACATTATTTTGATGGAGAATTATTATGTATGATGATATTACTATCTTTTGATGGATGTTGTGAATTTACCTTAGAATAATGGTGTTCATGAAATATTTTGATATGATAATCACACATTTCAATCTTAGTTGATTTGATTAAACATGATGAGGATATTATTAGTATTATCTTGTTAATTTATATATGTGTTGAAACCTATCAATGCTTTTTTATGGAGAATGATTATGTATGATGATATTACTATTTTTGGATGTAATGTTGTGAATTTACCTTGGAATAATGATATCTACGATAAATGTTGATTTAGTAGTAATATATGTATATTGAAAATTGTCAATGATTTTTTGATGGAGAATTGTTATATATGAGGATACTGCTATATTTTTTATGAATGTTGTCAATTACCCTTAAATTTGTTTACAAATAATAAGTTATGAATTTGAATTTTGATATATTCTTAAATGTGTTATACATGAAAATACCTCCTCATCATCTTGGAGGAGAATACTATGCTGTTGGTTGAAATACCCCTTTCTCCTAAACTATATAAGCCTATAATATAAGTTATGTATGATGAGGACCATGATATCCTAGTCTATAACAAGTTGTCCCCTTCATCTAACTTTTGTTATCAAAATTCTCACATTAGAGGAATTTTCAACTCAAAAAATAACCACTTAAGAAAAAATTAAGAAACTAATAAAATAATGCCATGTAGACAATTTTTTAATATATCATTTTTATTATTCTTTTACCAAAATTACCCAAATAAATGTCACATTTATCAAAATAACTGTATATGTATTTTATATTTAAATTAATATATTAGCACAAGATTTAATAAAATTTAAATTAAAAAAAACAAATTTAAATTAAAAAAGCAAATTCAAAATTTAAAGGAAATTTAAATTTAAATTTAAATTACCCAAATAAATGTCACTTTTATCACCACCTACATGTATTTTATATTGAAATTAATTTATTAACACAAGATTTAAGAAAATTTAAATTTCAAAGGAAAATTTAAAATATAAATTTAAGTTAAATTTAAATTTAAGTAACTCAAATAAATGCACTTTTTTCAAAATAACCATATGTTTATATTTTATATTTAAATTAATTTATCAATAGAAGATTTAATAAAATTTAAATTAAGAAAGTAAATTTAAAATTTAAATTAAATTTAGGATTTATGATTTTATATTTAAATTTATTTATTTAACACGCCATGATTTACTCTTCATTAAAAATATTCTCGATATTCTAATTTGTATAGATTAAGATATTAATTTTAATTTTAATATTTAATATAGTTTTGGGTCACTTGGGCACTATTCACAGTTAAATTAGGTAAGTTATATTATTAAAAAAAATCCACTGCCTAGTCACACTTGTATGTCTTTTAAATTTTAAAGGATTTTGATTGGATTACACATTATGACATGGAAATTCAAAGTTAACATTTTAAAATGAAAATTCCTCTAATGCGAGGAAAAAAGCTCGAGTTAACTAGAATTTGACACTCTTGTTCACTTTTGGAAACTCATATGGTGGAATGTAATCTCTTTATCCTTATCTTTAGCTTTTTCCTAAAAAATAAAAGCATACAAAAGTGGGAAAGAGCCATAAAGCATGGGGAAACTTTTTCCTAAGCACAAAAGCTTCTAAAAAGTGGAAAATGCCATTTTTATATGAGGAAACATTATTCATCCAAAAGCTTTTGCCAAAATTGAATTAATGAGGAATTTGGGAAATCTTCATAGCCTTCACTTTCCTATATATTGGAGGCTTGGCCATTAAGGAAATGATGGGAGTTCATGTATTGTCATGCTGCTGAGATTTATCCTGAGAGGGAGAGTTTTGGAGCTAGGAATTGGGGGAGGTATTGTTGCAACTGCGTCTAATGGTTGTAACTTTCCTCCAACTCCTTTATTAATATAGATTAGTTGTTCTTCCTTCCATATGCTACTATTCATTCTTTACTTATCCTATTTAACTAATGAATGTATGGGATTTTGGTTTTTATTTATTTATTTAGTAATATTTATATGTTTATGATAGTTTCAATTATCAAGATATTACGTTGTGAAGTTTTCTTTGTTCTCTCTCTTGTGTGTAGGACCAAGATTTGGAGCTATCTAGGAGCGCTTCCCAGCTACACTAAAAACTCCAACAAGACCTGCATGCGAGGACTCACATGAAATCATTCTTCTTTTCTTAATCTGTACTCTAAATATTGATCTACTAAGAATCCTGAGCCTTAGAACAACCTTTCTCTTAATCAATCTATCTTAGGTTTTTGGGATAAACTGAGAGGGTTTTATGTTCATCTAACTGTGCATTAAATCCTACAGCAAAATGATATTTAGAAACTGTAATATATTTCACTATGTAATAAAATTAGTAAAATGGAAGTAAAAGTAAAACTCTAAACAAGAAGCCAGAAGTGGATGTAACCATCGATGCAAAATTGGGAGTAGAATTGGATGTTAAACTAGCCATCAAAACAAGATGAAAACAATGAGACAAAAAGAGATTTAAAATAGAATTAAAAAAGGGTGCAAAACTAGACACAAAGAAGGGAACAAAATAGGGCATACAAAAAGATACCAAATTGGGTGCAAACAAGGATGTAAAAATGGACACCAAAATGAGGATGCATAGAATGGTGTAAAATTATGATGAAAAATTGGGTGCAAAAAGGATGTAAGAAAAGACACAAAACAAGAAGCAAAATGGGACTAAAAAAGGGTGAAACTAAGGATGCCAAAAATGATGCATAACTAGATGAAAATTCAAACTAAAATCTAGATGCAAAATGAAATGCAAATGTGGACACAAAATGTGGCAGAAAAAATGATGCAAATTTGGATGCCAAAAAGGATGCAAAATTAGACACCAAAAAGGATGCAAAATTGGACATAAAAAATGGTGAAAAATTAGAAACAAAAGTAGAAAAAATGGTGCGAAAATGGGCATAAAAATGGCTCAAATTTGAATGCAACATTGGATGCAAAATGAGGTGCAAAAAATGATTCAAAACTTGGTGCAAAAACAGATGCAAAAATAACGAAAAAAATGGCTCAAAATTGAACGTAACATTAGACACAAAATGGGATTCAAAGGTGGACACAACACATGGTCCAACATAGGGTAAAAATTTAGATACTCAAAAGGATGAAAAATTGGATGCAAGAAATGTTGTTAAAATTGATGCTAAATTGGATGCAACAAATGATGCAAAATTAGGTGCAAAATAGGATGCAAAAAAGGGAAACAAATGAAACGAAAAAGTGGATGAAAAAAATGGTGCAAAAAAGGATGAAAATTTTGGCACTAAATCGGATTCAACATATGATGTAAAATTAGATGCAAAAAATAGTGTAAAAAAAGGCAGAAAAACTGATGCAAAAACAGATGTAAAAATAAGTACAAAATTAGAAGCAAAAAATGGCATAAGACTAGATGCAAAAAATGGCACAAACTCGATGCAAAAAAGGCACTAAATCAGATGCAAAAGATGGTGTAAAACTCGATGCAAATTACGAGACAAAAATAGAAGCAAAGAATGGCACAAAATAGGGAGCAAAAAATGATGCAAAAATAGATGCAAAAAATGGCACAAAACTAGAAGCAAAAACTGTTGCAAAACCAAATGAAAATCTTGGTGCAAAATATGATGCAAAATTTGGTGTAGAAAAAAGATGCAAAATTTGGCGCAAAAAATGACGCTTTAAAAATTGTACAATAGAGCCAGATTTAGCGCCAGGCTGCTCATCCCAATGGACAGAAAAATACACTAAAATCTGGTGCTAAATTTGGCGTAAATTGCCTGTTTTGTTGTAGTGACATAATCCAAAGGGAAGTACTTAGTAAACATAAGTTACCCATGGGCAGGTAAAGGTGGTTTTATCTTGGTCTTTCGAGGCTACTTGGATTTGGTTATACCCACTAAAACCATCTGAAAATGAAAAATATTTCTTTCGTGCCATTGTATCTGAAACTTGATCTATGAAAGGAAGTGGAAAGTGATATTCTAAAGTGAATTTATTCAATTCCCTATAGTCAATATACACTTTCCATTTTCCATTCTTTTTAGGGACAATTACTAAGGGTGAAACCCACTAACTGTCTGATATTGGATAGATGAAATTGACATTCAACAATTTTTCTAGTTATTCCTTAACAATATCCCTTAGATTTGGATTTATTATTCTTTGAGGTTGTCGAATTGGTTTGGAATTTTCTTCATTGTAGATATGATGTTTACAAGTATTAGGGTCAATTCCTTTCATGTTAGTATATTCCCATGCATAAGCAGATGAATGTTCTTGTAACATCTTGATTAATTCTTTCTTTTGAAATTCTTCCAAATTATTGTTGATATTCAATGTTTTTCCTGGAAATATTTCAATTGTAGAATTGCCAAAATTTTCCATAAAGTGCAAGGATAGTTGACGAGATGAAAAATATTCAATATTGCATTGTTCTTGAAAACTCTTACTAGATTCATAATATAATAAAGATTCATTATTTTCCGTTAAATTTAAAATTTGATCTTCTTCATCTAATTGTGAAGTATCAAAGATTGTTCTTATATCGAAGTCATCATCTATCCATTCTTCAGTTTCAACCTCTATTGTTGTTTTTGCTGGTGGATACAGTGTGAATTTCTAAGTTGAACATTATGTAGATCTAGTGGAGTTATCATGTAGGTTTGAAAATTTTGTCCTTCCATATTGTAAACAGGTTGTGAATTTTTATTATTATTTGGATTTGGAAGTGGTTGGGCAGGCAATTGATTTGGTCTTTGAGGAAATGGTAATGAAAGTTGTGGATTCACATTGTGAGGTTGAGTTTGTTGAACATGCTAAGGATAATATTGTGGAGGAAAAGTAGGATATGATTGTTGAAATTGTGGAAATTGAGGATATTGAGGATATTGAGGGAATTTTCCATAAGGATTTTGCCATCCTTGTGACCAAGGTTGTGGCCAAGATTGCCAAGGCATTGGGGCAGTCCAATTAGTTTGCGAAGATTGTGCAAATGGTTGAGGATTAAAACCTTGAGTTGTATTTGGTTGTGGATTCTGCCAAAGTCTTTTAGCAATAAAATAGAGAGGGTCTACCTGATTTGGTACTCCTTCTTCTTGATAGACAACTTTAAGACCTGGTATTGAGGGACATTCTTTTGTATCATGATTTTCCGCACAAATAACACAAGTTTCTATACTTTTTAAATCAAGAGGACATTCTCTCAAGGCATGTTTCTTTCTACACTTAGGACAAAAAATGGATAATGCAACATTTTCAGCGTTTTGCTTGTTTTGTATTTTAAGGGTGTCTATTTGTTCACTAAGACTCCCTAAAATATCTGTTTTAAAGTTATCAAGCAAATTTCCTAATTCTGCTCTACTTACTGTCCCAGCTACAGATTTATTAATCCTTGATAGAAGAGGATCTCTTGGATTTTTCCCGGTTCTTGCTTTTCCTCTTGAAATGTGTATGCACAGCTCACAAATTTCTCCTAGTGATAATTGAGAAATGTATCCCTTACCCATTAAATTGAGAAGGTCAATCCATTTATCTCTAATTGATTTCAATAAAAGAGCTTTCAAAGTTTCCTCATCTAGATTATTCATTTTTTCCCTTCCTACATTGTAATCTTTCAATGAAATCTTCAATATTTTCATCTTTTTTGTGTCATTTTAAAGACTTAATCTTTAACGTTATGGGGCATACAATAATCCTTATATTTATCTAAGAATGTAGTTTTCATTTTTTCACATGTTCTTATGGATTTTATTCCTAAACCCATAAATCATTTTAATGTTTCATCTTTAAGGGTTTCAGGGAACAATTTCAACTTTTGAGCATCATGTAGATAATCATATGATCTACACAAGATTTCAAATTCAAAGAGAAATGTCTCAGGGTCTTTGCTTCTTAATCCATGAAAGTTTGGAAGGATAGGGAGTGAGATATTGCATTGTTACATTTGTATCTTCATCGAGGATTGGACATCTAAAAGGTTTTGGATCTATATTCTCTCCTCTTCCTCTTCCTCCATCTCTTCCACCTCCTCTTCCTCCTCCAATTCTAGGTTGTTCACCATTCAAATTATGTACCTCTCCTTCCCCTTCTCCAACCATTGTAGACTCTTCAGAACTAATATAGGGTTCTGATTCTGGTTCTAAGATTGGGTTTTCAATCTCCTCTAGTTCCTCTAGTTCTTCTATCAATGGTTTGAAGTAGGTTTCTTCTTCCTCTTCTTTAGTAGGAACTTCCAACTCTTGAGCTAGAAGTTGTTCTCCAGTTGAAGATAGGAAAATTATTCCTGTTGTTGGGATATGGGATCTTCTTCGATTATGGCTTTTGTTGATGAAGTTGGTGAATCTCTAGGTTGGATTTTGGATCTTAATACCTCAGGAAGTCTATGTTGGCCTGCTATGGATGGAATTCGAGTTTGTATGGGTGGTGTGGCACTACGAGGTCGTGGTGGAGTAAGTGATGTTGTTGGAATTAAACTCTTTCCTCTACCTACAAATCTACCCCTAGAGTCTCTTTCCCTATGCATATCATGTTTTTTATTTTTCATTTTAAAAGAAATCAAGACTTCTATTTACACTTCCCCGACAACGACGCCAAAATGTTTAGTCAATTCAATGTTCTTAAATTTCTTACATAAATTATCAACCGGAGTTGGTAAACTTGTGAAGTGCAAGTGCACTATATATGCTAGAAGCCTTTTTGAGTTTATTAAGATAATGATTGTGGATGTTTTAAGGATTTTCTTTGTTCCTATGTTCCTAATGAAAACTGAAGATTTACAATTAAATTTCTACAATCAACTCTTGAAAAGGAAAGTAAGACAAGCTATCATGATCCTCTTTAATTGACTATTGTTAGTTGCTATGTAAAATGATAAAACAAACCTACCTAAACTAATGTTCTAGAAAGACAATTACTTCTACTATAAAATAATTACTTTTATTCAAGGATGAAATTTATAAAGCAATCTATGTTAAGATCTACGCACTACAATTAACAATCTTAATTGAAATAATAAAAATAAAAGCAGACAAAATACGATCTAAACAAACATATTTACTTATGAAAAGAAGGAGATTATGTACATAGTCCCATTTTAGAAAAGCATACAAATGATTTGTAATCGATAAACAACAAATGAAAAATTGTAAACAAGTAACTACAAAGAAATGAAACTACGATAATGTAATTCTGGAAATAAAAAAAACAAAATGAACTAAATTGAATAATAAGCAAATGAACCTCGACCGTCTGTAGGGACCCTTGACAAAACAACAAGTTTTAAGACTTTATCTCAACAACTAACTACACATGATATCGACGAGAATGCTTCTTCAATTAAAAAGGAACAAAGTATTGGAACTTCAAACTATCAATTAAAAATTACATATATGCTTGCGTGTTGTTTTTTGTTTACAAAGTTATATATATAACATTCACGCTCAACATATTGAGACTTTCATGCCTTAAAAACTTAAAACAATCCTAATCTAAATGTTAATCTTATAAAAGAGAATTTAATCGTTTCTTGACGATTTGCTATTTGGAAAGCAAATCGGAGAATCATGATTGATTTGAACTGTCGCTGCTCTGTTCATCCATGCGTTGACATGCTTCCTTGACTACGCCACTAGGTGATTTCCTTGGGGATTTGGCTCGAGCGAATAGCAAGAGGTCCATGAGGAGATCAATCCCTATCTGTGCATTTGCTTCTTTGCTTGACTGACGTACTGGAATATGGCAAATCATGGAGATAACTGCGGAATCATGAAACTACTGCAAATTCGTATTAATTCTATAACTATTATAATATTTAACTTAATAATAAAACACATTAATAAATATGAAAAATAAAACCTTTGAGTAACTATGTCAAAATCTCTAATTTTATTATTTATTTGAGTTGATAGCAATAACGAAAAAAGGAAAAATAAATAGAAATGGTGTCAAAAACAAAACAGGGATGAGACTCTATAGCCATCCTTAGCCCTTTTCTATCCATGGCCACCTTTAGGCCGGTTTCCTCATGTATATCTGTTTTCTGTAATGAAATATAATATTTTTTATTAAAAAAAAAACAGGAAGAACTTATAACTAATCTGATTAACAAATCACTTTAGATAATTTTTTTTCAATTGACATTCAAGCGTATTTACACAGCGAGGTCGGTAGCCATGGAATAAACGAAATTTGAGAGTAAGTTCGCGCGGAATGCTCAGAATCAACCAGAACAACTAATCAGGTTGAAGTGAAACTATATTAAAACATAAACATAGACAAAGATCATAGATCATAGATTTGTTAATCGATATCATAGCTCTGACCTGTAAAACTTCAACATGTACACAATTTTTTCCATTTGAAATCAACCTACCTTTTCGCTCGTGCGCAATATATTGTAAGCTTCCAACGGTAAGCGAAACTCCAAGACACAATGCAACAGTCATTGATTTGTTGAGGGACGTCAAATGGAAAGTTTGAACAAGGCACACAACCAATGCTCGGAACGTTGCAGCGTGGAACGTAATCTTGCCACTGTGGTATTTGAATTTAATCTGCAAATAGAAGAAATCTGTCCATTTTTACCATGGACTAACAACTTAACAAGTATTTCTGGTTTTACACTCTATTGAAAATGTTCAAAAATATCTTTTCTCGCCCTAAATCTGAAGATGAAGCATATTACTTCATTCATAAATGCAATAACTCCATGGCAAAATCAAAACAAAACCCACTCTCAAACATTCTAAGCATTCAACAATGGGTTTGGCCATTACATGAAAATATGTGTAATGGACTTAGGACGTTCGCCAGCATCAGTAATGTTCTTACGCGAGAGTACCCAAGAGAAAATTTAAACCTTGAACGTGGTGGTAATAAAGGAAATAATGTTATTGAACTCTGCAAACAAGGAAAATTGAAGGAGGCAATGGGCATTGTAGTTTCTCTCAGCAAAATGGGCGATTGGGCTAACCCCAAAATATATTCTTCTCTGCTGCAAGGATGTGCTAAACTGAAGGATTTGAGATTGGGTAAGCTGGTTCATGCCCACGTTATCAGAACTGGATTTGAGCCTGATGTTTTTGTGGGAAACCACCTTGCGAACATGTATGCAAAATGTGGGATTTTGGAGGATGCATGCCAAGTGTTTGACAAAATGTCTGAACGAAATGTGGTGTCTTGGACTGCCGTGATCTCAGGGTATGATCAGAAGGGTATGCCTGAAGAGGCTCTGAGGTTGTTTTTGCAAATGAGAGGAGAAGGAGTTGAGCCGAATGAATTCACACTAGTTAGTGTTCTCAGTTCCTGTGCCAGCCTGGCGGAACTGGAACAAGGCAAGCAGGTCCATAGTCATGTCATAAAAACTGGCGTTGGTTCAAATGTTTTTGTAGGGAATGCTCTTGTTACCATGTATCTGAAATGCCAATGCGCCGAGGAGGCGTGGATGGTTTTTGATAAAATGTCTGAACGAGATGCAGTCTCATGGAATACATTTATTTCAGAATACGCAATGTTTGGGCACGGCGAGAAGGCCCTGAATTTGTTTTCTCAAATGCATCGACAAGGGATTAAATCCAACCATTTCACTCTTCCCAGTGTTCTCAGTGCTTGTGCAGGGCTAGAAGCTAGGGAGCCAGGCAAGCAGGCTCATGCACATATCATCAGAAGCGGGTTTGAGTCAGATGTTGTGGTGGGGAATGCCCTTGTTGATATGTATGCAAAATGCCAGAGCACAGAAGATGCAGGCCGGGTGTTTAGCAGGCTATCAAACTCTGATGTGGTCTCGTGGACTGCATTAATTTCAGTATATGCCCAATGCCATGGCGAGGAAGCCCTTAAATTATTCTGCAAAATGCAGCATGCAGGCATTGAACCAAACCAGTTCACCTTTGCCAGTGTTCTCAACGCATCTGCCAGCTTAGCTACCATTGAACAGGGCAAACGGTTCCATGCAGACATCACGAAAACAGGATTTGAGGCAGATGTCACCGTGGGAAATGCTCTTATTGATATGTATTCGAAATGTGGGAGCATAGAAGATGCACGGTGTATCTTTGATAGAATGGTTGAGCAGGTTTTAGTCTCATGGAATACAATGATCATGGGATATGCCCAGCATGGGCAGGGCAAGGATGCTCTCCATCTCTTTGAACAAATGCAGTTTGGAGGAATAAAGCCAGACGGCATCACCTTTGTTGCTGTTCTATCTTCTTGCTCGCATGTAGGATTGGTTGATGATGGTCGCCAGTTCTTTGAGTCCATGAGTCGAGATCACAGTATTGAGCCAGAAGCAGATCACTATGCCTGCATGGTTGATCTTCTTGGCCGTGCTGGCCGCTTATATGAGGCAGAAGACTTAATTGGAAAAATGCCATTTGAACCCAATGCTCTTGTATGGGGGTCTTTGCTCAATGCCTGCAGAATCCATAACAATGTCGAACTAGGACAAAAAGTAGCAGAATGCCTTTTTAAGCTGGAACCTGAAAAGGCTGCACCGCATGTGCTGATGTCAAACATTTATGCTGCTTCTGGTAGGTGGGATGATGCTACAAGGGCTAGAAAAGTTATGACAGACAGAAGCTTGAGAAAGGTGCCGGGGCAGAGCTGGATTGAGATCAAGAACAATGTGCATACTTTTTATGCAGAAGATAGATTGCACCCACAAACAGATGAGATCTATACTGAATTGTATAAGTTAGCAGGGAAGATGAAGGAAACAGGGTATGTGCCCAAAACTAATTTTATGTTGCACGATGTTGACAATGAGCAGAAAGAGTACATGCTCAATTATCACAGTGAAAAACTGGCTATTGCATTTGGGCTTATTAGTACACCCGCTGGGTTGCCTATCAGAATCATGAAGAACCTTCGTGTTTGTGGAGACTGTCACAATGCTACAAAGATCATCTCTAAAATTGTTGAGCGAGAAATTATTGTGAGAGATACCAGTCGCTTCCATCATTTCAAGAATGGGGTGTGTTCTTGTGGAGATTATTGGTGAGCTGAGACTAGTAGTCAGCACAAGATTTAATGTCACTGGTCCTACAGTGCTAGGTTGGCTTCTACCCTGCATCTTATTTTCTGGTTTCACTGACATGATGGGGCACATTTGATACAATTCATTGCTAGGACATTTATATAAAACTACCTTTTACTGGCCCTAGCTTCAGGCACAACAGATCAATGTATACGTTTGTGCTTTATCATGGTAGTCCTACGGGGCATCTAATGGAATGGTCCATGGGAAATACTTAAATCAAAATTGTTGACAAACTTCCTAGAGATGAGTAGGGTCGTTCTCAAATATTGAGCAGCTGTATGTTCCTTGAAAACTTCCCTCACAGTATTGTGACGTGCTGCCTTCTTTTAAATGTCAGTGTTGCTAGGAGCTGATGTGCATATCTTTGGGAGCTGATGGGCTATGCAAGAGGGTGAAAATTCGTAGCCAGTTTGTCCTGATTTTATGGTAATATACAAATCATTCCCATCTATCCATGTGATTGTTACCTGAGCTTTGTTGGGCTTTAAGGAATTTCTTTATATACCATTATGCGAGATCTATGTTTAGTTCAAGGCTGGAAAAAGTCAAGCAACATATGAATGGTTGTGCAATAAGATTGTGACATAAGATTTCATATTGGCTATGTATCAATGCTTTTAAAACCAGGTAGTTGAACCCTAAAATCCTTGAACTAGCCGTTGAACTGGTTTGGTGACTGGTTCAGTACTATTGTATTCACAAGATGGTTTTATCGTTCCTCCTATTGCCTAATCCATTTTGAATTTGATTGATCTGCAAACTTAAAATTGCTGTTTCGAGCACTTAGCTAATAGTCGATATGTTTGTTAAACCTCATGCTATAGTTGACTTGTGTATTAACCATTATCTATTATTGGATTTTTTGTAGAAACAATTAGAGGGACGACGCTGCATTTCGGGTGGAGACTAGTTTGACATTTAATGCGATCAATTCTATCCAAAAAAATTCAATGGTCTAGGATAAGGTGATCAAATGATCAAGGATTGTGAAAGACTGCAAATTGCTCAAGGGTATCAGGGTTTTATGCTTTCACAGTAACGAGCGGCTAGAGTTGAGCAGATGTAATGGCGGAGGAGTATTTTGGACAGAAAGGTTCATGTGGTATATTGGGAATTTGGTGTCCCAAAATACCCAACAATGTACATATCTGTAGATCCCATGGCGTATATTTATTTTGGATCGGGAGATGCCCCAGACAAGAGGAATTACATTGCTTGAAACACATAATGGAATGACACATGGGTTATTTGACATTTCGGGTTGAACAAAAAGTAGTTTTTAAGACTGTTTTTATGGTTCGAAACTACTAGCAGATACCACTGGTCTTATCAAAGATTGATTTGATTTTTGCATTAATTTGCCCTCTTGGCTCTCAAAAATATGCTTAGATTTTAAGGTATTTGTTCATTAATGCTAACAAATATTATATGCATGTAGGTTTTG